>WNGS01135237.1:17452750-17492704 GCA_020271785.1 Procambarus virginalis
TTGGTGCAGAGGACGAGAGTAAGCCGATCCTTCATCGGTTTGTGGCCAGGCCAAGGTTGTTCCTCCTGTGTGATGTAGGTCCTCTTTCGTCATTTTCTTCCAAAACAGACCAGTCTCGTCACATTTAAAAACTTGTTGGGCCAAGAACTTTCCAGCAACAAATTCCTGGAACTCTGGTACAAATTTCTCAGCAGCAGCTTTATCAGCGCTGGCAGCCTCCCCATGTCGCACAACACTGTGAATACCGCTTCTCTTCCTAAATTTCTCAAACCATCCACGGCTTGCCTTAAATATCTCCTCCTCTTCAGATGACACACCTGGTGTCTTCCTGACAAGGTCCACATACAACTTCTTGGCCTTTGCACAGACAAGAGCTTCAGAGACACTATTGCCATGCAATTGCCTTTCATTCATCCAGACTAGCAGTAGCTTTTCAACCTCTTCTAGGATTTGTGGAGGTTTCTTGTTAACCTTGGTAACTCCTTTAGCCACCTCAAGCGTCTTAAATTGTTCCTTCCTCTTCAGAATGGTACAAATCATTGATGAGGACCTGCCATACTCCCTGACGAGATCAATCACACGAACACCACGCTCGTGCTTTGCTATTATTTCCTTCTTCACTTCCACAGTAATTGTCGCTTTCTTCCCCCTTGCCAACACTGTCTTTAGCAAGCAGCTTCGTTGGCGACATCGTGCGTTACAAATTGCAGTCACAAAACCACATAAAAACCAGAGAAAAGCGCAAATAAATCCAGAGGGATGCTTGTCATGTGAGATACAACAACAACACTGGCGTCGGAGGCATCCGAGAATTTGCGAGAACCCGCGAGACGCTAGGAAGCACCATGTGGTTTTGCTCGTTAATAGAGGCGAGCTCGTCAATAGAGACAAATTTGCTGCGAGTGGCTTGCTCGTTACTGGAAATGCTCGTTAAAAGAGCCGCTCATTAATCGAGGTTCCACTGTACTGTTCACGGACAACTACTATACCGACACCTTGTTGACCAGATACCTTGACCATAACACCGGCGTATGTGGCACTGCGAAGGTCCATAGGAGGGAAATGCCAGTGTTTGGCATAGGTATTGCAGTAGGTGATTGCCAGCTGCGAAAGTGTGACAAGATGTTATCAGTGCAGTGGAGGGGACAGACGCGAGGTGAATATGTTGACAACAATTTGCACCGGTGCCATGTTGGACAGTGGCAAAGTGCACTTTCAAACATGCTTCCCAATATATAAACCCAATTGTGTAATAGACTACAACGTTAACATGCATCTAGTAGATAAATGTGATATGATGCTCAGTGCCGTCGAGTACGTGCGTAAATCTGTGAAGTGGACGAAAAAATTCTTTTTCCACCTCATTGACATTGCATTGCTCAACTGTTTCAATAAGTATCTAGTGAAATCAGGCAAGAGACCCCCAATATGGACATTCAGTGTTGCTCTAGCTTCACAACTGCTGGTGAAGTATGGGAAGGAGGGCTCTGTTGCAACGCATGGGGTGCCAGCAACAATGCCACACACAGTTCCAGACAGACTGAGGGGCAACGAGATGTTCGGTGTACACAAGCTTGAGTATACGCCAGGCACAGCATCATGGAACAAGGGTAAACGTACCTGTGTTGTATGCAAGAACACTCAACGTAGAGAACGAAAGCGAAGATGCATCTCCACATTACGGGCGTCAGTGGCTGTATGGACTTTGGCTACCCTTAAAAGGGCAGCCTTTTGAGGACAGACACCCAAACCCTCCAAGGAAGGTAACCCTGGCAAGGCAAGGGCAACACAACTGAGCACCTAGGAATGGGTAATTCCTAAGCGTTCAATGGTGTTGAGCCAATGTGATGGGGCCAGGTTTTGGCCTCTAGTTTTAGGAAGAGTTTTAAAGGCTTGCAAGAGACTGGTGTGATTCAAATTGGCTGGAGCAATCTAGGATGAAGTAATAGGGAGCCACCGATGGAGCTCTCCCAGAATACTTTTGATTGTTTACATTAGATCAATAATTTTAACAAAAGACAATTTACCTGTAAGAGGGCAGACTGAAGATGTGATGTGGCAGACATTGTTACTGCCGAGGAAGATAACACTACATCATTTGTAAAACTCACAACTTCTCCAGCTGCAAGTAAAGAATCAGTTATTAAATTTTATTACAGCGGGCAACTTTTAAAACATCTAAAGAAATAACCATGCTGAGTAAAAAAGTTCTCCAAATTAAAGAAAAAACTCAGCATTGAATGTAATGAAATGCCATTTTCTGGGTGAAACCCGGAGGCTCCCCAGAGCTATACCAGGCTGATGGGTATATATTAGACCGTGGCAACAGTCAATCGATGGAGTTCTATGCCTACCGGGGACCACAAGCCAGAACCTGGCCCCCTCAGAGAGGCACAAAAAGCGATGTCTGTGTAGTTGGAAGCAGTCTATATCTGCCATCTACCAGGTCAGGCACCCAGAAAGATAGAAATCCCAAAACAAACTACAGTTGGTTAACCAATGGTTAACAATTGCAATTGTAGCTTATAGCCATCAACACGTCCAGGCACAGGAAATAAAAAAAACAAAAATATTTTGTCTTGAAAGTTTTCATTGTGTTCCTTGATCACGAGAAAAATGATAATAATAATAATAAAAATGTAGGTGGCACACTTTGGCTGCTATAAGGCGGGAAGTCTGGCGCAAAAAAAAAAAAAAAAAAAAAAAAAAAAAGCATTAACAGAACAAGAATTGGAGAGAGGTCTGCTCTGCCCGAGCTGTCAGGTGGGAGTTGCCACAAAGATATTATTACCTAATTATTCGATTGATTTTTTTTTAGTTTTTTTTGCAGTAATATTATTCAATAGTGTGATATATTTATATAATAAAATGTGTGAACCATCGCTATACTCAAAATTATGGTGTGCATATTAGTGATTTAATTATGATGTTCGTAAAACAATAGACAAGCAGATTTGCTGTTATTTCACTATATACACAGATTATATATAAGTATCTGCATGTTTTGTTCATCATAATGAACCACTAAGTTGGTATGGTGAGTCAAAAAGCAACGAGGAGTGGCCGCCACACCAGACATCCAGCCATTCGCCACCACTCCCTCCATCAACACCTCACTTGCCAACATCCTCCTCCCATCATACTGTACTGTTTTTGCTTTTATTCACTATATACAAAAGTTTTATACAAGTATTTACATGTTTTGTTCACCACATTTGTACAACAAGCTGGTATGAGGAGTTCAGACAATAAGAGATCGTTACACACACACACAGTCAGCTGGCGGCTGCCTCCCTCACTGTTTCAAAGCCAGACACACTAACATTTCTTCCCCAACAATACTGTTTGTGGTGTTATTACACTATATACACACACACACACCACACATATATAAAAGTATCTACATGTTCTATTCACCATAACTGTACAACTAAGCTGGTATGGTGCCCAAAGAGCATAGTGGCCACCCTCGACACTGCTAGACAAGTCATGCAGACGACACCACCTCTGTCACCCAAATGGCTCCTCCCAACATAATCCTTTTGCTGTTATTACACTAATACACACATGTTTATGTATGTGTTCACCATAGAGAACCACTGAGCTGGTATGGTGAATGCAGGCAGTAACAGGTGGCCACAGTGTCAGCAGATGATGCTATCTCCCATCCTCTAAGACCCAGCCAAGTCCGAACCTGAGAAGGAACCAAATGGGACTTCCTCCAGTTCACCAAAAACCCGAACCCGGCGAGCTGGGAAAGAACCAAACCCCTGGTCAGAAGACATGCGGACCAGCTGGAAGCCGGTCTGCGTGTTGGTTGTTTGTTTTATGTTTGTGGAGTTCTTTTGATATTTAGAGGACTAAGATCTTGTGCTAAACCATGCAGTAGTTTGTTTTGATGTGCCTACCTTTCTGGGTACCATCCTGGTCGATGGCAAGATGATATACTTTAAATGTAAAGTGTTTATGGGCCACTACTTCCTGCAGCTCTGTGAGGGGAAGCCAGGTTTTGGCTTGTGGTCCTTGGTAGGAAACAAGATCTCCGTGACTGATGACACTTATCAGTAAGATAGATTCGGGGGGGGGCCTCCACACAACAAAACGTGAATAAAGCAACAAGTGAAGATGGAATTCTATGGAAGTAAATGACACGTAACCGAATGTGAAATTGAGAGAAACAGGCGCACTCAACCTATAAATAATGTGAAAAGACATTAATAACTCTGACAAAGAAAGAGATCTAGAAGTGGTATTGGGAGTAAATTGTCACTAGAGGATCACACAAAGGTGTTTGTGAGAGAGCCTATGCTATGCTAGCAAATTTAAAAAAACCAGCGTTGAATGTAGAACGCCATTTTCTGGGTGAGTCCCGAGGCTCCCCGGAGCTATCCCAGGCTGATATGCTAATGTCAGACTTTGGCATCAGTCATGTGTATGGAGTTCTTAGGCCTACCGGGGACCACGGCCAGACCGGGCCCCCTCAGAGAGCAAGGGGAGCAATGGCCTATAGAAGCCCCCGTGTGATTGGAAGCATTCTATGTCTGCCATCGACCGGGACAGGCACCCAGAAAGTAAGCGCCCCAAAACAAACCCCCTATTCTGGTTAAAATTGCTACCAAAAGTCGAACTAGTGGATAGAACTCCCCAACAGAAAACAAGCAAACTAGTATGACGTCACACGTCACCGCGCCGCTGTCTGCGCAGCTCCCCCCTCCCCGGGAGGGGGAAGGGGAGCCCCAGACCTCACACGCCGGCTATCCACCCATCAGTTCTGAGGCTGGATGTCAAGACACGCGAAAACCGCCGCCGGAGGGAGGAGGGTTGCCGGGGAGCCTCCGGGACTCACCCAGAAAATGGGCGTTTCATTACATTCAACGCTGGTTTTCTGGGGGAGCCCCGTCGGCTCCCCGGAGCTAACTACCCCACAGAGGAAGATCAAAAGGGACAAAAGTCATGAACAATTTCTTTAGTATATCCCCATCCCTGTATTTAAAAGCAATTCTGAAGTTAGAAGAGCATGCATAGGCTCCTTGCACAATATTCTTATGTGGTCTTCAGGTGATAGTTTTCTATCTAGAACCACCCCTAGATCTCTTTCTTTATCAGAGTTCTTTAAAGATTTTCACATAATTATAGGTTGTGTGGGGTCTATGTTCTCCTATTCCACATTCCATAACATGACATTTATTAACATTAAATTCCATTTGCCAAGTGGTGCTCCATATACTTATTTTATCCAGGTCTTCTTGAGGGCATGACAATCATCTAAATTTCTTATCCTTCCTATTATCTAGCATCATAGCAAACATGTTCATATAATCTGTATACCAACTGGTAGATATTATGTGACAATAAACATCACAGAGAGAGTGAGTGAGAGTGTGTGAGTGAGAGTGTGAGAGTGAGTGAGAGGAGAGAGTGTGAGTGTGTGGAGAGAGAGTGGTGAGAGAGAGAGAGTGATGTTGAGAGGAGAGTGTGAGTGTGAGAGAGAGTAGTGAGTGTGAGTGTGATGTGTGAGTGTGTGAGAGTGTACTCACCTAATTGTACTCACCTAATTGTGCTTGCGGGGGTTGAGCTTTGGCTCTTTGGTCCCGCCTCTCAACTGTCAATCAACAGGTGTACAGATTCCTGAGCCTACTGGGCTCTATCATATCTACACTTGAAACTGTGTATGGAGTCAGCCTCCACCACATCACTGCCTAATGCATTCCATTTATTAACTACTCTGACACTGAAAAAATTCTTTCTAACGTCTCTGTGGCTCATCTGGGTACTAAGTTTCCACCTGTGTCCCCTTGTTCGTGTCCCACCCGTGGTGAAGAGTTTGTCTTTGTCCGCCCTGTCAATTCCCCTGAGAATTTTGTAGGTGGTTATCATGTCTCCCCTTACTCTTCTGTTTTCCAGGGATGTGAGGTTCAGCTCCTTTAGCCTTTCCTCGTAGCTCAATCCTCTCAGTTCCGGGACGAGCCTGGTGGCATACCGCTGAATCTTCTCTAACTTTGTCTTGTGTTTAACTAGGTATGGACTCCAGGCTGGAGCTGCATACTCCAGGATTGGTCTTACATAAGTGGTATACAGGGTTCTGAAAGATTCCTTACACAAATTTCTAAAGGCAGTTCTTATGTTGGCCAGTCTAGCATATGCCGCTGATGATATTCTTTTGATGTGGGCTTCTGGGGACAGGTTCGGTGTGATATCAACCCCCAGATCTTTCTCTCTATTTGACTCTTGTAGGATTTCCCCTCCCAAATGATACCTTGTGTTCAGCCTCCTGCTCCCTTCTCCTAATTTCATCACCTTACACTTTCCCGAGTTGAACTTTAGCAGCCATTTTCTAGACCATTCCTCCAGTTTATCCAGGTCATCCTGTAGTCTCTGTCTATCTTCATCCGTCTTGATTCTTCTCATAATTTTTGCATCATCAGCAAACATTGAGAGGAATGAGTCTATACCCTCCGGAAGATCGTTCACATATATTAGAAACAGGATGGGTCCAAGTACTGAGCCCTGTGGGACTCCGCTGGTGACATCTCGCCACTCTGATGTCTCCCCCCTCACCGTTACTCGCTGTTTCCTGTTGCTTAAGTACTCCCTTATCCACTGGAGCACCTTCCCTTTTACTCCTGCCTGTTGCTCCAACTTTTTTAACAGCCTTTTGTGCGGTACTGTGTCAAAGGCTTTTTGGCAATCCAGGAAAATGCAGTCGGCCCACCCTTCTCTTTCCTGCCTAATTTTTGTTGCTTGGTCATAAAATTCTATTAAACCTGTGAGGCACGATTTACCATCCCTGAACCCATGTTGGTGGTGCGTTACAAAGTTATTTCCCTCTAGATGCTCTACGAGCCTTTTCCTCACGATCTTCTCCATTACCTTGCATGGTATACAAGTTAAGGAAACTGGCCTGTAATTCAGTGCCTCTTGCCTGTCACCCTTTTTGTATATTGGGACCACGTTAGCTGTCTTCCAACTTTCTGGTAAGTCTCCTGTTTCCAGTGACCTGTTATACACCATAGAGAGTGGCACACTTAGTGCTTCTGCACCTTCCTTTAGTATCCATGGTGAGATTCTGTCAGGCCCAACAGCCTTTGTCACATCCAGCTCCAGCAGACACCTTTTGACCTCATCACTGGTGAGGTCAAATTCCTCCAAGGTTGCTTGGTTTGCCACCTCCTCATTTAGTGCAGGGCTTCTCCTTGTTCTATTGTGAAGACCTCCTGGAATCTCTTGTTGAGTTCTTCACACACCTCCTTGTCATTCTCTGTGTATCTGTTCTCCGCTTTTCGCAGCTTCATCACTTGTTCTTTCACTGCTGTTTTCCTCCTGATGTGGCTGGTACTCCTCACAGTGTGAGAGTGTGAGAGTGTGAGAGTGTGTGAGTGTGCGAGTGTGTGAGTGTGTGAGCGAGCGAGCGTGTGTGTGTGTGTGTGTGAGTGTGTGAGTGTGCGAGCGAGCGAGTGAGCGTGTGTGTGTGAGAGCGAGCGAGCGTGCGTGCGTGCGTGCGTGCGCGCGTGTGTGTGGTGTGTGTGTGTGTGTGTGGTGTGTGTGTAATTACCTAAGTGTAGTTACAGGATGAGAGCTACGCTCGTGGTGTCCCGTCTTCCCAGCACTCTTTGTCATATAACGCTTTGAAACTACTGACGGTCTTGGCCTCCACCACCTTCTCCCCCAACTTGTTCCAACCGTCTACCACTCTGTTTGCGAAAGTGAATTTTCTTATATTTTTTCGGCATCTGTGTTTAGCCAGTTTATATCTATGACCTCTTGTTCTTGAAGTTCCAGGTCTCAGGAAATCTTTCCTGTCGATTTTATCAATTCCTGTTACTTTTGTATGTAGTGATCATATCACCTCTTTTCTTCTGTCTTCTAGTTTTGGCATATTTAATGCTTCTAACCTTTCCTCGTAGCTCTTACCCTTCAGTTCTGGGAGCCACTTAGTAGCATGTCTTTGCACCTTTTCCAGTTTGTTGATGTGCTTCTTAAGATATGGGCACCAAACAACAGCTGCATATTCTAGCTTTGGCCTAACAAAAGTCATGAACAATTTCTTTAGTATATCCCCATCCATGTATTTAAAAGCAATTCTGAAGTTAGAAAGCATAGCATAGGCTCCTTGCACAATATTCTTTATGTGGTCTTCAGGTGATAGTTTTCTATCTAGAACCACCCCTAGATCTCTTTCTTTATCAGAGTTCTTTAAAGATTTCTCACATAATATTTCTCACACACACACACACAAGTGTGTGTGTGTGTGTGTGTGTGTTGTGTTGTTTTTTACTCCCTTAATTGTGCTTGCGTGGGTTGAACTCTGGCACCTTTGATCCCGCCTCTCAACTGTTAATCAACTGGTGTACAGATTCCTGAGCCTACTGGGCTCTGTCATATCTACATTTGAAACTGTGTATGGAGTCAGCCTCCACCACATCACTGCCTAATGCATTCCATCTGTTAACTACTCTGACACTGAAAAAGTTCCTTCTAACGTCCCTGTGGCTCGTGTGGGTACTTAGTTTCTACCTGTGTCCACTTGTTCGCATACCACCAGTGTTGAATAGTTTATCCTTGTCTACCCGGTCGATTCCCCTGAGGATTTTGTAGGTAGTGATCATGTCTCCCCTTCTCTTCTGTCTTCCAGTGTCGTTAGGTGCATTTCCCACAGCCTTTCCTCGTAACTCATGCCTCTTATTTCTGGGACTAGTCTAGTGGCATATCTTTGAACTTTTTCCAGCTTCATCTTGTGCTTGACAAGGTACGGGCTCCATGCTGGGGCCGCATACTCCAGGATTGGTCTTACATATGTGGTATACAAGATTCTGAATGATTCCTTACACAGGTTCCTGAACGCTGTTCTGATGTTAGCCAGCCATGCATATGCCGCAGACATAATTCTTTTTATGTGGGCTTCAGGAGAGGGTTTGGTGTGATATCAACTCCTAGATCTTTCTCTCTGTCTGTTTCATTAAGTACTTCATCTCCTATTCTGTACCCTGTGTCTGGCCTCCTGTTTCCACCACCTAGTTTCATTACTTTGCATTTACCCGGGTTGAACTTTAGCAGCCATTTGTTGGACCATTCATTCAGTCTGTTTAGGTCATCTTGTAGCCTCCTACTATCGTCCTCAGTTTCAATCCTCCTCATAATTTTTGCATCATCGGCAAACATTGAGAGAAACAATTCTATACCTTCTGGGAGATCATTTACATATATCAGAAACAGTATAGGTCCAAGGACTGACCCCTGCAGGACTCCACAGTGTGTGTTAGTGAGTGAGTTCTAGCATTGACATATTTATTCTTTTATCTTTTAGCATAAATATGGCAATTCTAGAAGATTGATAAGAGGAAGACAGGCAATATGATCACATTCAAAATAGTGATAGGAATCAACACAACTGACAAGGAGGACTTTTTGAAACCTGCAACTTCAATAACAAGAAGCCATAGATTCAAGCTGTGGAAACAAACAGTGCAAAAAATATACATACACAAAAACTCTCCTTTGCAAACATAGTTGTATACATTTGGAACAATTTCAGTGAGAAGGTGATGGATGCTGAAACCATTAATAATTTCAAAGTGTCACATGACAATATTATAGGGAAGACGGGACACAACGAGCATAGTTCTCATCCTGTAACTACACTTAAGTAATTTCACACACACACAATCTGACTTGTATGCATTAAATGTAAGTAAAACATTACAATATCAAATTTTATTATATATTATATTTTTTTAATGTTTTGTGTTAGCTTACTGGAATGAGCACAGGATGGATGGCAACCAAATTCCATCATCTTCTTGGTCAAGTTAATCTGTTGCCTTTTTTTAGCATGGTGAGACCGAATAACATTGCCTAAAACATCTGTGCGAGCTGAACCACTGGACACGATAATGTCTTCTGTGGCATCCTTTGCGATGGCAGTCAGATCAAGGGAATCCACTTCTCCCACCCTATTTGCACCAGAAACTGTTCCAGTGAGTGTGTCTGCCATACTGACGTCCATACTGTCAATGGCTTCCGCTCCACTTCTTCCCTCCATCACAATAATGGGAGCAATACTATTCCCATCTACAAAGGATATACAAAACAGTGGAGTAAGAAAAAATATCAAAATCAATAGTAATTCAGTCAATCAAGTACTGCACAATAATGTCATTTGTATTCCAAATATGTCTAGGAAATAATATTTTAAAAGCTGATAACTAAGCAGGAAGATGAAAAATCAATTTATGGATGAAATAATCATACATAATGCAAAATAAGCCAAACAGATGGAGGAGAGAGATATTAGTGTAATTAAATTCCAGTTTCTGAGCAGCACTTCAGTGGCTCCCTCTCCCACTTCATTATCATAGAAACAGATATGCCATTGTGAATATGAAAGGTTTCCAGTGACTATTTTGACCCAACAGGGACAAAAATCTTTTCAAACCATCTTGTTCCCTAAAAACAAGAGGAAGCTTGTGGGATTCAAAGACATTACACTACCAAGGTGAACCATATGTAAAAATACAGAAACATATCAAATAATTCAACTTCTGAGAAATGTTAAGCAACATTGAAATTGCTTAACAAAACTCTGAACAAGCTAGTCACTCACTAATCCGAATACCACCATGTTGCTACCAACTTACCAGAGACCCAGTTAAGGTAGCCACCTAATTCTGGAGCCAAAGCATCCCCTGATGACTTGGAGAAGACATGGAAGAGGGCAGGAACAGAGAATCACCAAGGTGCTAACCAGAAAGGGGCATTTGATAACAATATTTCTTGACTAGCTCTCTTAGTGCATTCCATTAGCTTCTTCACCCCAGTGCACTGAAGAGGGATTGCACTACAATTTAAACATGTCTTTGAATAAAAGAATGCAGCAAGATGGAAAGGACCTTTCGGGTCTTTGACAACAGGCCCGAATCACCAAAGACAGGATGAAGTATTAATGTGAAGACCTCGGGAAATACCAGAAGCCTGGATTCGTAATTTGGCTGTGAACATGCTGAGAAAAATGCTGCAATCTCAATGTATATCCTTAAGTCAAGAACTGTAGAAAGAATAATTTAGGCTGCTCTAGGTGTACACTCTACTGACATCAATGAATAGTACAGTACAAGGCAGCATGGTACTGATGAGAAACAGTACAAAAAGAGAAAATCTCCTTGTGGACCTAAATGCACTTTAAGGTTAAGAGGATATTTTATTACACTATTTCCCTGGTAAGTTACATGCATTATAGTGGATGTAGACCCCTCACAAAAGTTTTTTTTCGTGGGGTGGGGGTTGCTTAGGGTCTAACAGGTCGAACAAAATCCTTCATGGAACAAATCTGCCTTGTTCCATATAGTTTGTTCAAGAGAGTTTACACTGTTGATTTTTGGTGCTTCGAAAAAGCATTCTCTATTTATACACTAGGGTTCCAATTATGAAAAATCAGGTTCCAGGTTACAAATGACCAATTTTTTAATTTGTTTTGAAATGCACCCCATTTGTAAACTCCCTGCACATATACATATAAGCAAATGAATCATGATGAAATAAGAAAATTAACTGACCAGCACATATTTCCCCATTGATAAGTTCAATGCTGGAGAGGAGAGTTGCTTGTGCATCACTTGAAGGAGATGCTGAAGAAAAGGTGGAGGATGGCACATTAGTATCTAAACTGACTGAAGATGATGATACACCACCAGCTGTTAATGGTAGAAGCTGATCCATCATCAGGTCTTTGTCACCCAAGAGTGTTATGTAGTCCAACTGATTTGTGTCTGTAGCTGTAAAGGATAATGCATTAGATGCCTTATAAAAATTTAATTAAATAACAATTACTTAATTAAATAATTAAATGCAATTATTTCTGCTTAAAGCAATATGAAGTGGAATGAAATACCAAATAAATAGTTTGCATAAGAAATACCACTTCCTGGGTGGTGCCTCAGCAGCTCCCTAACCTGTGGCTCTACCTATCCCCCAGACACTGTTTGCTTTGGGCATTGGATGAATTGTACCCACTGGGAACAAAAATCTTTACAAAATCTGTCTTGCCCGTTCAACAAAGTAGAGAACTCATCAAGATCAGAGATCGATGACACAACCAAGGCAAACTGCCCACTTTAACACATGGCATCACAAAACACCCAAGTTCCAGTCAAATTATATTTGGCAATGCTGGGCACCCAAACAACTTTCTGGAACCAATGAAGCAGATGCCACCATACCAAATACAGGATTTGGGGTAGTATAACCCAAACACTTCAAACATAGGCAATCCCTACACCTCAGGAAAGACAGGTAACAAAGGTGGGTACTAGGAGCTACTGAGGTACTACCCAGAAATGGAAGTTTCATTAAACCCTATAGTTATATTTTTGGGCAGATACCATAGTAGCTTGTGCTAACCTCCAAAGGCAAATTGAAGTTTTTACAATAAATTGAATAGTAAAATGGGGTCTTATCTGAGAAAGTATGAAGCAAATGATCTGGGGAGTAATAGATGAAGATGTTTTGCTGAAATTAAACCAAGGGTGCTGCCAAGGACATGGCAGATCTGGTAGTTATCTTGTGGTTTGTACTCTGTTAGACCTTCAGAATCACAGGCCCTAATATTGGCAATTGATATATTGCCAAAGAAAGCCAACAAAGTCACATACTTCCTGAAGTCATTAAAGCAGGGGTAAGCTTGGTGCTGAAAGTTTCTCAACCTATTGAATTATTTATTGAAGACGGTCAGGCCACCATTTTCTAAAAGAAAATACTATTCCAGGTAATTCAATTTCAGGATACAAATGCTCCTAATGCATTGAATATTATCATAAATAGAAGACATAAGCATTCTATCTGTTGTTGATTCTCACCAATTTACACATTTTAGTCCGAGAAAAACCAGCGCTGTATGTAATGAAATGCCATTTTCTGGGCGAGACCCAGAGGCTCCCTGGAGCTATCCAGGCTGATATGGATATATTAGACTTTGCCATCAATGTGCATGGAGTTCTAGGCCTAGCGGGGATTACGAGCCAGAATCTGGCCCCCTCAGAGAAGGGGAGGTTGCCGGGGAGAACCTGGATCTCATCCAGAAAATGGTGTTTCATTACATTCAATGCTGGTTTTCTTGGGGGGTAGCCCTGCGGCTCCCCGGAGCTACTTACCCAAAGACAAAAACCAAACAATAAGAACATTCTTGAGAGGCGGTCGGCTCTCGCACCTCAACTTCAAGTCGAAACAACTGGCTGCAACCGCCGGGAAACAACACATGATGCACGTCTGGCCTAACCAACCAAGCATCAACAACCCAAGGAGCAGGCGGGAACCCACCCGAGGGACGAGATCGTTTTGACCACACCCAAGCGAACCCACTCCGAGATGACCCGACCGAGAGCAGGAGAAGAGGCCTGCCCCACCCACCCTGAACCCCCTGGAGGAGGAAGGGGCCACCCAGCGACACCACAGGCCACATGAAACGACCCGAAAGGCCCACAAATGTGGAACCAGGCGTGAGCAAACAGAGCGAGCAACCCCCCCCTCCCATCGCCCCGTCAATGGGACAAACCGCGAAAGGGCCGACACCCCCTCACAAGAACACAACCTTCGAACAGAGCGATCATCGCGCTGACCAGACGAAAACAGGACCGAAGGCTGTGCCGGCACTGAAACTGGCACTACGACAGGAGGAACAATGAGTCCTGGCACGATCCTGCCGGAAAGACCTGCTTGATGGGGTTCTGGGAGTTGCTCTACCCCAAAGCCTGGTCCGAGGCCAGGCTTGACTTGTGAGAGTTTGGTTCACCAGGCTGTTGCTTGGAGTGACCCGCAGGCCCACATACCCACCATAACCCAGTTGGTCTGGCACTTCTTGAAGAAAACAATCTAGTTTTACCTTGAAGTTGTCCATGGTTGTTCCAGCAACATTTCTTATGCTAGCTGAGAGGATGTTGAACAACCGTGGATCTCTGATGTTTATATAGTGTTCTATGATTGTGCCTATGACACCCCTGCACTTCACTGGTTCTATTCAGCCTTTTCTTCGACATCATTCACTTCAGTACTTTATCATTTTATTGTGCAGATTTGGGACCTGGCCCTCCAGTAATTTCCAAGTACAGTATATATTATTTGATATCTCTCTCGTCTTCTTTCTAGTGAGTACATTTGACCTTGTGAGTACAAGGACCCTGCCGACGTGCGAGATGAGAAGCAAAAAACAGTGACACCGCACGTACAGTCGAGGGCAATGCACCAGACCCTGGAGGGGCCCCAAACACTTCCACATCCTCCTCAAGCCAGTCCAAGGACAGCTCGAGAAGGGAAAATAATTGCAAGGCCGAAGCCAACAGGCCATAGGCCACAGGCGCACAAGTCCTCAGCGACCAATGCAGCCGAAAGGGAAGGGCCCCTGCACATGAAGCTGCACCACACCAACATCCTGAGGAAGGGCAGGGGCAAACAAGCACGCACTGAGGTGCTCAAACTCACCCCTCAGGAAAACCTTAACCACCGTATGAGCCTCAAACCACTCAAGCGTGCAGGACTAACAGAATGAATGCCACCCTTCCAACAAGAAAAAAGGGCAGTCTGCAAGCCAGGACGACTCCGGAACCTCATAACGAACCCAGTAGGGACAGGAAGCTCCATACACGAAAGAAGTAGGGTCCTTTACAAAGGCATAATCTGGGTCGCGCAGGAGGTAAGCTGCAATGGCCTCCCACACCACATGGGGCGGGATGTGGGAGGCTGAAACCTCCGGAAAGACGGAACTGAAGAACCCTAGGGAACACGGAACTCATCCCGGGGAGGGGTAGACACCAAATCCAACTCGTATGAGGAGGGGGGAAGAAAGAGAACCCCACTCCCTGTAACACCAAGCCCCGCTCCGAGGGTACAAAAATCCAAGCGGGGTCCAATGGGGTCCAAGGCCCCCAAGCAAGACTCCGAGTCGAATGTGTCACTGACCCAATAGGCAGCAAGACAGATGCACATCCAGCGAGTGTCACTCTGAGACAAGGGGACAGAGCAACCTTCAAACTCACACAAAGTGAGAAGGGGATCCAGGAGTCGCATCCATTGTACCACAGAGCCCCCCCGTGGGGTTTCCCAGGGCCTTTAGTCCTGGTATTCCGCTAAGGGAAGCCCAGGCAGGGATCTGCTAACCGGTGCCCAACACTACCGAGCAAACTGATAAAGCTGAACCCCGGGGATGTGTACACTCGCGGGGGCCTAAAGGAGGAACACCAAAGTACAACAGACATGATCAATCGAAAGCAGACCCCCTACCAGGCAAGAAACACAAAAATAAAATATAACCCCGCAAGAGGACAACATACACAGGCGGAACAGAGCCAGCCGCTTTGAGAGGTGATAACTAGTTGCACAGTACCCTGCACCCCAATCAGTGACGAAAACTACCCCACTACCCAGAGGCAAACAAGGGAACACAAGAACCCCACGGAAGGTAACCCTAGGCGCATGCAGCCCGAGTACTGAAGAAATATACACCTGGCTCACACACCCCAGTAGAGACAGCACCACACCATACCACAAGGGCGCAGAACTGGAACAATACTAGAGTCCGACACACACGACTGTTGCCAAGCACATCAGCCAAAGAACTGGAGTCTGGGGCTCCCCTTTCCCCCTCCCAGGGAGGGGGGGAAGGGGTTGCACAGACAGCGCTGCAAAGATGGCATGCTCGTTTGCTCATTTTCATTTGGGGAGTTCCGTCCACTAGTTTGGCTTTCAGTAGCAATGTTAACCAGAATAGGGGTTCGTTTAGGGGTGAGGAGGGAGGGGAGGGCAGGTTTTGACTCGTGGTCCCGGTAGGCCTAGAACTCCATGTTGACCAGATCACACACTAGAAGGTGAAGGGACGACGACGTTTCGGTCCGTCCAGGACCATTCTTAAGTCGATTGTAGTTCCAGGACGGGCCGAAACGTCGTCGTCCCTTAACCTTCTACTGTGTGGTCTAGTCAACATTCTTCAGCCACGTTATTGTGACTAGAACTTCATGCACATTGATGCCAAAGTCTAATATATCCATATCAGAACGGATAGCTCCGGGGAGCCGCAGGGGCTCTACCTCCAGAAAATACAGCTGTCTTATTTCTTATCTTATTATTTGCACAGATTTGTGCAATTTTTGTCCCTAAAAAATACAATGTTCTTTTAATAGTTATCATTAATTATTATAGCACTTATAATGATGACTAAGTCTAGAAAAGGAACTAATGATTCCAAATTAATTTAAATCTACCTCATGGGGTGATGCTTTCCTCTATCTTTGCCAAATAGTTGCAGCTAATAGGCCAAAACTCCCATCCACAAAGCCAGATGTCTGGACGATTGTTACAGAATGTTGATACTAGCACCATTGTTTTTTCTTTTGTTTGCAAAACAAATATTCCCAATTATTGCATGCGCGCGCACAAAAAAAAAATCTCATCGCAAGTGATTTTGGCTGGGTCTGAGCCCTGACCGTGAGAGTAGATCAGGTACTGATTATTAACTGTGTCTGTTCACCCAGCAGTAAATGGGGTATTGGTTGTAAACTGATTGACTGGTATTGTTTCAGGGAAACTAATAGGGTAAGGTTCAAGATCAGCTATGGGAAAGGAAAGCTCTAAGCCTTCTAGCATAAGTCAGAAATTGTCTGCTTCTGTACCCACCTGAGTAAAAATCAAGCATTGAATGTAATAAAAACATTCTTTTCTGATGGATCACTTGAAGCTCCGCATTCCAAGGCACCAAATCAAGAAATTGCTTGAAGGAAATTTAAAACCCAGAGGAAAATAAAAAGAAAAGAGGGGAAGGAAAGTGAGTTTGTGTAGCCCACCAAAAAATGGTGCTTCATTACATTCAATGTTTGACTTTTGGGAGAACTCCCTAAGTAGTTTCACATTACTAACTTACAATGTTGCCTTAGTGGAGGTGGCCAGCTTTTCTGAAATGGAAACAAAAGATAAATTACAGAAAAGAAGGATTGGGTTTACCAGTAGGAGAAAATGGTAAAAGAAAGCCTGAAGCAGAAGGGACTCCTTTCGTATCCAACATGGGCAATAGAGCTGTGCAGCCAGTCTCAAATCCAAGAGGAGTAGAATTCTGCAAATTCAACTTTAACAAACTGATAACTAGGAACGAATAAACCAAGATCTTGAACAAAATATGTCCTGGGAAGAATGGCTAGTTGATGCAAACTTAAACCAGTGCTTTGAGAAAATAGGCACAGTAGCACTAAAAATAAGTAAAAGTCACATACCACTAAGAAAAAGCAAGCAGTGAATGTAATGAAATGCCAATTTTTGGGTGAGCTCGAGTGGCTCCTTGAAGCTACTATCTCTGAAGTAGATACCATCAGTCACAGATTCTCTAGCCTACTGGGGACCCAGCACCTGAAACTGGTTCCCTCACAAAGCCGTGGCATTTATATATTAAGTTATACAATCATGCCACCACCAAGGAAGGCACACAAGACATCTGTGAGACAAAAATAAACCCCAGCTGGGTCTGAGACCTGTAGGGTCAAAAACAGCGGTAAATCTCCTCAAACTATGAAAACAAATTATTCAAACAAGTTCTTTATAAATGTGACACCAACTTCAAACCATATATCAGATGTCACTCGAACCCCACTGGATTTTGAAGTAGCCATAGACAGCATGCTCATGAACTCTGCACCAGGTCCATGCTCTTGGAATTCTATATTCATCAAGAACAGCGTTGAATGTAATGAAATTACATCATCTGGGTTGAGCCTCGGAGACTCCCTATTGCTAACTCACTGATATACCAACGCATCCTCCGAATAGACTACGTTTTAATACTAAATGTAATAAATACATTTACTGACAGTACGTTTTAATACTAAATGTAATAAGTACATTTCCTGACTGTCCTGCATAGTACATAATTACACTTATTGTGCTGCTACATTTATGTCCATATATTCTCATTTTTTGTTAAGACACTCAAAATTTTAAGATGAAATTTTCACGTTCAATTCTATAAACACAAGTTTTAAATATAAAGAATTTCTTTTTCAGTTTTATTAAACAATAGAGATTTTATACAAAATTTGAAAATATCCTGAGATACTTTATAATTTATTGAAAGATTTTAGTTTTGTTTTATTAGTTGTATAAAACTGTAATATTAATATAGTTATAGGTTAAGTACTAATTGTAATTAAGAAGCAATAAAATGCTTGTCCTCATACACTAAGAAGGTTAGGTCAGGTCGTGGTTTTCTATACAGCTTTTCAGATACACTCTAATATTCACAATATTTTGATGTGATTCTGGCGATTAAGTGTATTTATGTACTAAGCCTGTAGTCAGGATTGTACTTATTACATTTAGTATTAAAACGTACTGTCTATTCGGAGGATGGGCTGTATATTCGGTATATTAATCTAGACCATCCAGCCCATCCTCCGAATAGACAGTATGTTTTAATACTAAATGTAATAAGTACAATCCTGACTACAGGCTTAGTGCATGGATCCTAAATGCACTAGAAAGTGATGTGGTGGAGGCTGACTCCATACACAGTTTCAAATGTAGATATGACAGAGCCCAGTAGGCTCAGGAATCTGTACACCAGTTGATTGACAGTTGAGAGGCAGGACCAAAAAGCCAGAGCTCAACCCCCGCAAGAACAACTAGGCGAGTACAGGTTCTGAACTGGCTAAGAAAACAAATACTGTAACTATCAGCAGTGACCAAGGGAAATAAAACTTCCTGGTGCACAGGAAAAATCTCTACTAAGCAGGGAACTATTCTCTATTAGAATTCCAACCTTGAAACAACATATTTGGCAATATTGACTAAGCTATGAGCATCACTGTTTCCCACACGAGATGAAGAGACAGTGCCAACACAGTAACAGACAAGAGAACTCGAACAAGAGAACTCGATTGGTCATTGCACATAACATTTGAGGCCTGGAAAAAGGGCTTGAAACAAAATGAAAGTGAGGTCTCGAGTCCAGGGCACTCAAACAGCCTAGCAAAAATGCCAAGAAGCATACTTGCACATAGATCCTAAACACACAAGTGAGACTGCCTTAAGGATAACCAAAGTTACATATTTGAAAAGTAGATAGGTCTATCAGCAACAGTTTGTTGACACAAGGGCTATCAGGAGACAAGTGGCTAGGGTTGTCACTTAGTGGCAGTGCCTTACTATTTCAGAAAGCTGCTTGGCACTTGAATGTTGCTAACCATCTTTTGAGGGAATTTCAATGTCTTTGACACGTATCATAGTGGGCAGTTTACTTTGGTTGTACAGCTGATGTTTGATCTTCATGAGCTCCCCACCCCACTGAGGTGGGCACAGAAGTTATCCAATAACTAACTATAGGACAGTGTACATAGATGATCAGTCACAGACTAGAAAGCTTATCAAGTAACAAACCAGAAAATAAAAAACCATCGTCGAATGTAATGAAACGCCATTTTCTGGGTGAGATCCAGAGGCTCCCCAGAGCTTATCCAGGCTGATATGGATATATTAGACTTTGGCATCAGTGTGAATGGAGTTCTTAGGTTTACCAGGGACCACGAGCCAAAACTTGGCCCTATCAGAAAGGCACGAGGAGCAATGGCCTATAGAATTGCACATGTGATTTGCAGCATTCTATGTCTGCCATCGACCGGGTCAGGCACCCAGAAAGGTAAAGCATCCCAAACCAAATCTCTATTCTGGTAGAAAGTACTACTGAAAGTCAAACGAGTGGACAGAGCTTCCCAAAGACAAACAGGCATGACGTCACCACGGGCTGCCAATGCCAACAGGAAAGAGCCTTGGAGAAACAATCCGGAACCGAAGGGGACACTACAAACCAAGGGGGAGAGAGATAAGAGAGCACCCTGTCCAAAGACCAGGATGGCTCAAGCGGCGCATGAGCAGGCTGGAGGTGAAACAATGCCTGAGACAGCTTGCGAAACAACTCGGTGACATCGATGCCGAAAGCAAGCTGCAGCAGCTCTGCTAGCGCTGCACGATACAAGGCGACAGTATTCGGCATAAGATGATGGTCCTGAAACAGCTACGAGAGAAATGACAAGACAACTTTAACAGAAAGCAAAGTAACCCTATGAAGAGACAAAAAGTAAAGGAAGGACCGCCAGGAAACTTCATACTGTACTGCCGAAGAGATGACGTACGCAGGTGGGACACCATTATGGAAGCCACCTGATCACCATACAGATGGTGATAGACCAGAGTCAACAATACCAGACGCGAAGACTCGAGGAGATTGAACCAGCTACGTAAAGAACCGGACAGATCTGCTGAAAGAGGCGGAGCCGTGGGAAAACCCCTGGGTTTGGACACCGAGCAAGCAGTGCCTGAAACAAAGGCTGGGCCAGCCACCAAGGAGCCAAGAGGACTACTCTTCCCTGATAAGTCTACAAGTGAGCCAGAAACCTGGAGCATCAGCTTAACTGGGTAGAAGAGGTACAGGTAACCCCACCTCAACCAGTCCTGCCAAAAGGCATCGACTTCAACGACCTCGCAGTCGGTGAAAGGGCGCCACAAATACTGGGAGATGCCTCGACCACACCGATGCAAAGAGGTCCCACTGGAGCCCATACGTCTGGCAGAGTCAACTGGATGAGTCGGCATCGACAGTCTATTCTGTGGAAAGGGGAACGAACCGGGACAGGCCGTCCACCAGGATGTTGGAAACCCTCGAACTTAAACCACCAGGAGAGCCAAACCACGAAAACTCAGCAGAAGAGTCACACGAAGCGACCAGCCCCAAAGAGTCAAGGACTGCATCGAACCACCTCGGTTCAGGCAATGAACCACCGGGGAGCAGTCCGAATGGAGCTGGATCGTCGATCCATGAGCAACCCGAATTCTCCGAAGCAACATACACACCGCCGCGAACTCTCGCACCATGCTGTGGGCCCGACAGAAGGACGGACCCCACCGCCCCTGGACAGCCTGGTGAGCACTGGTCACAAAGCCCCAGCCAAGAGATGACTTGTTCGGGAACACATTGAGCGAGGGCTAGGGTAGGCGCTAACGCACGGAACCCCAAAAAACCAATAGAAAGCAGGCGACGCAGCAGCCAACGCAAGGCCCCGGAGGCCGAACCCAACGGTTGCGAGATGAGGCTGAAGGGACGTCCCTGAAGGAACCAGAACAGCCGATGAAGCCAAACCCGATCCGGTGGGTAGACCATCATGGCAAAGTTCAGGCTCCTGCACAAACCCTCGAGCAAGTGCTGAGTGACCCGGGAGCCCCACAGAAACAAGCAAAGGTGAGAGCGCAGCCGCAGCAGAGACTCTGGAGGGACAGACAAGGAAGCGGTCAGAGTGTCCCACACAAGACCCAGCAAAGTCTGAACTTGAGAGGGAACCAGATGGGACTTCTGCCAGTTCACCAGGAACCCGAACCTAATGAGCTGGGAAAGAATCAGATCCCTGGCAAGCAGACACACGGACTGGCTGGGAGCCCAGACCAGCCAATCGTCGAGGTAGTCCAGCACCCGAAGACCTAATAGACGCAGATGGGCCACCAAGACCCGGGTATGAAGTGTAAACATGCTAATAGCCAGGTTCAACCCGAATGGGAGAAAACAAAAGCAATAACCGAGACGCCCCACAACAAAACTGAGCCAATCCCTGAACCTAGGATGAATCGATGAGCCAATATGCATCCCGGAGGTCCAGAGACACCATCCAAGCGCCTGGCTCCAGCAGAAGCCTGACAGAGTAGTCATCCGAAAAGAGGGGCAACATACCCAAGGGTTCAGATGGGACAAGTCCAGAATGAACCGCAGGTCCGCACAGTCCTGGTTCGGGACTGGGAATAAACGGGAAACCCATCTGAGGGACGCCGTCGGTTCAACCACGCCCAAGCGTACCCACTCCAAGATGACCTGACAACGCAGGAGAAGAGACCTGCCCCACCAGCCCCGAACCCCCTGGAGGAGGAGGGGGCTACCCAACGCCACTGAAGGCCGTTGGAAATGACCCGAAAGGCCCATAAATGGTGAAACCAGGCGTGAGCAAACAGCGCGAGCCTCTCCCCCATCGCCCAGTCAATGGGTTAAACTGAGAAAGGGCCAACCCCCTTTGTGACAACCCATCTCATGCACAGAACGATCACCGCACCGACCAGACGAAGAAGGGTTCGAAAGCGGCGCCGGCCCAGAAACTGGCACCAGTGGCCTACCACGATAAGAGGAACCCCGAGCCCAGGCACGACCTCTTCGGGAGGACCCCCTCCCCCGGACCCCCAAAGGACCAACAAGTCGGACACCAACTAGAAAAGGCTGCCTGCAGAAACTGCCCAACCATATACTCCACAAACAGCAAGGGACAAAATGGTGATGAAAACTTAAGAGCCAGGGCCCAAGCAGATTCCAAGGAGGAAGCAAGCAACACCTGCTGACACACGAAGCAAAAAAAATTGCGACACAGCATCCCACAGGATTGGCGCAAACAACTTCAGCAGCGCAGATGACACACACGCCGACGAGACCAAGGCACCAGACCCAGGAACGGCCCCAAGCGCTTCCACATCCTCATTAAGGCAATCCAAAGACAGCTCCAGGAGAAAAAAACAGCAAGACCGAAGCCAGCAGGCCACAAGTGCGCAAGTCCTCAGCCACCAGTGCAGCCGAGAGGGCAGGAGCGAACAAACACACACTGAGATCCTCGAATTCACCCCTCCCCCCAGGTAAACCTGGACCACCGTCAATGCCTCGCGCCACTCAAGTGTGCGGGTACGACAAAGTATTCCAAGCACCCAAAGACAACACAGGGTAGTCTGCTAGCCAGGGCAACTCCGGAACCTCATAACAAACCCAGAATGGAGACAATGACCCAAACATGAAAGAAGACAGATCCATTATAGAGGCATAATCTGGGTCGCGTAGGAGGTAAGCCGCAATGGCCGCCTGCACCTAAGTAGGCAAGATGCGGGAAGCCGAAAACCTCTGGAAGGACAGAGCCGACGGAGCCGAACCTGGGAAAGAACCGACACCAAATCCAACTCGTACGCAGAGGGGGGGGGGGGGCCACTCCTTGTAACAGTAAGCCCCACTCAGAGGGTAGGAAACCCAGGTGGGGTCCAATGGGACCCCAAGGCCCCCAAGTCAGCCCGTCCCCAACCCCGGGGAACCTCCACACCAGGACCCTGGACCGAGTCGTCCTCCTCCAAAGCCTGGGCCTCACAAGAAAAACTAGGAGCAGCTGGAAAGGCAGAATGGAAGAGGGCCCACCGGTCAGACCCTGTTGTCACGGCTGGAAGAACCGACTCAAATGCCTCCGTCGCCCCCCCCCACCCCAGAAGAGGTAACCCTCGAAACGGCCAGTCTCAGAACCTTCTAAACCCTGCCCCGACCCAGAAGCCCTTAGACACTTCGGAGTCGGAAGCAGGGGGGTGAGGGGGGGGACCAGAATGAATCATAGTAGGGTTAGAAGGATGGGGTACGAACTGAACCAAGGCCGAAGCGACCACACCCCCAAGCCCGGGTCCCAATAAACAAAATGGGGCAGCCTTGGGGCTTCTGGGGTAGCAATCAACCTAGTGCATTGCAGCAACCTATATCTTGCATACAAAGGCAAAGCTGCCTGCACCCGGATAGTCATCAGTGGACTGGGTGAACCGAGTCACAAGCAGCAAAACTCGCAGGACTCTGGGTCAATGGTGTCACTGACCCAACAGGCAGCATGATAGAGGCAAAAACAGTATTCACCTAGTTGTGCTTGCGGGTGTTGAGCTTTGCTCTTTCGGCCTGCCTCTCAACTGTCAATCAATCAACTGTTACCAACTACAAATTTTTTTTCCACACACACACACCCAGGAAGCAGCCCATAACAGCTGTCTAACTCCCAGGTACCTATTTACTGCTAGATAACGGGCATCAGGGTGAAAGGAACTCTGTTCACCTGTTTCTGCTGGCGGCCAGGATTGAACCTGGACCCTGGGATTACGAGTCCCAAGCGCTGTCCATCCAGCAACGGCCTGTGAGTGAGTCAGTGAGAGTCACCCTGAGACAAGGGGATATAGCAACCCTCAAACTCGCACATGGCGAGATGGGGACCCAGGATTCGCATCCATCAAATCCCCTTGCGCCACCGCGGGGATTCCCAGGGCCCTAAGACTGGTATCACTAAGGCTAAGCCCACCGAGGGTAAAGCAAACCGACGCCCAATCTACCAATCAAACTGACACAGAAACACAATTATGTATATTTACCTCAATAAAGATAGGGGGGCAACAAACCAAGGCAGCCCCCACACCAGGCAAGGAAAACAAAAACAAAAGAAAAACCCTGCAAGAGGACAACGTACCCAGGCGGAACAAAGCCAGCCGCTATAATAGGTGACCAGCTGTGCAGTACCCCGTGCCTCAACCAGTGCAAACTACCCCTTACCCTAAAGTAAACAAGGGAGGAGGAACCCCCCAGCACACTCAGGGTGGTCAATCACCGAGCAGCAAAAGACCAACAGAGGAAGGCCATTTTCCACAAGTCACCTGTTGGTGACTTGTGGAAGATGGCCCCAAGCACCAAGGGCGGTACTTACAGAGCATTTAGGGATGGTAACCCTAAGCGCATGCAGCCCGAGCACCTGTGAATTTACTTCCAGTTCAAGCACCACCCTGAAGACAGCACTGGGCACAAAGCACAGCACAGCAAACACAAAATAAGGAGCCGAAGTCACACGATCAAGCCTCAAACACATCAGCCGAGAACTGAGGTGTGGGTAACCGGCGTGAGGGGGTTTGAGGCTCCCCCTTCCCGGGAGGGGGAAGGGGGGAGCTGCTCAGACGGTGGCGCGGCACGTGGTGATGCCATGCTCGTTTGTCTTTGGGGAGTTCTGCCCACTCATTTGACTTACAGTAGTAGTTTCAACCAGAATAGGAGTTTATTTTGGGATGATTATCTTTCTGGGTGCCTGACCCAGTCGATGGTAGATATAGAATGCTCTAAATCACGTGTGCAATTCTATAGGCCATTGCTCCTCGTCCCTCTCTGAGGGGGCTAGGTTCTGGCTCGTGGTCCCCTGTAGGCCTAAGAATTCCATTCATACTGACTGATGCTGAAGTCTAATATACCCATACCAGCCTGGATAAGCTGCAGGGAACCGAAGGGGCTCCTCCTAGGAAACAAAACAATATTCAGCAAACTTACTTAAAATGGTATGAATCTTGAGCATATGCTGACGAAGATTAAACTTGGAGTTATAGCTCTTGTCACAAGTATCTATTGGACAGTGGTATGTAACTTTATTGTTATTGTCCTTTGTTTTTCCTTCATGTTTTTTCAAATGTACATATAAACTACTCTTGGCAGTGAACTTTGCATTACAATCTGGAATAAATAAATACAAATTAATACATATACGCAGTGTGTAATTGGAGTAAGAACGCTTCCTATATGCCATGTTAAACACTCACAGTACAGTATATAAATCACAACTTTCTTGCTCTAATTAAATAAAACTGTAAATATTTGTCATGTGTTATATAAAAAAATTTGAAACCTATTACTGTAGTCATCTATTTACCTATAGTTTATTTGTACTTTTGATGCCTTGTGCCCTTTGGAAATTTCAAATTTTTGAGGTCATGGCTACATGTATAATTTTCACAGACCACTTAAAATACCTTCAAGTCTTATACAAATACTTGAAACAGCATCTGAAGCCTCCACTAGTGAAGCAAGTACCATTTGCACTAAGTGCAAGCAAGAAGGGAATAAACATAATAAAACAGAAGGTAAAAGAGAAGAAACATAATACAGTACAGTAGAAGGCTAAATGGAAACGAATAAATGGCAAAGAATTTGCAAATAGCATTTATTAAAAAGGTGAATATGAATAGTGTATGTATATATATGTATATATATATGTATATATATATATATATATATATATATATATATATATATATATATATATATATATATATATATATATATATATATGTGTGTGTGTGTGTGTGTGTGTGTAATTACCTAAGTGTAATTACCTAAGTGTAGTTACAGGATGAGAGCTACGCTCGTGGTGTCCCGTCTTCCCAGCACTCTTTGTCATATAACGCTTTGAAACTACTGACGGTCTTGGCCTCCACCACCTTCTCCCCCAACTTGTTCCAACCGTCTACCACTCTGTTTGCGAAAGTGAATTTTCTTATATTTCTTCGGCATCTGTGTTTAGCCAGTTTATATCTATGACCTCTTGTTCTTGAAGTTCCAGGTCTCAGGAAATCTTTCCTGTCGATTTTATCAATTCCTGTTACTATTTTGTATGTAGTGATCATATCACCTCTTTTTCTTCTGTCTTCTAGTTTTGGCATATTTAATGCTTCTAACCTTTCCTCGTAGCTCTTACCCTTCAGTTCTGGGAGCCACTTAGTAGCATGTCTTTGCACCTTTTCCAGTTTGTTGATGTGCTTCTTAAGATATGGGCACCAAACAACAGCTGCATATTCTAGCTTTGGCCTAACAAACGTCATGAACAATTTCTTTAGTATATCCCCATCCATGTATTTAAAAGCAATTCTGAAGTTAGAAAGCATAGCATAGGCTCCTTGCACAATATTCTTTATGTGGTCTTCAGGTGATAGTTTTCTATCTAGAACCACCCCTAGATCTCTTTCTTTATCAGAGTTCTTTAAAGATTTCTCACATAATATATAGGTTGTGTGGGGTCTATGTTCTCCTATTCCACATTCCATAACATGACATTTATTAACATTAAATTCCATTTGCCAAGTGGTGCTCCATATACTTATTTTATCCAGGTCTTCTTGAAGGGCATGACAATCATCTAAATTTCTTATCCTTCCTATTATCTTAGCATCATCAGCAAACATGTTCATATAATTCTGTATACCAACTGGTAGATCGTGTGTGTGTGTGTGTGTGTGTGTGTGTGTGTGTGTGTGTGTGTGTGTGTGTGTGTGTTGTGTGTGTGTGTGTGTGTGTGTGTGTGTGTGTGTGGTGTGTGTGTGTGTGTTTTCTCTTTGTGTGTGTGTGTTTACTGTTTTACCTCTTCGTATGATGGCCCGAGTGTTAACATCTTACGTGATAGGTAGAGCATCCGTTATTATCATAGAGGAAGCGGAGATTGCACGGTTAGTTCAGTGGTAGTAGCGGGGTGCGCGGTCGAGACATTACAAGGCGAGTTATTACAATGGTGATTATTACAATGGTGGCTTAGCGGTCGTGAACATTGTTTTACAGTGTTCAGTCTCACGCGTCTTATGCTGTTCGGTGTAGCTATTAAGTAGTTTTAATTGGTGGTTCTGTTCATATTCTCGCGATTGACTGATTACTCCATTTGAACGCGATAATCTGAGTTGTACTGGTATTGTACAGCATGCTAGTGGGGACTAGTGTGTCAGCGTGACTCACGTCTAGGGACGCCTGGCGTTTGAAGTCTGGTCACAGGGTGTGGCAACAAGTTTTGAGCTGTGGACCCGCGAGAGTAGCGAGGGAAATTGTTCTGAGTCACGTGATGTGGCTGTAGGTTTAAGGCGTAAGAGTAACCATTAATTAAGCTCTCACGAGCAGTAATTACAGTCTCCCGATAGGACATACAAATGGTATCTATCAGTGAATTATTTTAATGAATAGTGCGTGTGAAATTGTGTACGGGTATCGCGTATGAGTAATTGTCTCAACACGGTGAAAGTAATATCAATTATTATCTGTCATAAGAGCAAGCAGATTGAAAACTATTTACGTTTTTTTTTGGTTTAGAAGTGACAGGGAAATTACCATCTTTGTTAAGTAAAGGGGCTATTTATAACGACGTTGTGAGTTTTTTTTTCTTGTTCTCAGTGGATTATTGTCAGTTCCAAGGATTTTTATTTTTTTTTCCAACGTTTTGGGTCAGAACTAGTCCGGTGAACTGGTCGTTGAGACGTAGTTTATTAGTATCATGAGTTCAGATAGGACATTAAGGAGCCAGGGAGGGCTTAGCCAACGAAACCTTCCAGCAGTACGGTTTTCAGAGGATCAGGCTGAGGCCGCACGTGGGGACTTAGCCATGACACAGAGACAGGCTATCCAAGTGGACAGCACGGTTCAGGAGTCAGGTGACGATCCACAAGGTGCAGGTGATGGGGTCACATCAGGTCACATGCTGGGTAGCCTTCCCGTGTCCACCCCTGATACTCAGCAGCCTGATGACATCACCCCTCCCCCACTTCCCCGCAGACCGTCCCCCAATCCCACCACCACCCCAGGGGTGCGGCGGCCTGCAGCTTCCCCACATACCCCTACCCAACCACCCCCTCTCCCACCTTACCCATCCTCAGAAATTAGGAAGCGCCTCTCTGAACCCCTGTATGTGAACCTTCCGGCAGGGCGTGTACATACGCCTACCCAGGGGTCCACCCAGGGGTCCACTCAGGGGTCCACTCAGGTGACTGTCCCCACCAATACCACCCACCTCTTCCCCCTCGCAACCCCAACCTTGGTCATACGACCAAACCCTCCTCTACCATCCTATGCCTTGCCCAGAACCAACCCCTAGTATCCCCTGCCTCACACAAACATCACCCTACCCAACCCTACCCCCCACCTGACCCTCACTATAACCCTACCTCACACCAACCCTTCCCTCCCCATTACCAACCCTTCTCTAACCATTGCCAACATCTACACTCCATGCCCCCTGCATCTCATGGTATGCATCAGCCCCCATTTTCATCATTCTCATTGCCTAGACCAGTGTTGCCCAAACTAATTTGCAAAGAGTTACCGACAAACATAGTGGAACGTAACCGGAAAATAGATGACTGGCTAGGGCAAGTAGGTTCATGTTTGTCAGCTGCCCAGGATGACTGGGTGAAAATTAACTTAGCAGCGGGAGCTTGTATAGACCCTAATGGTTCAATAATGCAGGACCAAGAGTTTCAATATTTGCAAACATGGCCAGAGTTTGTGTTAGCAATTAAGAGATGCTATAAAGAGAAAATAACAGAGGAAACAGCTAATAGGTATTTAGCTAGTTTAAAACGAGGCCCAAACGAAACGCTCAAAATTTTGGAACTGGCATATTGCGTAGAGTGCGAGACTTAAGGTATGAGTTAGGCTATGATGACCTGAGAATTAGTCAGAAGGCTAAACAACTGTTGTGTATGTCAATCCCCGGGACACTTGGAGCTCACGTTTCGGCTGCAAGTGTAACGAAATTCCCTTCTGGGGTAGTGACGGGGGCATTTGAGCCTGTTCCTCCAGCCGTGTTGTAAGAGTCTGCCAGTGGGCTCCCTTCCTTCGTGTTTTCACGGCTGCCCGGTTTTCTGGTACGGCCGGGGCTTTGGGGGGACGGCTCGGCCCCGGGGCCTGTCGTGTGGGTTCCCGGGGCTGGGGAGGGGCTGACTTGGGGGGCCTTGGCCCCGTTGGACCCCGTGGGGGTTTTTATCCCCCTCTAGGCGGGGCTTGTGGTTACGCAGAGTAGGGTTTTCCTCCCCCACTCGCCGTACGTGCTGTTGGGCGTCAGCCCCTCCCCGGGCTCGGTTCCTTGGCCTTTGAGTCGGTTGGTTCCGTCCTGTGGGTGGATGTTTCCCCCACCCCTTGTTGGGACGGTGTTTTCGTCATGTTTCCCCGTTTTGGGGGTTCTACGTGACTACTGGTCTCGGGTGCGCCTGCGCCTTTGTGTGCCTTCGGGACTGGTTTTGGCTTCCGTGTTCTTGAGGGTTCGGGAAAGTTTTTCGCTACTTCCCGCGTTATTGGAACGTCTGTCGGCTCCTCGTTCTTGTCGCCGTTTTGGGCTATTTGTAGTCCTGTTGGGCTCCTTGTAGTCCTGTTGGGCTCCTTGTAGTCCTGTTGGGCTCCTTGTAGTCCTGTTGGGCTCCTTGTAGCCCTGTTGGGCTACTTTTGGGCCGGTTTGGGCTCCTTATGGGCCGGTTGGGCTACTTGTAGCCCTGTTGGGCTACTTGTTGCCTTGTTGGGCTGCCTGTGGCCCGGCTGCATGCCTTTTTTGGGCTCTGTCTTCGCTTCTTTGGCCCGTTTTATTGTTCCTGCTCACTCTTTTGGCTCCTTTTCTGGTGCAGTAGTCCTGGTTGCCGCCTTCCCGCAGAGACTGTTGCGCGTTTTCAGCCAGCGTGTCATGCGCGTGCGCCGCGGAGTTTGTTTTGATCTGGGCGGTGTGTAGTGCTGGTGTTAGACGCCTTTTTGCTCCAGTGATTCGCCTCTCGCTCTTCTCCCTTGCCGCGTTATGTGCCCCTTCGCTCCGGAGGTGTCCTGGGTTCCAGTTGTGGGGAGGCCGCCGAGGTTTCCCTGTGTCATGGGTGTGGGCCGCCTTCTTCGCCTCTCACCTGCTCTCCTGCAGGTCCAGCTCTGGCGTCTTCACCTGGCGGTGCTCCCAGGTTCTTCTGGGCTCGGTTGAGTCGTGTCACTTCATGCCACCGTTCGCCAGGTGAGTTCTGCGGTCTGGTCTCTTTTGGCAGGGCGCTGGATGCGGTGTTATTTACCTGTCTTTATTTGGGTATCTATTGTACGACTGAGACCGTTCGCACACCTGTGTCTGTCCCCCTTTTCACCCCTTCCTGTCCCACTCTTGTGCATGTCCAACCCATGCTAGGGTCATTAAGGGGTTCCACCTTTGTTAGTGTTATGAGGTGTGGGGGTTGTGGTGTTGGTTCTGTACTCGCCTGGTAGGGCTCCTGGCTGTGCTTGCAAGATTTTTGCGCTCTAGTTTTTGGGTCCCGCCTATGCGGTAGAACTTGCGGGATAGTACCAGTGGAGTGCAGTGGTGCTATAGGCACCGTCGGGGAAACACTGCATATCCATCAGAGGTCTGCAGTTGTTACACGACCTACTTGCGAGCATACGCCTACTTGCTGGTACATTACCTTGAGGTTTCCTTGAGGTGCTTCCGGGGCTTAGCGTCCCCGCGGCCCGGTCGTCGACCTGGCCTCCTGGACTGATCATCCTGGCTGTTGGACGTGGCTGCTCGCTGCCTGACGTATGAGTCACAGCCTGGTTGATCGGGTATCCTTTGGAGGTGCTTCTCCAGTTCTCTTGAACCACCCCGTCCTCGCAAATTTAATAAGTCATTATTGACTTATTAGTTACGTGCATGGGTGATTTACTGAACATCGTTTCCCTTACAAAACTTCATGGACAACACCGACCTTCCTTAACCTGCTTAGTACGTTTACATAAGCATCTTATGGTTTCGTAATTACAATTGTTCCTTAACCTATTATTGGTATAACAACGCTGCACGCTGTGGGGGATTGCCAGTTATGCCCCTTTTGGTCCGTCCATGGACTTCCGGGGCACACTAGCTTGCTTTCGAATTAGTTATGGCCATCCTGGTTGTGGAGCGTCTGTGGGCCTGCAGGCTGCTCCATGCGGCTGCCTGGTGGGCCTCCCTCTGGCCGGTCTAGCCTGGCCTCGGGCCAGGCTTGGGGTGCACATGAGCTCCCAGTTCCCCATCCAGCTGATTTTGAGCGGGGTTTCTCCGCCGTCGGTCGCCTGGTATGCGGGTTCCTGGGCCTGCTGGGTTCTGTCGTGCCTCCGTGGGCCCTGTCTGGGGTCTGTCTGCTCCGTTCTCTGCCTTGGCAGGAGCGAGTTGCTCTTTACCTGTGGCATGTTGCGGGGGTGCCTGTTGCTGCTACTGCGCGTGTGCTTTAGTACCGTGTTTTGCGGTGGCGTGTCGTTATTCCTGGGGTTTTTATGCTTCTGCTCTTTCGTCCTGCCTCACCCCAGTCGTTTTTCCTGGCATCTCCTTTTGTCTGTTTTGCCTGCACTTGCTGCTATGTTGGGGGGCGTGGTCGGTTTCCACCACTTCATTGCTTGTGCGTTCCCTTGTTTTCCTCCTCTGCCACAAGGGTGTTCTGCGTGTGTTCCTTGGCTTCTTGGGCTTTTTTCGGCCTGTGTCCTGTGGTGTGCTTCTTTGTCTCGGTCTGTTGCAGTTGCTCGTACCTCTTGGTTCGGGTATGGTTCTGGCGGCAACCCGTCCGCCTTCTTTGGTTTCCTTGCTTGCCCTGCCAATTGGTTTTTTCGGGGTCTGGCAATGTCCCGCGTCGGACCCGTCATTTCTGACCTCCTGGCGGGTTTGCTTGCTTGGAGTTTTTCTGTTCGGCAGACGTTCGATGTCCTTGTGCCACCTGAATTCGGTGGTCGCGCCCGAGATCTTCTTGCGGCTCCACCTTTTCCTGGGCTCAGAGGGGCCTTGTCGGGGCTGCTTCCGATTGCCTCATGGTTTCGCCTCTGGCTGGTGGGCGGTCCTTTTCCTGTCCCTTCTTAGGTGGTTACTCTTGTTAGGGTCGGCTTGGTTTTTGGTGGGGGTTGTGGGCCGTCGTCGTGCCACATACTGTCGCCTCTCTTTTCTGCGGCGCTGGCGGGGCTGCTTTGGCTTGCTTTCGGTCTTGGTGTTGCTTCTACACTGTTAGTGCGCTGTCTTGTGCGTCGTTTTACCTCCGGCCTGTTCGTGCGCCGTTTGCACCATCCTGGTCTCCGCTGTTGTTTGTGTGCCACGGCGTCTGTGTCCGGTGCTCATTTTGCGTTGATCCGGTTCTGTTCTTCCCGGTTCGCCTGTGATGGTGTCCCGGGTTGTCAGCCGTGGCCTTGCGGCTCGGCTGCCTGTGGTCTTCCCTCCTGCCCGTGGCGTTCGTGGCTTTGCTGCTCTCGCTGCCATCTGGTTGACGTGTTCTAGCAGTCATTCGGGCATGGATCTTTGGTGTTTGTAATTACCTAAGTGTAATTACCTAAGTGTAGTTACAGGATGAGAGCTACGCTCGTGGTGTCCCGTCTTCCCAGCACTCTTTGTCATATAACGCTTTGAAACTACTGACGGTCTTGGCCTCCACCACCTTCTCCCCTAACTTGTTCCAACCGTCTACCATTGTTTGCGAAAGTGAATTTTCTTATATTTCTTCGGCATCTGTGTTTAGCTAGTTTATATCTATGACCTCTTGTTCTTAAAGTTCCAGGTCTCAGGAAATCTTCCCTATCGATTTTATCAATTCCTGTTACTATTTTGTATGTAGTGATCATATCACCTCTTTTTCTTCTGTCTTCTAGTTTTGGCATATTTAATGCCTCTAACCTCTCCTCGTAGCTCTTGCCCTTCAGTTCTGGGAGCCACTTAGTAGCATGTCTTTGCACCTTTTCCAGTTTGTTGATGTGCTTCTTAAGATATGGGCACCACACAACCGCTGCATATTCTAGCTTTGGCCTAACAAAAGTCGTGAACAATTTCTTTAGTATATGCCATCCATGTATTAAAACGCAATTCTGAAGTTGGAAAGCGTGGCATAGGCTCCTCGCACAATATTCTTTATGTGGTCCTCAGGTGATAGTTTTCTATCTAGAACCACCCCTAGATCTCTTTCTTTATCAGAATTCTTTAAAGATTTCTCACATAATATATAGGTTGTGTGGGGTCTATTTTCTCCTATTCCACATTCCATAACATGGCATTTATTAACATTAAATTCCATTTGCCAAGTGGCGCTCCATGTACTTATTTTGTCCAGGTCATCTTGAAGGGCATGACAATCATCTAAGTTTCTTATCCTTCCTATTATCTTAGCATCATCAGCAAACATGTTCATATAATTCTGTATACCAACTGGTAGATCATTTATGTAGACAATAAACATCACTGGTGCAAGAACTGAACCCTGTGGTACTCCGCTTGTGACATTTCTCCAGTCCGATACATTGCCTCTGATCACTGCCCTCATTTTTCTATCAGTCAGAAAATTTTTCATCCATGTTAGAAGCTTACCTGTCACCCCTCCAATATTTTCCAGTTTCCAGAACAACCTCTTATGTGGAACTCTGTCGAAAGCCTTTTTTAGGTCCAGATAGATGCAGTCAACCCAACCATCTCTTTCCTGTAATATCTCTGTTGCTCGGTCATAGAAACTGAGTAAATTCGATACACAGGATCTTCCAGATCGAAAACCATACTGTCTGTCTGATATTATATCATTTCTCTCCAGGTGTTCTACCCATTTAGTTTTAATTATTTTTTCCAATATTTTGACTATTACACTTGTCAATGATACCGGTCTATAGTTAAGGGGGTCTTCCCTGCTTCCACTTTTGTAGATTGGAACTATGTTAGCCTTTTTCCACACATCAGCTACAACTCCTGTAAACAGGGATGCCTGAAAAATCAGTTGAAGAGGAATGCTGAGCTCAGGTGCACATTCTCTCAGAACCCATGGCGAAACTCCATCTGGACCAACTGCTTTGTTCTTATTTAGCTCCTTGAGCATTTTTTCCACTTCGTCTCTAGACACCTCTATGTGCTCTATGTTGTTCTCTGGAATTCTTATTGTATCTGGTTCCTTGAAGATTTCATTTTGTACAAACACACTTTGGAACTTTTCGTTTAATGTTTCACACACTTCCTTTTCATTTTCCGTGAATCTGTTTCCCATATTCACCCTCTGAATATTATCCTTTACCTGCAATTTGTTGTTTATGAATTTATAGAATAGACCTGGTTCTGTTTTACATTTGTCTGCAATCCCTTTTTCAAAATTTCTTTCTGCCTCTCTCCTCACTGCCGTGTAGTTGTTTCTCGCATCTTAGTATCGCTGGTATGTTTGGGGGTTTGTATGCATAGAAGCATTCTATGTCTGCCATCGACCGGGACAGGCACCCAGAAAGGTAAGCGCCCCAAAACAAACCCCTATTATGGTTAAAATTGCTACCAAAAGTCGAACTAGGGATAGAACTCCCCAACAGAAAAACAAGCAAACTAGTATGACGTCACACGTCACACGTCAGACATAGAACGCTGGTATGTTCTGTTCGGGGGCCTTGCTGCTCGTTGTTCTTGTGTTGTTCCCGGGACTTTCCGGGGCTGTGGCGCCTTGGGTTGGCGTTGCTGCCGGTTGTCTCGCTTCCGGGGGGGGGGGGGTCCGCCTCCCGGTTCTGTCCCTTTTGATCTTCCTCTGTGGGTAGTTAGCTCCGGGGAGCCGACGGGGCTCCCCCCAGAAAACCAGCGTTGAATGTAATGAAACGCCATTTTCTGGGTGAGTCCCGGAGGCTCCCCGGCAACCCTCCCTCCCTCCGGTCGGCGTTTTTTTTGCGTGTCTTGACATCCAGCCTCAGAACTGATGGGTGGATAGCCAGCGTGGGAGGTCTGGGGCTCCCCCTCCCGGGGAGGGGGGAGCTGCGCAGACAGCGGCGCGGTGACGTGTGACGTCATACTAGTTTGCTTGTTTTTCTGTTGGGGAGTTCTATCCCTAGTTCGACTTTTGGTAGCAATTTTAACCAGAATAGGGGTTTGTTTTGGGGCGCTTACCTTTCTGGGTGTCTGTCCCGGTCGATGGCAGACATAGAATGCTTCCAATCACACGGGGGCTTCTATAGGCCATTGCTCCCCTTGCCTCTCTGAGGGGGCCCGGTTCTGGCCGTGGTCCCCGGTAGGCCTAAGAACTCCATACACATGACTGATGCCAAAGTCTGACATTAGCATATCAGCCTGGGATAGCTCCGGGGAGCCTCCGGGACTCACCCAGAAAATGGCGTTTCATTACATTCAACGCTGTTTTTTTTGGGTCTGAAGCCATATTGACAGGAGCTAAGTATATTGTGTTTGGCAGTAAAGCTGCTTGTAGATTAATTTTCAAATATTTCTGACAAGTTTGGCAGGCTTGATATAGGTCTGTCGTTGTTAACATCAGTGAGATCACCACATTTTTGGACTGGGGTTACTCTAGAATACTCTAGGGTTTTTAGAATATCTGGAAAGGCTTGGAGTTCAAGTGACTTGTTGAAGAGCAATGCAATAGCAGGAGCTAAAGATCTGGAGACTTTTTTGTAAATTAAGGTTAGTATCTCCTCAAGGGCACTAGACTTGGTTTTAAGCGTATGGATTATCTCATTAACATCAGTGGAATTTGCAGGCATTAGGTACAGAGACTGTGGATAGTTACCTGTAAGATAGTCCTGAACATCAGTACTGGAAGATAGAATATCATTTGCAAGGGATGACCCAATGGAAGAGAAGAACCTATTGAACTCAATAGCCGTATCAGAGGCTGTAAGCTGACAATCGTTATTGGACAGGAGTATTGGTTTGTTATTTAAAATCTTCTTTGATCCCAATATTTGTGAAATTGTGCTCCATATTTTCTTAATGTTGCCCTTTGTTTAGGTAAATTTATCTTCGTAGTATTTAATTTTGGGTCTTCTAATTATTTTAGATAGCAATGATGAGTAATTCTTAGAAAATTCTTTGGAGACGATTCCTAACCTATACTTCTTCTCTAGGTCATGTTTTTTATTAATGAATTTAAGTATTCCCATTGTAACTCAAGGATTGTTTAGCCTTTTAGTTGTGACTTGTTTCGTTAGCATAGGACAGTGGATGTTATAAAGGCTGAGAGTTTTTTAAAGAAAAGATTGCTCTGCTAGGTTGATGTCCCCTATGTTACCTAATTCGGACTCCCAATTGACATTAGCACCAGCAGCTATAAAATTGCCTATAAGTTTTATTGTGCAGCCTAAAGCTTATCTCCCTTGTCTTTAGAGGTGGTTTGTTAAGGTTAGGAGAAATGTGGGGGTAATGGTCTGTAGTACTATCGATGATTATCCCTGAAGTAAGCCGAGAGGTTATGTTGGTCCAGATGTGATCAAGAGCCGTGGCAGTACTATCAGTGATTCTAGTAGGTCTAGTGATTAAGGGTATGAGGAAGCAGGAATTCATACAATTTAGGAAGCTAGCAGCAGCAGGGTTTTCAGGCTTGCAGAGGTCAATATTAAAGTCCCCTGTGATAATTGGATGGTTTTTGTTCAGTCTGTTATCTAGTATTAGATTTCTAAGGTTAGAGTTGAATTCGGACACATCAGTGTTAAGAATTCTATAGACTGCTCTCACGGACAGGACAGACTCGGCACCCTTGACTCTGAAACTGGCGAAGATATATTCCCCACAATAGTCTTTAGTTCTAATTACTTTTAACCCTTAAATGGCACATAGCTATATACCATTTGACACCCACAGGCGCATAAAAAAAAAAAAATATTTTTTCTTCCTAACCTGTTAATTTGTGTTCACTGATCACAGGAAAAATAATAAAAAAATCGTAAGTTGAATATATTGGCCGCTATAGGGCAGGGAAGTCTGGCACAAAACAGGCGCTCACTCAGCATGCGTCCCAGGCGGTCTGTTGATCGCCAGCTGTCAGGCCGGAGTTGCCACAAAGAGATAATTGTCTAATTATTTCAATGTCTCTGATTGATTTTTCGTAGTTTTTTTGCTGTAATATTATTCAATAATGTGTAGTGTGATATATTTATATAATGAAATGAGTGAATCATCGCTGTACTCAAAAATATGGTGTGCTTATTGTTTATTCAATTATGTTCATCAAACAGTGAACAAATACTTTGTCGGTTGTAACACTATATACACAGGTTATATATAAGTATCTGCATGTTTTGTTCACCATAACGAACCACTAAGTTGCTATTATGAATCAAAAAGTAACGAGGAGTGACCGCCGTGTACCAGCCAGCCACCACGCCCTCCCTCAAGTCATCTGACTCACCCACATTCTCCTCCCACAATACTGTTTTTGCTTTTATTCACTATATACAGACGCTATATATAAGTATCTACATTCGTGTTCACCATAACGAACCACTAAGTTGGTATGCTGAGTGGCAGTGGCAGTGGCAGGCAGTGGCAGCCCGCCACTGGCTGCCACTCCCTCCCTCACCTCACCTGACTTGCCACCATTTTCCACTCACCATACTGTTTTTGCTTTTATATACAGACGTTATATACAGTGGTACCTCAGTTTAAGAGTTTAATTCGTTCCTGGAGACAGCTCTTATTCCGAAAAACTCGTATTCTGAAGCTAATTTCCCCATAAGAAATAATGGGAAATGAATTAATCCGTTCCTGACTACCCCAAAAACCCCATATCAAACTAAATTTTTGTACCTAATTCATCTAAATAAACCTACAAAACTATGTTCAAGTTATTACTTACCTTGCTCTTGAATGCTGTAGGCGTATGGAAGATGGTGAGGAGGGGGGAGGAGGAGAGGAGTTACTGTTTGGAAGGGGAGTCCCTTTCCATTATCACATCAGGCAGTGAGGACTTCACTGGTATGCACACACTGGCACATTTTGCCTGCATACCACTAGGACTTGCTTGTCTTACTAAGAATTTCTCTAAAGACACTTGTTTTTCCCTACATTTTAACACTTGTCTGTAGTAAGACATCACATTATCATTTAAAAGGTCAATGCAACGGCCTGCTACAGCTTTATCTGGGTGAGTTTTTTCAACAAAACTTTGCAGTTCATCCCATACTTCACACATTTTCTTAATCAAAGAGGGACATCCTCTACTGCCTCTACTCACAGCTATTTTCTTAGGTTGAACCTTATCAATGGCTTTCTTGAGACCCATGGTGAGATATATAATAACAAACTGTATAGTCAAATGACCAAAAATCCAACAAAACACTGAAAATCCAGGTGAAGAATTGATGTGGGATAGTCACTGGGCACGAGACAATGGTAAACTGAGGGGCGGAGGGGCGACGATCGCCGATTGACCACGCGCTAGGTCGGCCTGTACGCGTATCAACAAACTCGCGTCCCGAGGTAACCCTCGCGTTCCGAGACATAATTTTCGAGGAAATCCTGCTCGTCTTCCGAAAAACTCGCATACAGGGACACTCGCATTCCGAGGTACCACTGTATAAGTATTTACATGTTTTGTTCACCATAACTGTACATCTAAGCTTGTATGGTGAGTAAAGGCACAAAGACGTAGGACCTCACAGTCAGCTGATGGCTGCCGCCCTCAAGGCCAGACGCACTAATATTTCTCCTCCAACAATACTGCTTGTGGTGTTATTACGCTATATACACACACACACATTATATATAAATATCTACCGGTTTTATTCACCATACTTGTACAAGTAAACTGGTATGGTGCCCAAAGACCATCGTGGTCACCAGTAAACAACACGATAATTCCTGCAGACGACACTCCTCTCACACCAAAATGGCGGCTCCCAACCTCCTACTCTTGCTGTTTATACCCTCTATACACACGTTATATATAAGTATCTACATTTGTGTTCACCATAGCGAACCACTAAGCTGGTATGGTGAGTGCAGTCAATAAAAGGTGGCCACACACAGTCAGATAACAACGCCACCACCCTCCCTCCCACAGCATTACTCCTCCCTCCATGGAGCACAGCGCTAAATATCATCACAATCCTCTTATTATCAGACCCATGGTCAGTTTTATCACAGTCAGGGGTCTTCTGTAATAATATTATCGCTACATAATAGCATGAACAAGTATATTATGGCATTTTTAGGCGATGCTGTGGTCACAAGCTGAACAGCAGTGCTGTGAGCTTATGCTGCGTGCGTCAGGCTTGGTAGCTTACTCGATACTGAGGCCCCTAACACCTGGGAGTTTGGCCCACGATTTTTTTTTAAAATGGCGTCTGTTTACAAGAGCTCTGATGAAGGTGTGGTGAACCCCGTGTATCCGCGGGCCGTTTAAATCTTGCGTAGTACTCCAACGCATCATATGATGCGATGCGCAATTTACTGCAAGTCGGTCAAAGCATCATATGATGCGATGCGCAATTGAAGGGTTAAGCATGTCAGTTCTTGGTGGGTAGTAAAGAGCAGTACCCACCACCTCTCTGAGTTGGTCGACAGTTGTGAATTGCTGAATAGTTTGGCATGTTAAAGAGTTGAGTAGTATCCTCTTTTAACCACGTTTCAATAAGTATAATAAAAGAGAATTTGTTGTCAACAGTTTCAATCAAGGCACTAACATCATCGAAGTGTTTGCTAAGAGATCTTACATTCAAGTTAACTACAGAAATATTGTGATTGTGTTAATACATTGTATACATCATGTGCTGTAAATTATCTGCAATTTTGATCATTAAAGTGATGATTGCCATAGATACTGAATAAGAGGTTTAGTTCTGGGTTTATACTTGTTTGCATAAGAAGGCTGGTTGTA
>WNGS01135237.1:17497729-17532534 GCA_020271785.1 Procambarus virginalis
ACTTACCTTCAATAGGGCATTGAAAATTTCTAATCCCAGTATGGATGAGTAAGTGGCCCTTAAGATGTTCAGATCGAAGAAAGGATTTTTGACAGATGGGGCAAGAAAACTTACGATCGTTTGTGTGTTTTCGCTGATGACGACTTAATTTACTTGCACTTTGGAAAGACCAGTTACAACCCTGAAATGAATAATTATTATGGCAAGTTAATATTGTATCTTCATTAATTTTCATGGCTTCATCAGACTAAATGTAAATTATTTCACATATGATATACATAATTTATAAAACAAACTTGTACTTTTCAAAATCCCAACATTCATCATTTTTGTTTTAGTAGTTTTTTTAAACTCTTGAATAACGTATATTAAACTGAATGGACATGTCATATGAAATAAATACAAAGCTCTTTTGGCAGTTCTCAAGGCTGTCATTTAGCTTATTACCAACAGTGGTCTGTTTTGGTTTGTCGACTTCCTGGGTGCTTACCAGGCGGTAGCAAACATGAATAAATTCAGAGTAATTTCTCATATGTGCCACTACTCCCTGCACCTCTTTAGAGGGAGTCAGGTTCTGGTTTGTGGCCCCCAGTAGGCCTAAAATAACATCATGACTGATGGCACCTAGTAATTTGGCACTTTATCAGATAGCTTCAGGGAGCCACCTGGGCTCACTCAGAAATTGGTATTTTATTACATTCAATGCTGGTTTTCTGCAAGTCATTTCATTATTAGTTTAGCAGTCTAGTGGTTGCCCATCTGCCTATCTTTATCTTAATACCTGCTCACCGCGTCCCCCCCTTCTCCCTTACTTGCCTGCCTGCCCACCCACCAGTCAGCCAACAATCCGTCTATCCAGCCCACTTGCATGCCAGCTATCCATCCTGCCCACCTGCCTGCCTAACTGCCATCCACCCATCCATTCAGCCCACTATCTAGTCCATCTGACTGCCTGCCTGCGTGCCCGCTTGCCTACCCCTTGCCTACCTGCCAGCCATACAGTCCACCTACCCTCCAGCCAGCCAGCCAGCCAACCTGAACACCCACCATCAAGCTTACTGCCCTCCCAAATATGATTAAGTTACTGGCATTTTAATACCTCTAGGTTTAGTGGAGTCCAGATTTAACGACTAGGGTATAGCCCCCATATAGGTCATTAAACCGAGTAGATACTGTACTGAAAATCATCATAAGCATAAACCAAAATATTATTTTTGTTTTCCTGATTAAGTCATTACATGAGTTTCCTATTTCTTAGTATGCTGTGCATGTGAATATATTTGGCACAATAACTGACCTCAAATGTGCACACAAAAGGTCTCTGACCCGTATGCACTCTCATGTGCGCCTTAAGTCTGCAAGGTTTATCAAATTTTTTCCCACAGCCCGCCCACTGGCAACGTAGCTCTTCCTCCTTATGATGACTACGCATGTGAGATGTTAATGAGTTAGGAGTGAAGTAGGATTTGCTGCAGCCGTCTACACCACATCTGCAGAAATATTTGGAACATGTATTAAAAACCTGAGATTATGACATGTAAATATAGAGTTCCAAATTTTTATATTAAAAAAAATTAAACAGAATATTTACCAGAGTAAAAAACTCTGTGTAACTCTTGGTAGATTAGTGGACTGTATATTTAGTTAGACTTCAGTTGTAAGCGGTGTCAAGATGACCAAACCACACACCAAAAGATGAACATAGGGAGACTACATATGGTGTCACCAACTAGCAAGGGTCGCCTTGTGAACAATGGCTATCCAGATTCGTGACAGTTTTATTTTTATGGTGGCTGGCTTCTTGTTTAGAGATCAGTTGAGCCTGGCAGTAATATAATTTAGTAAAAGTTAACAAAATACAGTACTGTATAACACTTTTTCATACAAATTATGTAAAGGGAGTAGTTGCACTTGCTTACTTTGTGTTTCATAAACAATATGACCGATATCACCTAGCAACTTGACTAAAATGTATCACCTGGTCAAGTATGACCGATATCACCTAGCAACTTGACTAGAAAAATGGCTAAATTCTATCTAGTTACTAAAACTGTGAAACTGGAAACAATTGCTACTTCCCAAGAGTTGATTGGACAAATTCTGGCAGCAATGAAGGTGTACCACGATGTTCACATTAGTAATAGTGAAACAACATCAGGCAGCTACCATCCAGCCTCTTGTCCTTCCCAGGAGTTAATTTAATACTGTATTGCATCCCTCCTGCCATATCTGCGTTCATGTACCCGTGAATATTTACTTTAATTTGAAAAAAAAAGGAGGTAATTTTAAGTCAGATCCTCCTGGGATTGTATTAAATTAGCTTTTTGAATACAGTAATTTAAACAGTTTATAGCATCAGAGTTATGCACGATAGTTATTTATTTAAGAGAACCAAATTTATTAGTTTGGGTATTAACACTCTCTGGTGACGTAGTATGTACCTACATCTCAAGGATTTCATCATCCCATTAATTTTCATAGTTCTTAAGTAATATACAGTACTGTAATATAATTGTGGGTGGGAGAATTTTCTCACAAAGGAAATACTCATACCCTGTACAAGTGGTCAACATGTGGAATGCACTAAGGAAAGTACTATACAGTAGTTGTGGAAGCCACCTCCATTCACAACTCTAAGGAAAGGTTTGACAAAGATATTGAGTGTTAGAATAATGAAGCTTTAATGCAATGGATACAACAAGACTAGTAGGCAGGGTATAAGCAGCTAGACCTCACTTCCTCACAGACACCGATAGGTAAGTACTGATTAGGTAAGTACAGGATGAGAGCTTATACTCGTGGTGTCTCGTCTTCCAAGCATTGTCATAAACGTTTTGAAACTACTGACTGTTTTGGCCCCCACCACTTTCTAACTTACCTTGTTCCAACTATCTACCAGTGTTTGCAAAAGAAAACTTTTTACAAAATTTTCATAACCTTTGTTTCTGTAGCTACAATCTGTGACCTCAATTCTCATGTAGTAACAGACATTCTCCTTGGTTTAAGACCTTCCACTTGTTCAACAATTTTATCTACTACTTTCACTTCTTCTGTGTCTGTTTCTGACAGAGATGTTATTTCCTTTTCTTTGCAACCAAAAATTAATAGGGACTTACTGCAATCGGCTGTGTTTTATACCAATTGGGGGTTTGATTCCAGTTCCTTCTGACTTTCAACCTAATGTTTATTTTTTCTTGATTGCTGCAGTGTTTGGTTTCCTTAACGTTTCTTCTATTTTTTTCCTTCTCCCTGGCCACTTGTGCATAGGTAAGCTGCATATCCTTCTTGCAGTGTTCTATTCCACGTAACTTCCTTCATCTGCACAAACAAAAGCTGTTTTCCCCTATTTGATTTCCTTTCCTAACCTATTGTAGTCATTCATATTTAGATTTGCTTTAACTTCTTCAAAAGCTATTTTCCTCTTCCATGACTTTGCACTTAGCTTCCTAGTGCTTGTTGGCTTTGCATAATTCTCTTACTAGTCCCTCAATATCTGATACTTTGCTACTCAGGCAGTCATTACTTTGTCTCAAAATCCTGATTATTTTCACATGATAGTTAACAGTAATGCCTAATTTTGCCAACTTATTGTGTAGACTTTTCATATTAATACTTTCCTCACTGAATCCACCAAAGACCAGCTGTGTTGTGTTTTTTCTTCTTGCCGGTGGCCATCTTTAATTTCATCGTCTGCACTGTTTACACTATAGCAGCTTTTTCTCGTCCAATTTTTTCACACCACCTTGCACATTTGTTTTATCTCACTATTTTTCAAATTCACCACATATTTAAATTTCTTAAGACACCACTCACAGTCACCAACCTGTTCTACAATACTTAGGCATCTGAAATATCCTGGAGCTCCTCTGATGTAGGTGTAGTCTCGTCTGATGCAAGTGAACAAGAAGTAATTACCTAAGTGTAGTTACAGGATGAGAGCTACGCTCGTGGTGTCCCGTCTTCCCAGCACTCTTTGTCTGTACTCTAGTGTGCTCTAGTGTGTATACACTAGAGCCTAATGCATGGCTAGGTATTGAGAGCAGCTCAGAAATGAAAGGACAACCCAAACATTAGTATATGCTGGAACTCTAACCTAAGGGTGAGCAGGATGCAGCATTGACAATTGGTCATGCCTGGATGTGAAGTACCTGCAAAATGGTGACTGGTGCACCCAAGTGAACACATGTATTGCAAACAAAAAAGTTTTAAAATAACTTAAAATTAATGCATATTATGTATTGATGAAAAAGGCAATTAATAAATATTAATCTTTAGAATTAATCAGTCTATTTTACATGAGAAAGTCAAGAAGATTCTAACTTACTTGTAAGGAGCTTCAACATCCTTGTGAGTTTTCATATGAACTTCTAACTCACGTCTTGTATGGAATGCTTGAGTACATTCAGGCAATGAGCACATCCAGCACTTAGGACGCTGGTGCAGACGAAGATGTGTGTTGAGGTTATACACAGTAGTGAATCGGCGATTGCAGTTAGATTCTGAACACTAAGAGAAGAGGAAAAAATTTGATAATGCATATGGTGTATAATGTACATGTTAAGTCCTCTTCTATTCTTCTAGGAGCAACAAAAAAATTTGGATTCTCATTTTTAAAGAGAAAGTACATAAAATGCAGAGAGAATATTCATCAGACCTGAAACATCAGCATCTAAAACACCTTAATATATTAGTATAGCGAGCAAATGATAAGATTACTCCTTCTACACTGCTGTCAAACATTGTTCTCATTTATTTTAAAAGTGCACAGTGTGTGTGTAATCACTGATATCACATCTTTCCAGCACTCATTGTCGTACAACGCTTTGAAAGTACCGACGGTTCCAATCATCTACCACTGTTTAAAAAAGTGAATTTTCTTATATTTCTTTGACATCTTTGTTTAGTTAGTTTAAATCTATGATCTCTTGTTCTCGAAGTTCCAGTCTCAGGAAGTCTTTCATACCAATTTTATTGATTCCTGTTACTATTTTGAACGTAGTGATCATATCGCCTCTTTTTCTTCTATCTTCTAGTTTCGGCATATTTAACCCTTCAATTGCGCATCGCATCATATGATGCTTTGACCGACTTGCAGTAAATTGCGCATCGCATCATATGATGCGTTGGAGTACTACGCAAGATTTAAACGGCCCGCGGATACATGGGGTTCACCACACCTTCATCAGGGCTCTTGTAAACAGACGCCATTTTTAAAAAAAATCATGGGCCAAACTCCCGGGTGTTAGGGGCCTCAGTATCGAGTAAGCTACCAAGCCTGACGCACGCAGCATGAGCTCACAGCACTGCTGTTCAGCTTGTGACCACAGCATCGCCTAAATATGCCATAATATACCTGTTCATGCTATTATGTAGCGATAATATTATTACAGAAGACCCCTGACTGTGATAAAACTGACCATGGGTCTGATAATAAGAGGATTGTGATGATATTTAGCGCTGTGCTCCATGGAGGGAGGAGTAATGCTGTGGGAGGGAGGGTGGTGGCATTGTTATCTGACTGTGTGTGGCCACCTTTTATTGACTGCACTCACCATACCTGCTTAGTGGTTCGTTATGGTGAACACAAATGTAGATACTTATATATAACGTGTGTATAGAGGGTATAAACAGCAAGAGTAGGAGGTTGGGAGCCGCCATTTTGGTGAGAGGAGCGTCGTCTGCAGGAATTATCGTGTTGTTTACTGGTGACCCCGATGGTCTTTGGGCACCATACCAGTTTACTTGTACAAGTTTGGTGAATAAAACCGGTAGATATTTATATATAATGTGTGTATATAGCGTAATAACACCACAAGCAGTATTGTTGGAGGAGAAATATTAGTGCGTCTGGCCTTGAGGGCGGCAGCCATCAGCTGACTGTGAGGTCCATCAGTGGCAGTGGCAGCCAGTGGCGGGCTGCCACTGCCTGCCACTGCCACTCAGCATACCAACTTAGTGGTTCGTTATGGTGAACACGAATGTAGATACTTATATATAGCGTCTGTATATAGTGAATAAAAGCAAAAACAGTATTGTGGGAGGAGAATGTGGGCGAGTCAGATGACTTGAGGGAGGGCGTGAGTGGCTGGCTGGTACACGGCGGTCACTCCTCGTTACTTTTTGACTCATAATAGCAACTTAGTGGTTCGTTATGGTGAACAAAACATGCAGATACTTATATATAACCTGTGTATATAGTGTAACAACCGACAAAGTATTTGTTCACTGTTTGATGAACATAATTGAATCAACAATAAGCACACCTTATTTTTGAGTACAGCGATGATTCACCCATTTCATTATATAAATATATCACACTACACACTATTGAATAATATTACAGCAAAAAAACTACGAAAAATCAATCAGAGACATTGAAATAATTAGGCAATTATCTCTTTGTGGCAACTCCGGCCTGACAGCTGGCGATCAACAGACCGCCTGGGACGCATGCTGAGTGAGCGCCTGTTTTGTGCCAGACTTCCCTGCCCTATAGCGGCCAATATATTCACTTACGATTTTTTTATTATTTTTCCCGTGATCAGTGAACACAAATTAACAGGTTAGGAAGAAAAATATTTTTTTTTTTTTTGTATGCGCCTGTGGGTGTCAAATGGTATATAGCTATGCGCCATTTAAGGGTTAATGCCTCTAACCTCTCCTTCGATCTCGACCATCAGTTTCTGGGATCCACCTAGTAGTCATGTCTTGCAACTTTTTCATTTGTGATGTGATTCTAACAGTATCGCTAACTTTGGACCTGACTTTCGTCCAATTTTTTTCCTCTTGAATCCTAACTTTGGACCTGACTTGCGTCCACTACAAAAATATTGTATAAAATTCATTTTTTTATCCGATCGACATCGGGATAGTATCAAAATACAGTAAGCGCCTTTAGAATGCGCATAATGTGATACCAAAATGAAAGATTAACATGAAACTTGATGTCCGAACACTTGAAAGATTATAATACTGTAGGTTTTTGGTCAAAATATTAAAATATTTGGTAAAATTCTATTTATTGTCCTATTATGTTGGGATCAGTTTTAAAATGCGCGCCTTTACAGTGTGAATAATTTGATACCAAAATGAAAGATGTAACACTAAAATTTATGTCAGAACACTGGAAAGATATAAATAATTTTGTAATGATGAGCTTCCAGAATTAAAATATTTGTTAAAATTCAGTTATTACTCTATTATTATGGACTAGTTTTAAAATATACGCCTTTTTATTGCGAACAGTTTGATACCAAAATGAAAGACGTACACGAAATTTATGTTATCAAACTGAACGGTATAACACATTAGGTTGCAGTGTACAAATTGGTGTTCGTTCACGGGTAACTTTAGGCTTTTCTGCAGGGAGGCACTCCAGGCTTTTGTACATTATTTCATACACATCTGTAGGGAATTTAATTGCGAACACAATGATACAAAACGAGCGACGTAGTATGAGAATTAAGGTGAGAAAAATGGAACGAGTATACACATTTTACTGATTTTGTGTGCTCACGGGTAACTTTTGCCGACTTTACGCTTTGCTGTTGGGAGTCACGCCAGGCTTTTGGACATTATAGTCATACACACCTGTAGGGAATTTAATTGTGAACACAATGATATCAAAACGAACGACGTAGCACGAGAATTAAGATGAGAAAGCTGAAACGAGTATACACATTTAGGCGTCACCGCGCGCTCGTCCGCACATTGGGTCCATGACCTCTAAGTTGACCGCGCGCATGTCGGGTGAGTGATAGTGTTAAGATAAGGGCACCATACAACTGTGTGCATATTCAAGCTTTGTCCTAACAAAAGTCGTGAACAATTTCTTTCGTATTTCCCCATCCATGTATTTAACCAATTCTGAAGTTAGAAAGCGTAGCATAGGCTCCTCACACAACATTCTTTATGTGGTCCTCAGGTGACAGCTTTCTATCTAGAACCACCCCTAGATCTCTATCTTTATCAAAAGTCTTTAAAGATTTCCTATATAATTTATAGGTTGTGTTGGGTCTATGTTCTCCTATTCCTCATTCCATAACATGACATTTATGCACATTAAATTCCATTTGCCAAGTGGTGCTCCATATAATTATTTTTTCCAGGTCGTCTTGAAGGGCATTACAATCATCTGAGTTTCTTATCCTTCCTATTATCTTAGCATCATCAGCAAACATGTTCATATAATTCTGTATTCTATCTGTCAGATCATTTAATCATTTATGTAGACAATAGACAATGAAAGAACTGAACCCAGTGGTGCTCCACTTGTGACATTTCTCCAGTCCAATACATTGCCTCTGATTACTGCCCTCATTTTTCTATCCAAAAAATTTTCATCCATGTAATGCCGAATACACCCCCAAAAATAAACTTAAAAATACACTTTACACCGAATTATACTCATTTTGTACTAGCTATAATACAGTACTGTATGTATATCTTACCTTGAATGAGGACTCTTGTTGGAGTGTGGAAGACGGTGAGGAGGGGAGGAGGAGAGGTGTTAGTGTTTGGAAGGGGAGTTCCCTTCCATTATAACATCAGGCAGTGTTGACTTTTCTGGGGTACTCTCTCACCCTACATTTTGCTTGCATACCACTAGGACCTGCTTGTGGCTCACTGCTTGTTTTTCCTCACTAAAAACCTGTCTGGCAACACTTGTTTTTCTCTACATTGTAACACTTGTCTGAAGTGAGACATCACATTGTCATTAAAAAGGTTAACACAATGGTCTGCTACAGCTTGATTTGGGTGACACTTTTCAGCCAAACTTTGCAATTTTTCCCATACTGCACACATTTTAATAAATGAGGAAGGGACATCCTCTCCTCTACATCAACAACCCTCATACCATTTTCATGTTTACGAATGATCTCTTGTTTTTCCTCTATGGCCATCCTCACATGTGTTTTCTTAGGATGTATCTTACCACTGACTTTCTTGGGACCCAGGACATGAGATATGATAATTACTTTTATGTTCAAAAACAAAAAAGCACAAAAATTAATGAAAGTCTTTACAAGCACGATTGTCACTAAGTGGGCGGCTCTGGTTAACTGAAGGGGGGGGGGGGGGCAGCCGTGCCACCATGTACCACGCGATGGGTCAACCCATACTCGTATCACCAAAGTCGCTAGTTGAGGTAAAGGTCGTAAGTGGAGTTGTATTTGCCAACGAAATATACGCCATAACTCAAAAAATCCTTAAGTAGGGGCAGTCGTAAGTCGAGGTGCCACTGTATATGTATAATAGTATATACTTATAATACGTAGAATATGTATTATGTATAAGTGTTATAAATACACAGAAGTAAAGAACAACATTATAAATGTTATAAATGGTAGCAGGCTGTGTATTGATAACACTTTTATAACACCACCCACCTGGCTATCACCACTGATACTGCCACCAAGCGAGTTGATATAAATTATAACAACTTTAGGTTACTTAATACTACTTAATGCTGCCACCCCATTCGCCTTTGATGAACATAAGTACAGTACATTACAGTGACCGGCGGCGAAGGATAACGGCCATGGGAAAGTTAAAGATGTGAGTTAAGGATGGCACAGGGAGGGGAAGAGGAGAACATGGTCGACTCTCACTATTCACTGGCAACTCTCTATGAATGAATAACAGAAACGAATGGACACACCAGTTGGACAGTTTAGTATTACAGTATATATTTATTTAATTAGTCAATATAAAAATTCTATTCTATCTTCCTTATCAAGGCAATAGAAATATCAACTCTTGTGATGTTTAGAACATTTTTTTTTCTCTTGTGATGTTTAGAACATAAGGGACCAGTATTCACTCAAGATACAGCTGTGATGAATCTTCTGTGTAGGTACCAGATCATCAGTTTCCCTTCCCCTGTGATACCCAACACTAGACCCCAGACTCCTGTCTCATCTGAGACACAGTGCACACTATTCCTCTCTTATAACAAGCTTTTATACCCGCCAATCCACAATTTTCTGTTGAATTAATGAACTTTTATCTGGTAACAAGGGATAGCCTTCCAACCTTTGAAACTACCCGAGGTAAGGTTTCTGTGACCTTAACTCATCTCCCTGTGAAAGTCTAATAAGTCAGGTACTCCCCCCCCCCTGTCTCTACTCATGTCACTTCAACAACTGTTACAGTACTTAATCAGTGTGAAATCAGAAAGTTTATGGGACTCCCTGCCAGAAAAGCATCATAAAGCAGAAGAAAAGCCTAGGAGAGTATTAAAGAGTTGATAGAATTTACTGTACAATTAATTTGACCAACCTTTGCAGATATCTGAAACAAGTTTGCTGCACTGCATAAACTTACCACATAATCCCGTCTCTTCAAGTGAGTTTCAATGTGACGTTTAAGCTTGTACCATGTATAAAATGCCCAGTCACAGCTTTCATAGCTACATTTATATGGCCGGATTCCATTATGGCTCAGCAAATGAACCTACAAGAGAAAGAAATTCAAGATTATTTAAATAGGTGTAGTAAATATAGAGTATAAGATGTTTCATGTTTTCTAGTGCTATATTGCTCGATACAAGATTAACACTTTCGTGCCTTGCCGACAAGCGTTACAGTCCAATCTTTTTCTCCTGATTCTGCCCGCCGGACGAGTCCTTGCGTCGAACGGTTAAATAATTGTATAAATTTTATTATTAGATTTTATTTTGGATAGTCTCAAAATGTTCGCCATGAAATTTACGTTTTTTCTAATAACCAAAGAGCTTATTAAAGAAAACGGCATGGCAGTGAATCATCTTGGTATAACAATTGTATTATTGACACGACGAGTACGATCGACGTAGTTTTCATGTCTGTTGCCGGTCGAACGCATCCTTATGTGATGGTTTATACTTATGTTCTTATAGAACATTCTATTGCGAACACATTGGTACAAAAATTAAATACGTACATCCAAAAATAATGTCAGGACAGTGAATTGAAAATACACTTTTCGATGTCATTTCCGGCGATATGCCGCCGCGGGTAACACTTCAGCCACTTCCCACACTCTTGTGGGTCAGTTGCGACATTGATTCTATATTTATATGCATATGTCCGTATAGAGAATTTAATTGCGATTCCAATGATACCAAAATTAACGATGTAGGACAACTGTGGGCTTCACAACCATTACGAGAATGGAAACATTTTGTTGCTGTTTGGCGCTCTCGGCAAGTGATGTCAATAGTTTTTTATTTGTTGTTGATATGCCTTATGATTTGACGGCATTTTACACGTATGTTCTTATAGACAATTCTATTGCGAACACAGTGATACCAAATTTAAATACGTACGCCTACAATTAGTGTCAGGACAGTAAAAATAGCATGCACTTTTCGGTCTCACCGCTTGGCCGCTCGTAAGGCCCAGCGCGTTTGGCTCAACTTTTTTTCTTAACCCGTGTGCGCGAAAGTGTTAAGTATTCTCTTTGTCACTGCTAATGAAATACCCATATCAATTTCTACCACTGGTTTTCTACAGGCTGTCTTTGCAAGCATATCAACAGTGTCATGCCTTGAGATGCCAACATGTGATGGTATCCATAGGAATTTAATTTCAAATCTGTTTTCTTTAGCAGCTAAAACATTCATTCGAAATATCATGACTATTTTCTGGGTGTCACTACTATGTGCGTTCAATGCCAGGAGTGCACTCTGCGAGTCACAGTATATAAGTCCACTGCCTTTGTCTTTTAAAATTCAGTGGCAAGGTATATGCCTGCAAGTTCGGTTTGAGTTGTACTTGCCCAGTCATTGACGCGCTTCATTGCTGTATGTACGAGAGAAGATTGTTCAATATATAACATGCACATCCGGTACATCGTCCACCCTCTTCTACAGAGCCGTCGGTATAGCACTGATACACATCGTACCCATACTCTGAGTACTTTCAGTGATGCCTTTCAGTGTTAACTGTTTTAATAATGTAGAGTGCACACTATCTTTCTTGGGCGCATTTACAAAATCAACTGATAAATCCCAGTTATCCCATGGAGTAATTGGTTGATTAATCATTAGTTGAGTTGGGTATATATTTAATATTTTGATGGAGTTGGCTACCTTGTAGAACCAATATACATAATCAGATTTCGTTCTTCTTCTATAGACCTCAGGTGAGTGCAGCATATTAGAAGTTTAGCTTGAAACTTCATGTGTTGCCTAGATCTACTCAATGCCTTCACGCCGAAAACTGTGCTAATAGACAAAATTCTCTCACTTATGGTAGGTAATTTTAACTCTGCTCTCATATTAACTATTCTCGTGGACTTTGGAGCCCCAAGGATGAGACGCATAGCTTCATTTTGCAAGGTTTCAAGAGATTTCAGCTCTTTGTCAGATACAGTGTGAGATGTAGAGCATTGTAGTCAATCACAGAGCGTATAATGATACATAAAACATTCTAGCAAGTCTCACGTTAATTCCATGATTGACACCAACAAGGACCCACAAGGGCTTTAATCTCTCCCACAGTCTCCTCTTGAGAGAAGAAAGGTACCCAGGGTCGTTAATGGGGACACCAAGGTATCTGTAAGACTCGCAGTTCTCAAGTGCTCGCCCATCTATATATAATTGGTGGTGGGATACCACATGGAATGAGGGCACGAGTTTTCTGTACAGAGAAGGGGCCACATTCCTCAGCTCTAGTAGCAAAAGCATCGAGCAGAACTTGCATTCTAGGCTCGGAGGCAGCCTGTAAACATATATCATCAGCATAACAAATGACAGTGTCTTCATATTAGTTGAAGATCTTTAATAAGTTTATGCATCAGAACGTTGAACAACAGGGGGCTGAGGACCCCTCCTTGTGGAGTTCCCAGTTCAAAGTGTTTGCTCTCTGTGCTTTTAACACCATTAAACAAAACATATGCTGTTCGATTAGACAAATAGCCCTTTATCCATTTCAGTAATTTTCCTTGTATTCCCAGCTCGGCAAGCTGTTCCAGTATGATTTCTCTGTTTGCTGTATCAAAAGCTGCTGCTAGGTCGATGAAGACTGTTTGAGGGAAGCTTCAATATGTGCGAAGTATTCAGCAAAACAGTGTTGTGTACTGAGCCCACATAAATCCAAACAGTTGAGGTGACAGGTGCCCCTGTATACGATACATGAGTCTGTTAAGAACAATACGTTCAAGCACTTTACAGACACACGATGTTAGAGATATGGGTCTATAATTATCTGAGTGTGGTTTGGGGATGGGAACAATGACTCTTTGTCCAAGCATCAGGTAATACTCCTTCACGTAAACTCATTCTGTACAACACTAACAGTGGATTACCTGGTACTTGTGAGACTAATCTCAGTAGACTGTAAGTAATACCGTCCTCTCCAGGAGCAGTTGATTTTCCCATTTTAGTGCATGATTTAATTCCCATTCAGTTACATCATTAAGGTCCGACACGTCGATAGCTGTACAGGCAAGATTGATGGTTCGTTGTCTGTTGGGGCGTGTGTCATTAAGTTTGCTGTATGTTAATTGGAAGTGAGTCGTAGCTTGATGTTAGTGCCCATTGATCAAGGAGAATGTTTGCTTGTTCTAGTGGGCTGTGGTGCAGTGGTTTGGTTGGGTTGCTTCTAGAGATTTTTCGTATCTTTTTCCCAAACTTCAACAAGTGTTGTTTGTTCATTTATACTTTGTAGGAACTCTTCCCAATGTTTATTACGTATAACGTGCTCATGTCTCTCACCTCTCTATTTGCAACAAGAAATGCATGTAAGTCACCTTGTGCTTGGTTCGTTTGTACGTATCTCCAGTTGCTTTACTCGTTCATGTTCTTTAACAAATACGGGGTAAAGACCCACTTGGGTGGTGGCAGGTGTTGCCCACTTCTGCTAGGCTTACGACTTGTTCCCCAACACACCCATGTGTCGTAGTAGGTAGTAATCGTATCAACGAGATCTCTGGAGAAGGCTTCTGTACATTCGTTATTGTGTAATCTTGATACCATTTTGATATACATTAATAAAGTGGTCATGCAAGCCATATGAATATTCATTTCCGTCTCATTCTATCAGGTACCTCACACTGTACCTCATCGGAACAGAAACTGCATAGTGATCACTAAACCAATGATTTACAACGCCCATCCATCCTATCTTGCCCAAGATTTCTACCATTATACAATCAGTCTGCCTCCCATAAAGGAGTTGGGTTCCGTATATACACGGTTATCTGTTGTCATAAACCTATTTGTAATTTGCATCCATTCTCGTTGTTTAGTAATTCTCCCAGCGTAAGTACATATCATAATGTTAGTCCTGTCTCCCAGCCTCCCTGTACACACCTGTACACATGGTTGTGTACAGAGTGTACACACTACATTGTTTTACATTGTACAGTTGTTGTACATACTCTCTCTCTCTCTGTGTGGTGTGTGGTGGGGTGTAATTACCTAAGTGTAATTACCTAAGTGTAGTTACAGGATGAGAGCTACGCTCGTGGTGTCCCGTCTTCCCAGCACTCTTTGTCATATAACGCTTTGAAACTACTGACGGTTTTGGCCTCCACCACCTTCTCACTTAACTTGTTCCAACCGTCTACCACTCTATTTGCGAAGGTGAATTTTCTTACGTTTCTTCGGCATCTGTGTTTAGCTAGTTTAAATCTATGACCTCTTGTTCTTGAAGTTCCAGTCTCAGGAAATCTTCCCTGTCGATTTTATCAATTCCTGTTACTATTTTGTACGTAGTGATCATATCGCCTCTTTTTCTTCTATCTTCTAGTTTTTGCATATTTAATGCCTCTAACCTCTCCTCATAGCTCTTGTCCTTCATTTCTGGGAGCCACTTAGTGGCATGTCGTTGCACCTTTTCCAGTTTGTTGATGTGCTTCTTAAGATAAGGGCACCATACAACCGCTGCATATTCCAGCTTTGGTCTAATAAAAGTCGTGAACATTTCTTTAGTATTTCTCCATCCATGTATTTAAAAGCAATTCTTAGGTTAGAAAGTGTAGCATAGGCTCCTCGCACAATGTTCTTGATGTGGTCCTCAGGTGACAGTTTTCTATCTAAAACCACCCTAGATCCCTTTCTTTATCAGAATTCTTTAAAGATTTCTCACATAATTTATAGGTTGTGTGGGGTCTCTATGTTCACCAATTCCACATTCCATAACATGGCATTTATTCACATTAAATTCCATTTGCCAAGTGTTGCTCCAAATACTTATTTTGTCCAGGTCTTCTTGAAGGGCATGACAATCATCTAGGTTTCTTATCTTCCCTATTATCTTAGCATCATCAGCAAACATGTTCATGTAATTCTGTAATCCCTCTGGTAGATCGTTTATGTAGACAATGAACATTACCGGTGCAAGAACTGAACCCTGTGGTACTCCACTCGTGACATTCCTCCAATCCGATACCTTGCCTCTGATTACGGCCCTCATTTTTCTGTCAGTTAGGAAATTTTTCATCCATGTTAGTAGCTTACCCGTCACCCTCCAATATGTTCCAGTTTCCAGAACAACCTCTTATGGGGAACTCTGTCGAAAGCCTTTTTTAGGTCCAGATAGATGCAGTCAACCCAACCATCTCTTTCCTGTAAAATCTCTGTTGCTCGATCATAAAAACTGAGTAAGTTCGTTACACAGGATCTTCCAGATCGAAAACCATACTGTCGGTCTGATATTATATCATTTCTCTCCAGGTGTTCTACCCATTTAGTTTTAATTATTTTTCCAATATTTTGACTATTACACTTGTCAATGATACAGGTCTATAATTAGGGGGTCTTCCCTGCTTCCACTTTTGTAGATTGGAACTATGTTAGCCTTTTTCCACACATCAGCTACAACTCCTGTAAACAGGGATGCCTGAAAAATCAGCTGAAGTGGAATGCTGAGCTCAGGTGCACACTCTCTCAGAACCCATGGTGAAACTCCATCTGGACCAACTGCCTTGTTCTTACTTAGCTCCTTGAGCATTTTTTCCACTTCGTCTCTAGTCACCTCTATGTGCTCTATGTTGTTCTCTGGAATTCTTATTGTGTCTGGTTCCCTAAAGATTTCATTTTGTACAAACACACTTTGGAACTTTTCGTTTAGTGTTTCACACATTTCCTTTTCATTTTCCGTGAATCTATTTCCCATTATCAACCTCTGAATATTATCCTTTACCTGCAATTTGTTGTTTATGAATTTGTAGAATAGACCTGGTTCTGTTTTACATTTGTCTGCAATCCCTTTTTCAAAATTTCTTTCTGCCTCTCTCCTCACTGCTGTGTAGTTGTTTCTTGCATCTTTGTATCGTTTGTATGTTTGGGGTTTGGCCTCTTCCTGTATTGATTCCATTTTTGTGTCTTTTGGTCTCTGGCCCTCTCGCAATTCCTATTGAACCAATCCTGTTTCCTAGTTCTGCATCTCTGTTTTGGTATAAATTTGTTTGTGCCTTTATCATATATTCACAAAACTTGACATACATCTCATTCACTTCCTTGCCTAGCAACAAGTCTGTCCAATTATACTCACTAAAAAATTTCTAAGGTTGCCATAATGTCCTCTCTTGAAGTCAGTTTTTCAACTGCCTCATCCTCCTTATTTTCTTCCAGATTATAACGCATTGCATACTTTATTCCCAAAAAGACATGGTCACTTTTACCCAAGGGAGGAAGGTACTGAATGTCAAATACTTCTTCCTCCTTCCTGGTAAATATCAAATCTAGCATGGAGGGAACGTCCCCTTCCCTCATCCTCGTAGCTTGTTTAACATGTTGATACAAGAATGTTTCCAGGATGAGGTCTACAAATTTACAGGTCCAAAAATCTTCTGTTTTAGCTTCATATGCTTCCCAGTCTATGGATTTCAAGTTGAAGTCACCAACTATCAACAGTCGTGACCTATTGTTATCCGCTCTCGCTATAATCTCTCTCATTATTGTTATAAGACCTTCTCGTTTACTATCTAGCTCCTCCTTTGACCATGTGCTGCTTGGTGGTGGACTATATGCATTTATGACCATTAGTTTATCATCTTCATGGCAGATCTCTAGTGCTATTATGTCAACCTCTTGTGGATTGGCAGTCATTATTTCCTTCACCTTTATGTGTTCTTTCACCAGCACAGCAACGCCACCGCCTTTCCTAATTTTTCTGTCCCTCTCCAAATTGAGTAGCCCCTTGGGAATATGACCTCATTTAAAATATCATCTTCAAGTTTTGTCTCCGTGAGTGCAACAATGTCTGGTGTCTGCATCTGTATTACATCACTTAACTCCAATATCTTCGATCTTACTCCATCTATGTTGGTGTATGCAATCTTCAGGACTTGTTCCCCCTCTCCTTATTCTTCACTCCCCCTCTCTCTATTGATTGTGTTGGTTTGCCTTTATGTACCACTTTACTGGTCTGCCTACCCCTAACACTTTGTAGAAAAAGATTTGATTTCTTCTTCATTCCTGCTCTCATTTAAACGTTTTTGCCTCAGCGAGGTTCTTTTCAGCTTCTCTCTGTCTTCTCTTGAAAGATCTCGTCTTAATGACCACATTTTCCCATCCTCATCACTTTGTAACTTTCTAGCATTCCTTAGTACTTCTTCCATCTGCTTGGCACCGTTTAGGGTGATCCTCAAAGGTCGATCTTTCCCTTTACATATTTGTGTGTGTGTGTGTGTGTGTGTGTGTGTGTGTGTGTGTGTGTGTGTGTGTGTGTGTGTGTGTGTGTGTGTAATTACCTAAGTGTAATTACCTAAGTGTAGTTACAGGATGAGAGCTACGCTCGTGGTGTCCCGTCTTCCCAGCACTCTTTGTCATATACGCTTTGAAACTACTGACGGTCTTGGCCTCCACCACCTTCTCCCCCAACTTGTTCCAACCGTCTACCACTCTGTTTGCGAAAGTGAATTTTCTTATATTTCTTTCGGCATCTGTGTTTAGCCAGTTTATATCTATGACCTCTTGTTCTTGAAGTTCCAGGTCTCAGGAAATCTTTCCTGTCGATTTTATCAATTCCTGTTACTATTTTGTATGTAGTGATCATATCACCTCTTTTTCTTCTGTCTTCTAGTTTTGGCATATTTAATGCTTCTAACCTTCCTCGTAGCTCTTACCCTTCAGTTCTGGGAGCCACTTAGTAGCATGTCTTTGCACCTTTTCCAGTTTGTTGATGTGCTTCTTAAGATATGGGCACCAAACAACAGCTGCATATTCTAGCTTTGGCCTAACAAACGTCATGAACAATTTCTTTAGTATATCCCATCCATGTATTTAAAAGCAATTCTGAAGTTAGAAAGCATAGCATAGGCTCCTTGCACAATATTCTTTATGTGGTCTTCAGGTGATAGTTTTCTATCTAGAACCACCCCTAGATCTCTTTCTTTATCAGAGTTCTTTAAAGATTTCTCACATAATATATAGGTTGTGTGGGGTCTATGTTCTCCTATTCCACATTCCATAACATGACATTTATTAACATTAAATTCCATTTGCCAAGTGGTGCTCCATATACTTATTTTATCCAGGTCTTCTTGAAGGGCATGACAATCATCTAAATTTTCTTATCCTTCCTATTATCTTAGCATCATCAGCAAACATGTTCATATAATTCTGTATACCAACTGGTAGATCATTTATGTAGACAATAAACTCACTGGTGCAAGAACTGAACCCTGTGGTACTCCACTTGTGACATTTCTCCAGTCCGATACATTGCCTCTGATCACAGCCCTCATTTTTCTATCAGTCAGAAAGTTTTTCATCCATGTTAGAAGCGTACCTGTCACTCCTCCAATATTTTCCAGTTTCCAGAACAACCTCTTATGTGGAACTCTGTCGAAAGCCTTTTTTAGGTCCAGATAGATGCAGTCAGCCCAACCATCTCTTTCCTGTAATATCTCTGTTGCTCGATCATAAAAACTGAGTAAATTCGATACACAGGATCTACCAGATCGAAACCATACTGTCTGTCTGATATTATATCATTTCTCTCCAGGTGTGCTACCCATTTAGTTTTGATTATTTTTTCCAATATTTTGACTATTACACTTGTCAATGATACCGGTCTATAATTAAGGGGGTTCTTCCCTGCTTCCACTCTTGTAAATTGGAACTATGTTAGCCTTTTTCCACACATCAGCTACAACTCCTGTAAACAGGGATGCCTGAAAGATCAGTTGAAGAGGGATGCTGAGCTCAGGTGCACATTCTCTCAGAACCCATGGTGAAACTCCATCTGGACCAACTGCTTTGTTCTTATTTAGCTCTTTGAGCATTTTTTCCACTTCGTCTCTAGACACCTCTATGTGCTCTATGTTGTTCTCTGGAATTCTTATTGTATCTGGTTCCCTGAAGATTTCATTTTGTACAAACACACTTTGGAACTTTTCGTTTAATGTTTCACACATTTCCTTTTCATTTTCCGTGAATCTATTTCCCATTTTCAACCTCTGAATATTATCCTTTACCTGCAATTTGTTGTTTATGAATTTATAGAATAGACCTGGTTCTGTTTTACATTTGTCTGCAATCCCTTTTTCAAAATTTCTTTCTGCCTCTCTCCTCACTGCCGTGTAGTTGTTTCTCGCATCTTTGTATCGCTGGTATGATTGGGGGTTTGGCCTCTTCCTGTATTGATTCCATTTTTGCGTCTTTTGGTCTCTGGCCCTCTCGCACTTTCTGTCGAACCAATCCTGTTTCCTAGTTCTGCTTCTCTGTTTTGGTATAAATTTTTTTGTGCCTTTATCATATATTTCACAAAACTTGACATACATCTCATTCACTTCCTTGCCTAGCAACAAGTCTGCTCTCTCTCTCTCTCTATCTATCTATCTATCTATCTATCTATCTATCTGTCTATCTGTCTATCTGTCTATCTGTCTATCGTCTATCTGTCTATCTGTCTATCTGTCTATTTCTATCTATCTATCTATCTATCTATCTATCTATCTTCTATCTGTCTGTCTGTCTGTCTGTCTGTCTGTCTGTCTGTCTGTCTGTCTGTCTGTGTGTCTGTGTCTGTGTGTTGTGTGTGTGTGTGTGTGGTTGTGTGTGTGTGTGTGTGGGTGTGTGTGTGTGTTTGTGTGGTGTGTGTGTGTGTTGTGTGTGTGGTGGTGTGTGTGTGTGTGTGTGTGTGTGTGTGTGTGTGTGGTGGTGTGTGTGTGTGTTGTGTGTGTGTGTGTGTGTGTGTGTGTGTGTGTGTGGTTGTGTGGTGTGTGTGTGTGTGTGTGTGTGTGTGGTGTGTGTGTGTGTGTGTGTGTGTGTGTGTGTGTGTGTGTGTGTGTGTGTGTGTGTGTGTGTGTGTGTGTGTGTGTGTGTTGTGTGTGTGTGTGTGTGTGTGGGTGTGTGTGTGTGTGTGTGTGTGTGTGTGTGTGTGTGTTGTGGTGTGGTGTGTGTGTGGTGTGTGTGTGTGTGTGTGTGTGGGTGTGTGGTGTGGTGTGGTGTGTGTGTGTGTGTGTGTGTGTGTGTTGTGTGTTTGTGTGTGTGTGTGTGTGTGGTGTGTGTGTGTGTGTGTGTGTGTGTGGTGTGTGTGTGTGTGTGTGTGTGTGTGTGTGTGTGTGTGTGGTGTTGTGTGTGTGTGTGTGTGTGTGGTTGTGTGTTGTGTTTGTGTGTGTGTGTGTGTGTGTGTGTTGTGTTTGTGTGTGTTGTGTGTGTGTGTGTGTGTGTGTGTGTGTGTGTGTGTGGTGTGTGTGGTGTGTGTGTGTGTAATTACCTAAGTGTAGTTACAGGATGAGAGCTACGCTCGTGGTGTCCCGTCTTCCCAGCACTCTTTGTCATACTGTATAACGCTTTGAAACTACTGACGGTCTTGGCCTCCACCACCTTCTCCCCTAACTTGTTCCAACCGTCTACTACTCTGTTTGCGAAAGTGAATTTTCTTATATTTCTTCGGCATCTGTGTTTAGCTAATTCACATCTATGACCTCTTGTTCTTAAAGTTCCAGGTCTCAGGAAATCTTCCCTATCAATTTTATCAATTCCTGTTACTATTTTGTATGTAGTGATCATATCACCTCTTTTTCTTCTGTCTTCTAGTTTTGGCATATTTAATGCCTCTAACCTCTCCTCGTAGCTCTTGCCCTTCAGTTCTGGGAGCCACTTAGTAGCATGTCTTTGCACCTTTTCCAGTTTGTTGATGTGCTTCTTAAGATATGGGGCACCACACAACCGCTGCATATTCTAGCTTTGGCATTTATTCACACTGAATTCCATTTGGCACTTGACGCTCCAAGCACTTATTTTATCTAGATTAATTTGAAGGGCACTACAATCATCTGCATCTCCTATCTTCCCCAGTATCTTAGCATCATTCGCAAACATGTTCATATAATTCTGTGTTACTTCTGGTAGATAAATTATGTAGACAAACATTAGTGGTGCAGGAACAGAACCCTGTGGTACTCTGCTAGTGACATTCCTCCAGTCAGATACATTCTCTCTGATTACTGCCCTCATCTGTCAGTTAAAAAAAAAATTCATCCATGTCAGAAGTCTCCCTGTCACCCCTCCAGCACGTTCCAGTTTCCAGAACAGCCAATTGTGTGGGATTCTATCAATAGTCTTTTTTTGGTCCAGACAGACACATTCAACCCAACCAACTCTTTCCTGTAGACTCTCTGTGGCTCTATCATAAAAACTAAGAAGATTTGTTACACAGGATCTTCCTGTTCAAATACTGTCTGTCCATTATGATGTCATTGCTCTCTAGGTGTTTAACCAATTTGGCTTTAATTTTTTCTAGTGTTTTGACTACCACGCTTGTTTATGAAATGGGTCTTTAATTTAGAGGTTCCTCTCAACTACCATTTGTATAGATTGGTACAATGTTTGCCTTTTTTTCATATATATGCTAAGATTCCTGTGCACAAGGATGTCTGGAATATTAATTGGAATGGAATGCTCAGTTCAGTTGAACATTCTCGCAGCACCCAAGGTGAAACTCCATCAGGTCCAACCACTTTATTTCTTCTTAGCCCCATGAGTAATTTCTTCACTTCGTCTCGAGATACCTCTATGTATTTATTCTATGGCTTGCTCTGGAATTGGTATTTAATCCTCATTTTGTACACACACACACACTTTGGAACTGTTCATTTAGCATTTCACACATTTCTTTTTCATTCTCAGTAGTCCTGTTCTCTGTTCTCAATCTGTAGATTTTATCCTTTACATGTAGCTTGCTTTTAATAAATTTATAGAAAAAGCCTAGATCTGTTTTACATTTGTCCGCTAGACCTTTCTCAAGATAACCTCTCTTCTTATCGCTGTGTAATTGTTTCTTGCTTGCTTATATTGCTGGTATGTTTGCGGGTTAGACCTCTTCCGATATTGAATCCATTTTCTTGTCTTATCCTCTCTGGCCCCTCTCAATTTCTGTTGAACCAATCCTGTTTCCTGGTTCTGCAATTCTGTTTTGGTACGTATGTTTGCGTTTCTTCATTGTATATTTTGCAAAATTTGGTATACATCTCAACTACTTCCTTGCCTAGTAACAAGTCTAATTAGACTTGTTTAAATGATTATTAAATGAATCCAATTAGAGTCTGGTTGATTATCCGGTTGATGGGGTTCTGGGAGTTCTTCTACTCCCCAAGCCCGGCCCGAGGCCAGGCTTGACTTGTGAGAGTTTGGTCCACTAGGCTGTTGCTTGGAGCAGCCCGTAGGCCCACATACCCACCACAGCCCGGTTGGTCCGGCACTCCTTGGAGGAATAAATCTAGTTTCCTCTTGAAGATGTCCACAGTTGTTCAGGCAATATTTCTTATGCTTGCTGGGAGGACGTTGAACAACCGCGGACCTCTGATGTTTATACAGTGTTCTCTGATTGTGCCTATGGCACCTCTGCTCTTCACTGGTTCTATTCTGCATTTTCTTCCATATCGTTCACTCCAGTACATCGTTATTTTACTGTGCAGATTTGGTACTTGGCCCTCCAGTATCTTCCAGGTGTATATTATTTGATATCTCTCTCGTCTTCTTTCTAGTGAGTACATTTGGAGAGCTTTGAGACGATCCCAATAATTTAGGTGCTTTACCTCGTCTATGCGTGCCGTATATGTTCTCTGTACATGTATCAGCTTGAAGTTTTTCAATGTCTTCAGCCGAGGTAATTTTCATACTGATTTTTGTGTCATCTGCAAAGGATGATATGAAGCTGCGAGTTGTATTTTTGTCTATATCTGATATGAGAATAAGGAAAAGCAGCGGTGCAAGGACTGTACCCTGAGGTACAGAGCTTTTAACTGCACTTGGACTAGATTTTATATGGTTGACCGTTACTCGCTGAGTCCTGTTTGACAGAAAACTGAGTATCCAGCGTCCTACTTTACCGGTTATTCCCATTGACTTCATTTTGTGTGCCATCACGCCATGGTCACATTTATCGAAAGCCTTTGCGAAGTCCGTGTATATTACATCAGCATTCTGTTTTTCTTCTAATGCCTCAGTGACTTTATCGTAGTGCTCAAGTAGCTGTGAGAGGCACGATCTTCCCGCTCGAAATCCATGTTGGCCTGGGTTGTGAAGGTCATTGGTCTCCATGAAATTGGTGACCTGACTCCTAATCACTCTCTCAAAATACTTTTATGATGTGCGATGTTAGTGCAACTGGTCTATAATTCTTTGCCATTAATAAATGGCAAAGAAATGGCAAATCACCAGTCATTAATAAATTTCTAAGTTCATCATAGTGTCCTCTTTTAAAATCGAGTTTATCAGCCGTTTCAATATCCCCATTATCTTTAGATTATATCACAAAGCATATTTAATTACCAACAGGATATGATCACTCTTTCCTAAGGGAGGAAGGTACTGGATGTCAAACATCTCTTCCTCTCTCCTGGCGAATATTAGAGCCAGTATTGATGGAACATCCCCTTCCCTCCTCATAGCTTGTTTAACATGTTGAAACATGAATGTCTTCTGAATGAGGTTTACAAATCTGCCTGTCCAAATGTCCTCAGTTCTTGCTTCGTAGGCCTCCCAGTCTATTGACGTGAGAGAAAATATGCTACAGGGTGATATCAGCCTGTACATCAATGACACACTCATCTGCAATGAGCTGCTAAACACCACAAATGATATGGTGGAAGTGCTGATAATAAAAACAGAAGTTCTAAATGTTCTTATTATCCATGTATATAAGTCACCTGAGGCGTATCCTAAGTAGTTTAAAGACATACTAATGAAAATAAAATACTGATAAGAAAACCTCACAATCCCAGCCCCAAACATCCCCTTGCTTGGGGACTTCAGAAATAAATTAATAAAAATTTAGAACTTCTTAATAAAAACAAGTTCTAAATGTTCTTATTATCCATGTATATAAGTTGTATATAAGAAATAAATTAATAAAAATTTAGAACTTCTTAATAAAAACAAGTTCTAAATGTTCTTATTATCCATGTATATAAGTTACCTGAGGCATATCCTAAGACATACTAATGAAAATAGAATCCTAAGTAGTTTAAAGACATACTAATGAAAATAAAATACTGATAAGAAAACTTCACAATCCCAGCCCCAAACATCCCCTTGCTTGGGGACTTCAACCTGCAGCACCTAAAAGTAATGTGGCAAATACAACTATATCTGGGAAAATCCCAGGAAGTAGTCTTTTACTCCTGGTACCAGTCATGTGGTAATCTCACCTCTAAACAGTTCTCACTATCACAACTTGGAATCAAGTAAATTGCATGTATTATGATTCTGAAATGAACTGGCAGTTAACTTGAATGCAAAGGACTAAAGAACTTTCATTAGGAATTTCTGGATAGTGATCAACACTAATTTGACCATTATTAAATTGATGCACGTCCAACTAATGTGAACTCCAGGAGCAGAATGATGCTTTGGAAGTAATTACCAAAAGGCACCAAGCTGGGAAGACTATATAGCACCAATGATGCTTTGGAGATACAGGTTACTTGGCAATCGTTTCCCTTTGTCCAACAGTCTGGTAAATGAATAGGCCAATAGTAAGTAAGCAAGCACAGATGCCTATTCCCATAGTAATCCAGTACACAAGTCATCTAGGTCTATGATGTAATGAAAAAGTACCCATGGAGGTTGGAGACCTGACTTCCAATTGACCATGTAAAGTGACACTTTTTGCTTTGGTGCATAAAAAATTACCCTGACTCACTCACTCAAATACAGGGAACCTGCAAGGAGGGTGACACAAAACACAAACATGAAGCAGAAAATGGAACAAAAACTGTAATGGCCTACACAAAAGAAATGCTTCAAGGATAATCAACACCACTCATCTGAAAGCGTGAATTTGAATGCAGCCCAGCAAAGAGGTGCGACTTTAGCTTGGGCAAGTGAATAGGGTGGTTAACTGACAAGAACTCAGGGTGACCCAGGCTACCATTTAGTACTGGTAAACACCCAGGTCAAGATGTACTTAACAGAATATCATAGCTGAGGTGCTTACTTAGCAGCAACAATTCTTTGCCTTCTTTTCCTCAGGGTTACTAATGTACTTTAAGCAGAAGCTAATCTCTGATTCAACAAGCTCCCTTCGACTCTCAGAGCCAGATTCAGGTTTTGACCCCTGGTATTATCAACTGGGTCTTGAAGACTCAAAGTAAATACCTAAGGTTTGGCAGCCCCACTGTTATATCTCGGGTAACTACTTAAGGGGCCATCTCAAAAATATTTCACACTGTCTTCATAATATTAATAGTATACTTACAAAAATATTTAAAGCAACTACCTTAAGAGAAGAAAGTTTTGGAAAATGCTTGCAGCAGCCTTTGATGGGACAAAGCCAATGCTTGCCACCTTGTGGTGAAGGTTCGCACTGCAGGGAATCAATGTGAATACCAAGTTCCTCAAAGGCCTTGTTGGCAACCTCATCTGAAACTGCAAGCAGAGTAAACTAACCATCATATTAAATATAAAATTATTAAAAACTATACCTTTAAAAATGGTACAGTATATCTGAAACCTGATAACCCATCCAGGACTGTATTTTTCAACTGTACAGTACCAACAAAAATAAGGTATTGAATGTAATGAAACACCTCGTTCTGAAGGGCTATCTGGAGCTACTGTATATGGAGTAGCATATGAACCAAACACCAGCCAGAGTGGTCCACACAAGTGAACGACAGTGTTTCCATGATTTTCATTCACTGATCTGTGGCACATGTATCTTTGTAGATTCATTTAAAGGCTGAAGTGTGAATAGCTAGCTAATGTATTGAAATCTTATATACATTTTCTGTAATGAAACAAGATGAGTGAGGGTGGACAGATAAAGGAATACTGTACTGTAAATTCACTTTCGTTTGTGTCGCCATAGTTCAGTGACCCATGACTTTGAAAGTTTCAGATTAATAAATCATTTCTAAAACCGGTGTTTTAATATCTTTATTATCCTAATTAAACTAAACTAAATAAAACCAAAAAGATACTGTAATATGATACACATCTGCTATTTAAGAAATTATTTATGTTTTTGGTACAAGAACTCCAGCGCGAGTGAATGGGTTTAATCCGTGTGCAAACAGCATCATGCGTGTTTCGTTCAAATTTCGTTGTCATAGTTCAGTGACCTACGGCTTCGAAATAAAAAAATTAATAAATCAGTTCTAAAATAAGTATTTTTTATAGCTCTTATTATCGTAATAATGTTGCTAAGCTAAATACAGTGGTGCCTCGGTTTACGAACTTTTCGGGTTACGAGCCCGATTTGTTCAGAAAATTTGAATCGGGATACGAACTTTACCCCGGGATACGAGTTTGTTCATACATGTACGGCCGACCTAGCGCGTGGTGGCACGGCGATTGTGTCTCAGTTTACCAGTGCCTCGCGCGAGGAATCCACACTGGAGGTGTGGATTGCCGGTGCGAGGGTCTAGGGCTCACCCTTCCCCCTCCTGGAGAGGGGGGACCTCCCCCCCTTTCCCCTCCTGGGAAGGGGGGAGCTGCGCAGACATGCGGCACGGCTCGTAATTACTTAAGTGTAATTACCTAAGTGTAATTACCTAAGTGTAGTTACAGGATGAGAGTTACGCTCGTGGTGTCCCGTCTTCCCAGCACTCTTTGTCATATAACGCTCTGTAACTATTGACGGTCTTGGCCTCCACCACCTTCTCACCTAACTTGTTCCAACCGTCTACCACTCTGTTTGCGAAAGTGAATTTTCTTATATTTCTTCGGCATCTGTGTTTAACTAGTTTAAATCTATGACCTCTTGTTCTTAAAGTTCCAGGTCTCAGGAAATCTTCCCTATCGATTTTATCAATTCCTGTTACTATTTTGTATGTAGTGATCATATCACCTCTTTTTCTTCTGTCTTCTAGTTTTGGCATATTTAATGCCTCTAACCTCTCCTCGTAGCTCTTGCCCTTCAGTTCTGGGAGCACTTAGTAGCATGTCTTTGCACCTTTTCCAGTTTGTTGATGTGCTTCTTAAGAGATGGGCACCAAACAACCGCTGCATATTCTAGCTTTGGCCTAACAAAAGTCGTGAACAATTTCTTTAGTATATCGCCATCCATGTATTTAAAAGCAATTCTAAAGTTAGAAAGCGTGGCATAGGCTCCTCGCACAATATTCTTTATGTGGTCGTCAGGTGATAGTTTTCTGTCTAGAACCACCCCTTGATCTCTTTCTTTATCAGAATTCTTTAAAGATTTCTCACATAATATATAGGTTGTGTGGGGTCTATGTTCTCCTATTCCACATTCCATAACATGGCATTTATTAACATTAAATTCCACTTGCCAAGTGGTGCTCCATATACTTATTTTGTCCAGGTCATCTTGAAGGGCATGACAATCATCTAAGTTTCTTATCCTTCCTATTATCTTAGCATCATCAGCAAACATGTTCATATAATTCTGTATACCAACTGGTAGATCATTTATGTAGACAATAAACATCACTGGTGCAAGAACTGAACCCTGTGGTAGATTGACCAGATTGGGAGATAATTTACCGGGGACCATGGCCAGAACCTGGGCCCCCTCAGAGAGGCATGACCAATGGCCTCGTGTGATGTCATGCTTGTTTGCTCGTTTTCCCTTGGGGGAGTTCTGTCCACTTGTTTCCTTTTTATTGATTTCAACAAAATAGGGGTTTGTTTTTAGATGCTTACCTTTCTGGGTGCCTGTCCTGGTCGATGGCAGATACAGAATGCTCCAATATCACATGTGCATTTCTATAGGCCATTGGTCATGCCTCTCTGAGGGGGCCCAGGTTCTGGCCATGGTCCCCGGTAAAATTATCTCCCAATCCGGTCAAAATGTCCATGATAGCCGGACTAGCCGATATTTAGCTGGATAAGAAATCTAGAGCCGGTTAACTTGCTGCCAATGTTACCCAATCCGGAGAGTAAGCCAGACAATCGGCAAATTGTCCGGATCAGAAAGCCAGGCATCAGGCCGCACCGTATTAATCCCGTATGGCTGTGGCTCTAGGCGCGTGGTGTAGGAGGGGTGGGGTGGGTGGGTGGTGTCGGGAGAGAGAGCGAGCAATGTACGAGTCAAATGAATAAAAATGAGAGGTGCCAGATCAACCCGAAAGGGAGACAACAAAAGAGGTAAGCATGTTGCCCCACGATAAAACTGAACCAAGCCCTGAACCTAGAGGGATAGGAATGTGCCAATACTCGTCCCTGAAGTCCAGGGAAGCATCCAAGCAGCCGGATAAGTTTCTCCAGACACACTATTGAATATTATTACAGGAAAACTAATAAAAAACATTAGAGTAAATATGTAAAAAATATATTGGCGGCATCTCCCGCCTCACAGCTGGATTGGTGCAACCATCCCAGAGCACTTCCTAGATGGATGCTCATGAATCATGATGTCATTGTGAAACTTCTAGGCTTCATCATGACCAAAGTAAGCTACATAATTTTTTATTAACACTTTCATGTTCCACTGACTCGCCATACGCGTCACTCATTTTTCTCCCGATTCCTCACCGACGACGCTGCGCTGAGTCACTCATTAAAATATTTGTTAAAAATTTAAATTTTATCAGATCAATCTGGTAGTGGTTTTAAAATGAGCGCCTTTAAATTGCGCACAATTTAGCACCCATATGTCACTTGAGCAGGACATATATTTATCTCTTGAATGCAACTCAAGCGGCATTGGAAAAAAATATTTCTATAAAATCCAATTCTTATCCGATCGACTTGGGAATAATTTAAGCATGTTTACCATTAAATTTTTGTTTTTCTAATAGTCACATAGCCTATTATTGAGAACGGAGTTCGCTTGTATCTTCGTGGTAAAACTACAGTATTGTAAAATGTTGACATGACGAGTGTAATCGACGAAGTTTTTTTATTTGGTGCCGGTCACACGCATCCTTCTGTGACATTTTATACATATGTTCTTCTAGAACCTTCTATTGCGAACATATTGGTACAAAAATTAAGTACGTACATCGAAAATTGAGGTCAGGACACTGAAAAGAATAAGACTTTTCAAAAGGTGTTTCGCCGATCTGCCGTCGGGTAGAGGTAATACTTCAGCCACTTCCCACACTCTTGCTGGTGAGCCGCGATCATGATTCTACATTTATATGCATATTTCCGTGAAGGGAATTTTATTGCGGTCACAGTGATACCAAAATGAACGACGTAGCACAATTCTGGGATTGACAAACATGAAAAGTTCATAAACATTTCAGCGCTGTTTGACGCTCACGGCTAACGACCTCCATAGTTTCTTATTTGGTGTGGTTCTCATGTCAGGTTTGGTGAAAATGTAGGTATATATTCTTCTAGAGCATTCTCTGGCGAACACATTGATACCAAATTTAAATACATACCGCGAAAATTAAGCTCAGCAACCCAAAAATTTATAAACATTTCAGTGCTGACGCGCAGTTGGCCCACACGCCTGGGCTCAATTGGGCGTCAAGGTCAGCTTACTCCCGGGAACGTGAAAGTGTTAAGCTGTATTTCTATGATCAGGGAATGTATTTTAACAATATTAGGAGGATTTTTATTTTTTTTTTCTTGTGCACCAGGATGGTTGTTAGCTATTAACAGTTGCACAGCTGAGACAAAATACCAGACAGGACAACTCCAGGGCATCCAAACAGGCACATAACCTAGACCGCTGTAACCGAGCAAAACAAACTTGCAAAGTGGATGTCACCTGATATGCCCTACCCTCATTAGGAGGTGAGAAAGAAGTCAAATGGGAAAGAGCAAACCCCCAAAAGACTCAGAGTTGAAGGTGTAACATGGTGGAGGCAGAACAAGTGATTGTCATCTCACGGCACAGACGACAAGTAACATTCAAACTTGCACAAAGTGAGAGCAGGATCAAGTGGTGGGGGATGGGGTGAGGATATCCATAAAACCAATGAACCCACAGGGGATTTCCAAGGCCTGAAAGGTAAACCAAACAGAACACCCAAGCTGGGAATGAATGCTATGCTAGACCTAAAAGTAAGCCAACACAGCCTGGGTTTCATGGTTGTGAAAGCCATCCTCGGTGCACTGAAGGGAACCCACGAACTACCAGTGCACTCCACCAGTCAAAGTTGCACCCAACCTGAGTCAAGACAGCAAAGTCACAAGACCACCCCCCCCCCCTTACTCACAATGAGAGAAGGCCACCACAAGCGATAAGGACCTCTAACAGAGCTAACTTTCGAATAGTCCAGTGTTTAATTCTGATAATGCAAGATAATTCTGGCAATGCAAGGGCAGCATTAGGGAGCACACAGGGAAGGTAAATCTGAGGACATACAGCTCCAAGCACTCTATAAACCAGGCTCACATTATGCACCAGTCGTACAGGAAAAGCCACCAAGGGCAAATACCCAAAACCACTTAGCTGAACAGAGGAGCCCACACAGAACAGTGGCACCCTGGGAACCACTACAGCAGTCAGATGATCTCAATTGCATCGGCTTAAGAACCGACTGTTCAGACTTTTGGAGGTGGCCCTCTACCCCCAAAACAAGTAGGGGAATGGGGTGAACGAGCTCATGCTAATTTCAAGAGATTCAATAGTTTGTTTACATAGTTGGGAGAGTTCATTAGGCAGGTTGTAAGGCTTTGATCTCCTTTGAATACAGCAATTTTTTTTATGCATTGACTCTTTGGATATCTTCCCCAGTGAGATGGCAAAATGTTACTGCTCCCTGTACCTCTGTGAGGGGAGGGGCCAGGTTCTAGCTCTGGTCCCTAGTAGGCCTACAAACTCCACGGCTGATGCGACCTGGTAGATGGGAACCATCTAAAGTGTATAGCTTCAGGAAGGCACATGGGGTGTTCCCCAGAAACACACATTTAGGCATAACCTTGTAACAACTCACCTGTGCACATCTCAGGGTTCTCCTCATTGAGGTCATCATCACTCTGCACATTGGTAGAAGAAGGTGAATGAGATGAGGTTTGTAGTAGGTCAGCAGGAACCAATGACGAAGCAGATAGTGAGTCGAGGACAGATGGCACCGAGACCATTGTTGGAGGAGCTCCTGGACGCAGCGACACCCCAACACCTTCATTCTTAACTGCTCATGGGAAAATATTTATAATTACTGTAATAAGAAATTTGTTTGATTTTATTTATATTATCAATATACATATACATTATATCTACACAGTATCTACAAAATAGAATGACTGTTCAAAGTACGAGGCCAGATGCAGAGTTAGCTTCATTGCACTTTCAAACGTGAAAAAAGTAATTACATAAGTGTAATTACAGGATGAGAGCTACACTCGTGGTGTCTCGTATTCCCAGCATTCGATCATATAAAGCTTTGAAAACTACCGACGGTTTTGGACATTGGTTCCAATCGTCTACCACTGTGTTTGCGAAAGTGAATTTTCTTACATATTTTTGGCAGATTTGTTTAGCTAGCTGTCCTTCAGTTCAGGGAGCCATTTAGTTGGATGTCTTTGCACCTTTTCCAGTTTGTTGATGTGCTTCTTAAGATATGGACACCATTTAACCACTGCATATTCCAGCTTAGATCTAACAAACGTCGTGAACAATTTCTTTACTATTTCACCATCCATCTGTTTAAAAGCAATTCTGAAACTAGTAAGTGTAGTATAGGCTCCTTGCACGATGTTCTTTATGTGGTCTTCAGGTGATAGTTTTCTATCTAGAACCATCCCTTGATCTCTTTCTTTATCAGAATTTCTTAAAAGAAATCTTAAAGATTTCTAATAATCTTACATGATAATTTGTAAGATGTGTGTAGTCTATGTTCTCCTATTCCACATTCCATAACATGGCATTTATTCACATTAAATTGCATTTGGTAAGTGGTGCGCCATACACTTATTTTGTCCAGGTCTTCTTGAAGGACATGGCAATTGTCTAAGTTTATTATCTTCCCTATTATCTTAGTATCATCTTCTTGAGATCTTGAGGTTATCTTGAGATGATTTCGGGGCTTTTTAGTGTCCCCGCGGCCCGGTCCTCGACCAGGCCTCCACCCCCAGGAAGCAGCCCGTGACAGCTGACTAACACCCAGGTACCTATTTTACTGCTAGGTAACAGGGGCATAGGGTGAAAGAAACTCAGCCCGTTGTTTCTCGCCGGCGCCTGGGATCGAACCCAGAACCACAGGATCACAAGTCCAGCGTGCTGTCCGCTCGGCCGACTCGGCTCATCCTCAAACATGTTCATATAATTCTGTATTCCATCTGGTAGATCATTTATGTTGACAATAACAATTACTGGTGCAAGAATTGAACCCTGTGGTACTCCATTCGCGACATTTCCTCTGATTACTGCCTCTTTTTTTCTGTGAGAATTTTTTTTTATCCATGTTAGAAGCCACCCTGTCACCCCTCCAATATGTTCCAGTTTCCAGAACACCCTCTTGTGAGGAACTCTGTTGAAAGCCTTGTTTAGGTCCAGATAGATGTAGTCATCAAGGAGGTGTGTGAGGAACTCAATAAGAAATTTCAGGTCTTCACAGTAGAGCAAGGGAAAGTCCCAGAGATAGGAGAGGGAAGATTTAACTAAACACTACTAGATGAGATTGTAATTACCAGTGGGAAGGTGAGGAAGCATCTGCTAGAGTTTGAAGTGACAAAGGCGATAGGCCCAGATGGAATCTCACCTTGGATACTGAAGGAAGGAGCTGAAGCTTTGTGTCAGCCACTAGAAATGGTGTATAACAAATCACTGGTGATAGGTGAACTGCCAAAAACTTGAAAGACGGCTAATGTAGTCCCGATATTCAAGAAGGGTGATAGACAGGAGGCACTGAACTACAGGCCAGTGTCACTAACTTGCATACCATGCAGAGTGATGGAGAAGATTGTGCGAAAAAAACTAGTGGAACATCTGGAGTGGAAGAACTTTGTATCAAAACATCAGCATGGGTTCAGGGATGGCAGATCATGCCTCAGAGGATTGACTGAATTCTATGACCAGGCAACAAAAATCAGGCAAGAAAGAGAGGGCAGGTCAGACTGCATATTTTTGGATTGCCAGAAAGCCTTTGACACAGTGCCACATAAGAGACTGGTGCATAAACTGGAGATGCAGGCAGGAGTGAAAGGGAAGATACTCCACTGGATAAGGGAGTACCTAAACAACAGAAGACATTGAGTCACTGTGAGGGGTGGGGGTCTCGGAATGGCTAGATATCACCAGTGGAGTCCCTCAGGGATCAGTTCTTGGTCCTATACCGTTCCCGATATATGTAAATGATCTCCCAAAGGAAATAGACTCGTTCCTCTCAATGTTTGCGGATGATGCAAAAATTATGAGGATTAAAACGGAGGAAGATAGTATGAGGTTACAAGATGACCTAAACAAACTGAATGATTGGTCCAATAAATTCAGAAACAAACTGCTTTCAGATACTTGTGTAAGGAATCCTCTCATAACCTTGTATACCACGTATGTAAGGCCAATCCTGGAGTATGCGGCCCCAGCATGGAGCCCATGCCTTGTAAAGCACAAGACGAAACTAGAAAAAGTTCAGAGGTATGCCACTAAGAGGCATGAGTTACGAGGAAATGCTGAGGAAACTGCACCTCACATCACTGGAAGAGAGAAGAGCTCGGGGAGACATGATCACCGCATACAAGATTCTCGGGAATTGACAGGGTAGACAAGGATGGATTATTTAACTCGGGTATTATACGCACAAGGGGACACAAGTGGAAGCTGAGTACCCAAATGAGCCACAGTGACATTAGAAAGAACTTTTTCAGTGTCAGAGTACTGTAGTTAGTAAATGGAATGCACTAGGAAGTGATGTGGTGGAGGCTGACTCCATACACAGTTTCAAATGTAGATATGATGGAGTCTAGTAGGCTCAGGAATCTGTACACCTGTTGACTGATGGTTGAGAGGTGGGACCAAAGAGCCAGAGCTCAACCCCCACAAGCACAACTACGTGATTACAACTAGGTGAGTACATTTCTAGGGTACTCTCTTTATCTCTCTCTCTCTCCATGTTTTGCAGGCATACCACTAGGACCTAGTTGTGGCTCACTGCTTGTTTGTCTCAATAAGAATCTGCCTATAGACAGATGTTTTTCCCTATGTTTTAACACTTGTCTGTAGCGAGACATCACATTGTCATTAAAAAGGTTAATGCAACGGCTTGCTACAGCTTTATCTGGGAGAGTCTTTTCAGTAAACTTTGCAGTTCTTCCCATACTTAACACATTTTCTTAATTAGTGAGGAAGGGACATCGTTTACTGCCTCCTCCTCTTCCCCTGAAGAAATTTACTCAGCTGTCTCTTGTTGCTGCTCCTTGTGAAGGGTCAGGAGTTTCTCGGTAGTCAGTTAATCACTGTGTTCCTCCTCCAACACCACCACATCTGCTCCATCCAATTCCAAGCCTAATCTTGGGCCCAAATTAACAATTTCCTCAACAAGAGGAAATGGGCCATGGT
>WNGS01135237.1:17535775-17547103 GCA_020271785.1 Procambarus virginalis
AGGCTTGTTTGCATTTGTGTTCCTCACGTATGCCCCAAAGAATGAGGTGATTTGATAAAATGCTATGCCCAAGATTACCATCCGAGTGCGGCGGGGAAGTGGTTCAAATAGCTTCGGCTATCACTTCGTTTTGTCCGGTCGTGTTGGTCAAGCGGATTAAGGCGTCTTGTAGTTACCATTTGCATTGCTCCTGGGAGTATGGGTTCGAGTCACTTCTGGGTGTGAGTTTTCAGTCGCATATAGTCCTGGGATCATTCAGGCTTGTTTGCATTTGTGTTCCTCACGTGTACCCAAAGAAAGGGGTGATTTGATAAAATGCTATGCCCAAGATTACCATCCGAGTGCCGGCGGGGAAGTGGTTGAAATAGCTTCGGCTATCACTCCTTTTCTCCGGTCGTGTTGGTCAAGCGGATTAAGGCGTTTGTAGTTACCAGTTGCGTTGCTCATGGGAGTATGGGTTCGAGTCACTTCTGGGGTGTGAGTTTTCAGTCATATATATATATATATATATATATATATATATATATATATATATATATATATATATATATATTATATATATATATATATATATATTGTGACGGTGTTCCCCCCCTTCTAATTCTCCCACACCTGCTGTAAGAGTCATGTCCACTATTCCCGAGCGTTCTCTACTTTGCAGGCATCAATTGAACATATGTGGGAGAGAGTAGTATTCTCGATGAGCCGAGAAATTCGTGAAAGAAGAACATTTTGGCCTGTGGGATAGGCCCTTTAGGGAGCCAAAATGGCGCTGGCGAGTCTGTTCTCCCGCCAAAACTGTGTGACGTCAGTGTCGCCAGATTGGTCACCGTCAGCGACGTGGCACTGGGAGCCAATGAAAACCGACTTTGGAAAATGTGACGTCACATAGGCAGGGGGAGTCCAGCCGTAGTGGCGCTTTCGCGCGATCAGTCTTTCACGACACGTCCGAGAGGCAGGACGTGCGATCGGTCATCCTGTCAGAGTGACGGATTTACCGAACTCCGGTGGATGTAAGCGTCTCCAGTTGTTAGCGCGCACTCTGTGAGGTCTTCCTGCAACCCAGATGTGGCTCAGATAAGGAATTGACAGAATATTGAGCAACAAGTGCTCCGGAACAGGTGCGTTGCAAGAAGTGGGCCAGGCATCGTCGTGTGTGACGTCCTTGGCAGTTCACCAGTATAAGAGACAGCTTAGTGGCCGGGCCAATCCACCGTGAGTGAATCGAGTTGACCACCTTGTCAACTTGGTTGAACGTGTGATCGACGATCCTGTCAAGTTTGACAGTAACCCCACCTTCGTGGAACCCTACGAGTCAACAGTTGGATGCAAGCACGTCGAGAAGTCTTCCCAAATACCTAGTGATATATCTAGACGACGAGGGAATTGACAGTGAAGTGAGCTTCAAGTGCTCTGAAGTCGGGTGCTGTGCGTGTGGAGCTTAAGCAGTATCGTCTGGGACGGCTGATAACTTCACAGTGACTTCGTAGTGGTGAGAGGCAGTTCCTCTGGGAGTACAGTGACAAGGACTAATTGGGAAACGTGCGACGACCGCCGAGACGTAGGCTGGCTGCCGTAGTTGGGAGGAAAGTTGACGGCCAGGAGACCGACTTCAACCCGGCGACGTACTGTAGGGAAGGAGCACGGACCTGCAGTGTACAGAAAGCGGCGAGACGCGAAAATCCTAAGGCGTTGGCTTGTGTTTCTGGAGGGTGTACGAGGCGAGAGCCTGGACCAGGAGCTACAACCCAACTGTCATCCTAGGATAGGTGAAGTAGGTGTTTACAGTTACCCTCCCATTTCCCCTTTAGTTAGCTATATATTTCTTGTCAGGAATATTTTATATGTCGTGAGCAAGTCTCACCTGAGTCTAAGTCACAGAGAGCACAGTGTGTGGTGAGGCTACCCAGAGCGCTCACAGTATCAGTTTACATATATATCTATGTGTGGGTGTGTGCAAGCACCAAGATTCATTAAGGAATTTACTGTGACTAATTCATTTCTTGTGATTATTATTATTATATATATTGGTAGTAAACCAGATTTGGTGTTAGGCTATGAGCCTAGAATTTATTGATATAAATGCCTGTGTATTGATCTCCATGATTTATTGATATAAATGCCTGTGTGTTGATCTCCATGATTTATTGATATAAATGCCTGTGTATTGATCTCCATGATATTATATATATATATGCCTGTAATTTGATTACTGATTTATCTATGTACATGCCTGTGTACTGAATAATATCATATACGTGAAGTGATTGCCAGTGATATCTCTTTAAGAGAAAGTATAGATATAAAGATAAGTTCAGTGATCAAGCGAGTGCATTCACAGTAAATATTATTAAGAATAGAGTAATCTTTTGGTACGGTGAAAAGTCACTGTGAGTGCATTGTGAATAAGATATTGATCGTGAGGCCAGTGAAATCATAAGTATGCCATGTGAATGTTAAATACAGTGTTTTGCGAAAAGTTAAATAAACGGGGATCGTGATAGAATTAGAAAACAAGTACTAGTCTTTTCTCACGGTCGCGAGGGCCCCGGTCAGCTGATATCTGACAGGTGACGCAGGGGCTGCCGGATGTTGCCATATCGGTGCGCTCCAGATTATTCTGCTACGGATTGAGCAGTTGTCATACATTGTTCCTGATACATTGATGCATATATATTTCTCGTTGTCTTTTAAGTAAAATACCAAAACTCTTTGGTGTTTGATATCATCCCCTCCATTTATCTTGTGACCGTGTAAGGAAGTAAAACAGAGTGACTTGCCTGAGACCACACTATTTGAAATTGCTCTTACCACAATTACCACAATTACACCTCACCACTGCAGTGTTACTGGACACCTAAAAACACCAGTTGGCGACCTTGAAGGCTGTGTAAGAGTTCTGTGTCGGGGCGGGCCACAGATTGAGGGAACGATCTGTGCCTCCACTCATCTTGCAACTTAAGGCCGGTTGTGAGATCGACTGGGGTACTCTCCGGGGCGTGCAGTGGAGCCTAGAGGATCGAGGGAAGACCCGTAGAACGACGGTGAGTAAGGGTTATTGTCGGAGCAACCACCTGGAGAGGAGATCCAGTCTACCGTTGCTTTAACCCTTCACTAACAAGAACCGTGACACCCCGACATTGGCGACCTTGCCAGGATAACGAGCAAGATCAAGGTTGTAATTGTGGTATTAGATATCAGGCCTAAGTTTTCACTCATAGTCACAAGATGGAGGATGATAAAGTAGCCAGTTTTATCGACACGAGAGACGAGCAAGTACTGGAGGAGTGCACCAAGGCACAGCTGCAGACGATCGCCGACCACTTTGGGATCAAGTTGAGAGCTTCCAAAGTGGGAGAAAGAAGACTTGAGATCATGGCACAGCTCAAGGCACGTGATGAAGCCTTCGGAGAGGAACGGCCACAGACACCTGCCAGTGTGGGAGAGAACCTGAGTATCGGTGGCAGCAGCCGGGGATCCAGTGGCAGCAGGCGCAGTGTCAAGCTGGAAATAATGAAGATGCAGATAGAAGCACAGCTGCGCAGAGAAGAAAGAGAGAAGCACAGCTGAAGCGTGAGGAAGCAGAAAGAGAAGCACAGCTGCGCAGAGAAGAAAGAGAAGCACAGCTGCAACGAGAAGAAAGAGAAGCACAGCTGCGCCAGGAAGAACGAGAGGCAGAACAGCAGCAGCGTAGAAGAACGAGAGGCACAGCGAAGGAGCGCGAAATAGATGCTAGGACGAAGCTGCAGGAGTTGAAGCGAACAAGGAGATTGAGCTGAAGCGAGCTGAGCTAGGACTAGTTCCAACTGCCCCACCACAACAGCAGGAAGACCGCCGAGTGAGAGAGAGGGATTTGCCCGTCTTCGTGCCTAATGAGGCTGAGGGCTTCTTCGAGCATTTCGAAAGGGTCGCTACGTTGAAGAAGTGGCCGAGGGCAGAGTGGGCGGAGCTAGTTCAGGAAGGCTCACTGGTGAAGCTCGTGAAGCTTACAATATGCTCGATCTCCAGGAATGTACCAACTATGATGCAGTAAAACGGGCCGTGCTCCATTCGTTCAAGCTGACCGGAGTGCTATAGAAAGAGGTTCAGAGAATGTACCCGATCGCCAGAAAATCGTATGCGGAGACGGCGAGGGACATGGAAAGGAAATTCTTGAAATGGCTGGAGTCAGAAGGAGCAAGATCGGCTGAAGACATCAAGAGGCTGATGGTCATGGAAAAGTTCATGTCCGTGCTCTCTCCCGAGATTAGGGTGAGAGTAAAGGAGGCGGACATCAGGACCTGAGAGCCGCGGCCGATCGAGCAGACATGCTAGAAGAAGTTACGTCCACGTCGAGAGGGACAGCACCGACCGCCCGCATTCTCCAGCTATGGGAGAAGTAATAGAAGGTCGGACGGATGGAGGACAGGACCGAGTTCTCCCAAGTCCTACCCCTCAAGTGGAGACAGCAGAGGACAGAAGAGTGCTGTGGAACCGCCGAAGAAGTCACCGAGGGAGAGCTCAAGAGATCTTGTTATCGTTACAGCCGGAGATGCTGAGCATGAGTCTTTGGAAGGCGCAAGAGAAGTCCGCGGAAGAAGAAGGATCCGCTGTTTCAACTGCGGGTTAATGGGACACATGGCGCGCGAATGTAGACGTCCTAAGCAGCGGGGTTACGTTGCTTTTGTACGGGTAGAGGACCAGTTAGCCGAAGGAGTGCGGGATGGACCCGTACTTAGGAAGAAGGAGGCTAACCCATTCGTGCGTGAGGGAACTGTAAGGATGGGGACGCAGACCCCATCCCGGTAATGATGCTAAGAGACACTGGGCGGAATTTACCCTGGTGAGCAGAACCCTTTTCCCTGATGTCACGAGAATACCTGTGTAGGAGAGGCAAGTGTGACCACTGTGGGAGGCCCAGTGCAGATGCCCCTACACCGGGTGACCCTGAGTTCGGATTATGGATGCCAAACCCTAGTAGTGGGGGTCTGTGCGACGATGCCACGAGGGAGGCACAGGTCATTTTGGGAAATGACGCATGTGGAGGACGAGTCCTCCCGAACCTCGTGAAGGACGAGGAGTGCTTGGAGCACTTCGAGAAGAAAGGCGGAGTGTTCGACGCCTGCGGGGACGAGAAAGGAATCGCCATGGAGGCGTTCCCTGTCTGTGCTGTAATTCCGAGGCAGTGCGACGGACGAGGAGGGCGTGGATCTGATAAGGCCGACGAAGAACGTCCGACGGCCTGGGAATGATCACCTCGTCATGGAACCCGGAGAGCGAGTGGAGGGCGAAGGCAGCCCAGAAGGTGAGGTACAGGTACCCTCACCGTTCTCCTAGGGTGGATCGCACTCGTCTCGAGGAGGTAATACTCATCAATGTAAACAGAGTCACTTTCATTGTGTCTTCAAGCGGAGATGCCAGTGATTGTTGCTGGTGGGAGTGACCAAGCAGAGCGAAATAATGTAATGCAGCGCACACCGATAGCCTAATTCAAGGAAATAGTGTCCGCGGCGGTCATAGCGGAACGAATTGTATATTATACTGTAACATATAATGACTTTTCGGAATTGTAAATATTCAGCTGTAAAGATTTAGACGGTGTTCAGTGCACACCGTGTGTGGGAAGGTTTTTTGCCACTATAGAAGTGGATCATCAGAGTTTCCGCCGCTTAACTTTTACAAATGTATGTTTTCATAATAAATAGTTGAACCCCGTACACACACACACACCCACACACACACCACACACACTATTATAGATATATAGTAAGATATATAGATATATAGAAATAATATAGTATATAATATATAGATATAGATATATATATAATATAATACATATCACTAATAGACTCTTTGACCCGGCCAGGATTCGAACCCATGCCGTCCATGGTCACCCCTAAACTTAACACAGTACCGGTGACCACCGCACCAATGATCGATCATTGGTGGCGGGGGTGGGTCACGGTAACTGTTACGTTAGGGGTGATCCTGGACGGCATGGGTTTCGAATCCTGGCCGGGTCAAAGAGGTTCTTATGGATATATGGCTTGCGCGTTCATGCAGCTTCTCACATATATATACATATATATATATATATAATATAATAATATATGATATATATATATTATATATCTATAGATATATAAACATATATAGATATAATCTAATTAAGATATACAATGCCAACAATGATGCACAAAAAACACCGATCGCAAGAATGCAGAAAAACATATGTGAAAAATAGAAAATGCTTAACGCGTTTTCGGCTAATTCGCCTTCAATCAGAGCAAGTAGAATGAAGATGATCTTCATTCTACTTTGCTCTGATGAAGGCGAATTACTCGAAAACGCGTTAAGCATTTTCTATTTTTCAAATGTGGTTATTCTGCATGATATATACGAATATATATATATATATATATTATATTAATATATATATATATATATATTATAGATATATATATATTGCTTTTGTAGTTTTAGACTCGGCGCGTGTCGTGTAATTCCACCATTACATAGCTAAACAGCATATCAACACATCACAGCGGCACCTCGCATCACACAGCTGCTCCTCACAGTACACAACTACATCTCACATCTAACCTTCACAGCCCTCACATCACAGTACACAACCTACACGAAGCGACACATTATCCTGGATACAAAGCAATTGACACACCTTCGGAAATTCATTTAGTTTGGTGTTGAGGTTAAGGCCTAGCAATTCTGGAGGATGATTAAGTCCACCACAATAGTTTACCTGGGCCAACCAGCAAAATAACACCTGTGTATATAACACCGAGCAAATGGGTACATACACCTCTCGGTGTATATATATGCCTTCGTAAATAAGTAGACATTAAAACCAGGCTACGAAGATGCAGAGTATCCTCTTCAAGACTATACTTATGTAATATCCTTCTCAAGATTACTCTAACTAAAACAGTATGTACAGGGCCCGAGAGTGCGTAATACATCTATACATAAATAACTCTTTCAAATGTAGTAAAGTATAATACAGTGGTAAAAATACATACGACGCTCTGTGAGCTTCGCGGGACGAGATGTGTATCCTCAACGCACACACCTGCAACTGGGCCCTCACTGATATCTATGGCCATTAGTGGAATGGCTGCCCTGATAACTGATTAGATTGTTAAGCCTACTACATCGGTGAAACAATCCTAATAAGCTTGTGTTTCTACATATACAAAAAAAGTGGAAACTATTTTGTTTCACATTTGATAATATCCAGAAGTATTCAAATTCAGGCGGGAATTACAGTATAGTGGCGCAACACCACTTAACTCATGAAATAACAAATCTCTAGAGAAAATACCCGATTTTCCTCACATGTATAAGCATTACTTGATTTTTAAGATACATTTGTAACGCTAAGATATGCATTTACACAGTGTAAGCCGTATGGTGAAAAGATTTGCTTCACGAGGGTTCATAAGTTTTAAGGTTTGGTTGAACAATAAGCTTATTTTATGGAGATATTACTGCTGCAGCAAGACATCTAGCTCAAGCCATGTCATTGATAAGATAAGACCGTTACTGTCTTATCAAACCCGAATATCTTCAGTGATAATGTTTAGCGGAAACGTAATCAGGAAGTTTTTTTTTTTTATTGAGATAGCCTAGTGAAAAGGCGGGCAGCAGCTAATGTTTTGGGTCTAATGCCTATCAACCTCTAGAGAGTTATTTAGCCCACTACAGTGGCTGACTCACCACCCAGCAAATATGCTTTATTCCTGAACACAGTCCAGGACGAAGGTAAACTATATACACAGAGAAGTACTGGATACATCTTTCAATCAGTTTATAGATCCCTATGACGAAATCATGTGTAAACTCCTGCTTATGGACTCACTGCGTCACTTATCCAGGATTTCCATATGCACCTGGAGAATGATAACGGAAAGGATTACAAGTTACCACGGCTGATCTAGACGGTTGATCTGATCTGACCTGATATTTGTAACAATGCTCAACTAGGCTACCATCTAGTTGCCCAACACACTGAGAGTTAGGGGCATGACGCGTCATCAACTTGTTGTGGGGGGAACAAGTATGTTCACAGCATCAATCACTCACCAAAGAATATATTGAACTATGCTGATAACCGACCAGGTTATGCAGGTGGTGAAAAAGGTCATGGCTAGGTAGCTTAGTTCATGAGTCTAGTTAGACCAGCACCACTGCTACCATCACTCATGCCTTCCCCATCACCAGAGCGCGCGCGCTCATACGCCCGCGCACACACATACACTCCTCTTCACGAAACGGACAGAGAGAAAGATCTACGAGTTGATATCAAGCCAAACTGTCTCCTGAAGTCCCACATCAAAAGAATAACATCGGCGGCGTATGTGCGAGGCTAGATAACATCAGAACTGCCTTCAGGAACCTGTGTAAGGAATCTTTCAGAACCTTGTATAACACGTATGTAAGGCCAATCCGTAGTATGCGGCCCCAACATGGAGCCCGTACCTTGGTCAAGCACAAGACGAAACTGGAAAAAGACCAAAGGTAAGCCACTTGGCCTAGTCCAGAACTAAGAGGCATAAGATACAAGAAAGGCTGTGTGAAATGTACCTCACGTCACGGGAAGACAGCAGATCTCGGGGACTGATCCTACATACAAAAATTCTCCAGGGGAATTGACAGGGGTAACAAAGATGGTATTGGTTTAAACACGGTAGTACACCCACAAGGGACGGTGGAAAGTTGAAGTACCTAAATGATCACAGATACACAAAAGAACTTTTTCAGTATCATATAATTAGTAAATGGAATCCTATAAGTGATGTGGAGAGGCAACTACATGCGCTTTAAATGTATATATAATAGAGCTCGAGAAGTTCAGAAATCTTGTACACCAGTAGATTGATAGTTACACACCCTTTGTTCGTCTCGACGAAAGAGCCAAAGCCATACACCCGCATGCACAACTCGGTGAGTACAACTAGGGGAGTACACCACACACACACACACACACACACACACCACACAACACACACACACAAACACACACACACCCACACAAACACACACATTTCCTTGCTCTCACGACAACAATCCACTGACGCACACCTGGTGGTGACAAAAGAAGCTTGGTGACAAAAGAAGCTTGGTGACAAAAGAAGCTTGGTGACAAAAGAAGCTTGGTGACAAAAGAAGCTTGGTGGTGACAAAGAAGCTTGGTGTGACAAAATAAGCTAGTGGTGCAAAAAAGCTTAGTGGTGACAAAGATAAGCTTGGTGGTGACAAATAGCTTGGTGACAAAAGAAGCTTGGTGGAGATAAAAGAAGCTTGGTGGTGTCACCAAAAAAAAAAGAAGCTTAAGTTGGTGACAAAAGAAGCTTGGTGACAAAAGAAGCTTGGTGGTGACAAAAGAAGCTTAGTGGTGAAAAGAAGCTTGGTGGTGACAAAATAAGCTTGGTGGTGACAAAAGTAAGCTTGTGTGTACAAAGAACTTAGTGGTGACAAAAGAGCTTGGTGGTGACAAAAGAAGATTGGTGGTGACAAAAGAAGCTTGGTGACAAAAGAAGCTTGGTGACAAAAGAAGCTTGGTGACAAAAGAAGCTTGGTGACAAAAGAAGCTTGGGGGTGACAAAAGAAGCTTGGTGGAGATAAAAGAAGCTTGGTGGTGACAATGGAAGCTTAGTGGTGCAAAAAAGCTTGGTGGTGCCAAAAGAGCTGGTGGTGACAAAGAAAGCTTGTGTGCCAAAAGGAACTTAGTGGTGACAAAAAAAGCTTGGTGGGGACAACAGAAGCTTGGTGTTGACAAAGAAGCTTGTGGTGACAAAAGAAGTCTGGTTGTTACCAAAAAAAGCTTGTGGTTGACAAAAAAATCCCTCTTGGTGGTGACAAGAAGCTTAGTGGAGATAAAAAGCTTTGTGGTGGACAAAAGAAATTAGTGGAGATAAAAGAGCTTGGTGGTGCGCCATCCTCTTCTCATAAGCTTAGTGGTTGACAAAACCAATTTCAGCTTGGATTGGTGGTGACAAAAGAAGCGTGGTGGTGACAAAAGAAGATTGGTGGTGACAAAAGAAGCTTGGTGGTGACAAAAAAAAGCTTGGTGGTGACAAAAAAAGCTTGGTTGTGACAAAGAGAATCTTGGTTGTGACAGGAATCTTTCGTAGTGAGAACATCATACCCCTGTGAAGAGTACGTGAGGACACACGCCCTGTTGAAGAGTAACGTGAGGACACCCACCCCTTTGAAAGATTACGTGAGGACACACACCCCTGTAATAGGACGTGAGGACCCACCCTTGGAAGAGTACGGGTGAGGACAACACAGCCCTGTGAAGGTTACGTGAGGAGACAGCAACACCCCTGTGAAAGACTTGAGGTACACACACGGCTGTGAAAGAGTAACGTGAGGACACACACCCTGTGAAGAGTAAGTGAGGACACACACCCCTTTGAAGAGTATTGAGTTACACACACCCCTGTGAAGAGTACGTGATGACACACACCCCCCCGTGAAGAGTAAGAGGACACACCCCTGTGAAGAGTACGTGAGGACACACAGCCCTGTGAAGAGTACGTGAGGACACACAGCCCTGTGAAGAGTACGTGAGGACACACACACCTGTTGAATGATTAACGTGATGAACACACCCCTTTGAAGAGTACTTGAGGAACACACCCCCTTGAAGATTATGGCTAGTGAGGAAACACACCCTGTGAAGAGTACATAGGACCCCCCCTGTGTAGAGTACAGTGAGGAACACACATCCCCTGTGAAGAGTACATCGGACACAGCCTAAAGTCGTTTTGCTCCCGCAGACATTCAGAAGCACACTAATACATATAACATTTAACGTCACCAAGTAACATAAGAATGGCATATGTTTTTTTTTACGGTGACGGAACCCTCGTCACTGTAAGTGGTGCATATAACAGTCATTTCATTATCACCCAAGATAAACACGGTGAGGAGATTGTACATAATACAATATAAATGTCTGTCATACTTATCAAGTTCACTTTCCCCTCTCACCTTTCTTCCTCCCTGGAGTCGCATATGCTCTTTTATCGCGCACTTAGGATCAAGATAAATGTTTTCTTTTATGAGAAAACATTACTGTGATTTTTCCAGGTTGTAAGCTCCTAGGTAATGAGTGTAGTGTTTCCCCAACGTACTGGGGAGAGAGAGAGACACACGTCCACACAGCAGAGAGCGCCAGCCGCCACTGACTCCCGAATCAAGTCCCACACTACTTTCTCCTAAGATGTACGACTAGTGACTTTCAGCTTCTTCTGGGAACAAGAAGATGCCGTTATTCTTAAGCAAAATAAAAAATCCCCTCCCCCCCCCAAGCACGGTAGG
>WNGS01135237.1:17568998-17587924 GCA_020271785.1 Procambarus virginalis
TTTTCTCTTAGTCTCATACGGTTTATCGAATCGTCAGCGAGGATCATATTTCTGAGGGGTTGGTCTTGTCTCACGGCGATTTAGGCTGATGATTTGTATCTTGACGGCAGTTGTGGGCTAATACTAAACCGGAGTTGGTCACCTTGTTCCCTCTGAAAGACTCTTGTTGGGACTATTCTGGTATAATACAATTGGGACTATTCTGGTATAATATAATTGGGTATATATTCTGGTATATATATTTATAAACTTCAGCCTGCGAATTAACATATTATAATAACATATATTACATTCTGAAAGGAATTTTATAATCCCTTAGCCCGTTCTCGCCAGCGTTCCCAACGTCAAGAAACTGTCGTACTAATGTGTCTAATCCTAACCTACCAGAGGACCCACGCACAGAAACGGGAAATTATGTCAATATCGCGAGCCGCTACCATTTTCTAGTACGACAGTTTTTGCCCCCGTTAGGTAAACTATACGTCAAAATGCGACGTTTCTATTAGGAGGGACGGGTTGAATCCCTGCCAATCTTCCTGGTCCCAAGAACTAACACAGTCCCAGGAACCAATACAAATGATTATGTCTTCCGCCGAGCCTGTGATCACCGTGTGTGTACTTGGAGACTGTGGCATATAGCAACGGGGAAATGCAATGTTTCAAGACCAAATGTGTCAAAGAATTTAATAAATGCCCGCGCCACATCCTCACGTCACATTCGCGGAGGAAATGTTGACCTTTTTAATAGAGAAGTTCGTCTAGATATTCAGTCTGGTGGTTTAAACTGATTCACGAAACTTCGTTAATAACTAGAATGTTATTTCTGAGTGGGAAGAGTTACCTCCACCGGCTGCTCCTGTGACAGAAGACAGCACCACCTCCGTCTCTGACAGTTCCCTGTCTCTCTCTTACTATTTACAGTGTAATTTGGTACGTCTAATTTAGTTGGGACTGTTTCATCAAGAAAGGTCAAGACGGTTGCCACTATTATCGACCTTTCTTAGCTATAGCTGCGAGTGAGGTCTTCAGTGTTTGTTTGGTACCCCCTGATGTTAGCACGGCACCCCCTGATGTTAGCACGGTACCCCCCTGATGTTAGCACGGCACCCCCTGATGTTAGCACGGTACCCACCTGATGTTAGCACGGTACCCCCCTGATGTTAGCACGGCACCCCCTGATGTTAGCACGGTACCCCCTGATGTTAGCACGGCACCCCCCTGATGTTAGCACGGTACCCCTGATGTTAGCACGGTACCCCCCTGATGTTAGCACGGTACCCCCTGATGTTAGCACGGTACCCCCTGATGTTAGCACGGTACTCCAAAATATTCTCTGAAACAGAATATCAAGTTCGCCTTTTCCCCGTCTCACCATTTTATCCCTGCTTCAGAGTATATATATATATATATATATATATATATATATATATATATATATATATATATATATATATATATATATATGTTGCACCCGTTCTCGCACTTGCTTATAGTCAATATTTGGCTTATTAGTAAGTGCATATGTGACATACTAATTTATTGTGAATATTTGAGTTTTCCTTGAAAAGCTGAATAGAAAACACCGACCTAACTTAACCTTCTTAGTATGTTAAGATAAGCATCTTATTGTTTCTTAATTATAATTAGTACTTAACCTATACCTATATTGATATTACAGTTTATAAAAATAATAAAACAAAACTAAAATATTTAAATAAATTGTAAAGTAACTTAGGATATTGTCAAATTTTGTATAAAATCTCTATTGTTTAATAAAACTGAAAAATAAATTCCTAATATTAAAACTGGTGTGTAATAAATCAATAGGAAGAGTTTGTACCTTACAACAAAATATAACTTGGAGTATACCACATATGTACTTATTAATAAGCCAAATATTGACTAATAAATAAGTCATATATGTACTGTCTTGGTCGAGAGCCTATATTCCACGTTGGGACAAGTATTGCAAGGTTTGGCAGGTCTTGCAGGAACTGAACCTGAGGACCGCATCTTGGATCAAACTACGAGTTACGCAGTTATCCTCATGAGGAGTGGAAGGTTGGAGACGTTTGGGCGCTTCTTACAAGGCTCCTGGCGAGATGAGCTGGACTCTCTCCTGTGCTCACGGTAGAGGCAGAGGCTCGCGACTTATTTTAAAGTCCATTTATACTGGACTTTCCGGTCCAACGGTACTGGACCGCATGCTCCAGTACCGTTGGCTGGAGCATCCAGTACCGTTGTCCGGGCCGTAATTGTGAGAGTAACGAGCGAACAAGGCGGGGTGATGGAGATTGTGGTGGTGGGGATGTGAAGGAGTTCCCTGCTTACTGCTCCCCCGCGTCTCCTGATCCTCCCGCTGCTCCTGGTAGCGTGGGTGAAGGCGTGGGTGCGGGCGTGAGAGCGGGCGTGGGCGTGGGGGCGTGCGTGGGTGTGGGGGCGTGAGAGACACAGGGAGCCATCGCGTGACACCGTCGTATCCACCCATTACTTCTCTTACCCCAATTGTTCTCCCCGTCACACTTGCAACAAAAGATAAATGATAAATCCAGGGGAAATGTGGGTTTGTAGGAGGCGTTGAGGTGGTGGTCGCCACCCTCCAACTGGTCTCACTCAAGACCCTCCAACTGGTCTCACTCAAGACCCTCCAACTGGTCTCACTCAAGACCCTCCAAAAGGTCTCACTCAAGACCCTCCAACTGGTCTCACTCAAGACCCTCCAAAAGGTCTCACTCAAGACCCTCCAACTGGTCTCACTCAAGGTCCTCCAACATGTCTCTGTGGTCTAGATTGTCTTACAAAGACTGTATATTATTTTACCTCAACATTAATTTCACTTTCTCTAACCAGTTCATTGTTAAGTTACCTGAAGGTTGTGTGTTAATGCCACCACAGCTGATACATTAACCTGTTGCTACCTGCTCGTTGTGTACACGATGTCCTCGCACCTAATACGTCGCATATTTTTGACGGAATCGACCAATTCCTTTTAAAATTGCGACGCATTAGTAAAACGTCAAGCACCGAAATATTGACGATTTCTGTGCGTCAACGCATACACAGCCTTCAAACACCCACTCACTCACACACACACTAGTATAGTCTCTGCTATAAAAGTTAAGCACTATGGGAGGTTATTCAATGCTTGGTTTAAAAAAAAAAGACAAAATCCTAATTTTTGAAGCATCAGGATATTCAATGCTTGAATTAACAAAAAAGACAAAAGCCTAATTTTTGAAGCATTAGGCTATTCAATACCTGACTTAAAAAGAAAGACAAAAGCATAATTTTTTGAAACATCAGGCTATTCAATGCTTGAATTTAAAAAAAAAAAAAGACAAAAGCATAATTTTACGAAGCATCACAGACACATAGAGAGCCCTCAGATGCCCTCTTCTACCCCACCACAACCTGTTTGGCGAGGTATAACAACCCTTGAACTAGTCTACAGGTATGCGCCTTGGTGTGGTACCAGTTTCACCTGCCCATCTGGCGGTGGACTCGGAGGGGAGGGGTGGGGAGAACTAGAGGGTTGATAGGGGGAAGGGGGGCAGGAGGGAAGGGAACTATCAGGGGGGGGGAAAGAAGATTGATTGATTGATAAAGATTAAGCCACCCAAAAGGTGGCACGGGCATGAAGAGCCCGTAAGTGGTGGCCCTTTTGAGCCATTACCAGTATCAAGAGCTGATACTGGAGATCTATGGAGGTGCGACTGCACCCTGCGTGACGGGAGATGTCTCCCGTGCGGGAAAGAACCAAGCCATTACGACTATATAGCACTTGGAAGGGGTCAGGAGAAGGATTTGGGATGGGACGGCGGAGAAAGGAATGGTGCCCAACCACTTGGACGGTCGGGGATTGAACGCCGACCTGCATGAAGCGAGATCGTTGCTCTACCGTCCAAGTGGGTGGAAGAGTGAATCAATCCGGGACATCTCATGCCATCTATCACTCCCCTCGTCAGTCTGGTTAATTGAGATTCATTTTATTGGGTTTTATTCGCTCGCGGGCGTTGACGCGGTGAGAATGTAGCATTATATATTATAGAGGAATAATACAGATTTGTATAATGTTACGGTGTGTAGATTTCTGTATGTTGTGGAATGTTTGGTTATGTATTTGTGCGTTCCTTTAGTGTTGTTGTTGTATATGTGTGGGTAACTCAAGGGACATGTGGGGAGAACCAGGACCAGGATACATGGGTGGGGATCAGGATACATGGGAGGGATCAGGATACATGGGAGGGACCAGGATACATGGAAAGGATCAGGATACATGGGAGGGACCAGGATACATGGGAGGGACCAGGATAGTTTTAGGGATCAGGATACATGGGAAGGACCAGGATGCATGGGAGGGATCAGGATACATGGGAGGGACCAGCATACATGGGAGGGACCAGCATACATGGGAGGGACCAGGACACATGGGAGGGACCAGGATACATGGGAAGGACCAGGATACATGGGAGGGACCAGGATACATGGGAGGGACCAGGATACATGGGAGGAACATATGGTCAAAACTGTGACGAAATTTGTATAAAATCAAATTAATACAAAAAATTCCATTGAGCACCGCGTAACGAATTAATATCAAACATTTTTGTCAATCCATTACAGAGTTTCTACTTACAAAATAAGACAATAAGAAGGATATGATGGAATGACACAAGAGAGGGTGGGGATGGATCAGGGGAGGCTGAGGTTGAATCCCCAGTTGACTTCTTGAGCCACTGAACCCTGGGTTCCAGTATTGCCACAACCAGCCCACACCCACCCCTACCTCTTCAACACTCGCAGCTCCTCGGCCGCCAAATCCTACCATCTGGTCTGATCGCCTGCGCGAAATTGCCGAGGATTTATTGCGAATGGAGACATCACGCCATCAGACGAGGGGGGAGTGGCAAATATCATAACGGTATGGGAGAGTGGGGTGGTGGTGGAGGGAAGGTGGCAGCCTCCTGGCTGCCCTGGAAGCTGCCACATTCACATCAACTTGTCTTTTCTTGATTTCTATCCGCTAGTCACACGGAATTTTCATGCATGAATTCCACGCTAACAATGAAGTTTTTTTAATCATATATTTGTTTTAGCCGAAAGATTTCATTTCTTTTTAATGCTGAACGAACACAATGTTGATGTCATTGTTGCTGTAATCACCCATGAGCCAGGTGGTGAACCACCACAGACCTGGGCACACACAGACACTCGCTCATCTAATGCAAGAGTTCGGTCCTGAAATAAAGACTCCACTTTTTGACTGGAAAACTAACTGTTTACCCAAGGCCGAACTGACACGCAGGAACACGGCGAAGATTTTAGCGTCGTGTCCCAGATTATCGTTCAAGATACTAAACATTTCCAGCATTCTCTCAAGCATTCAATCAAAATATAAAAATAATAAGTCACTTTACTTGCTGAAATGCCGTACAAACGATACTCATCAATTACAGAGTCACTTTCATGTTTCAGCGGAGATGCCAGTGATTGTTGCTGGTGGGAGTGACCAAGCAGAGCGAAATAATGTAATGCAGCGCACACCGATAGCCTACTTCAAGGAAATATTGTCCGCGGCGTCATAGCGGAACGAATTGTATATTATACTGTAACATATAATGACTTTTCGGAAGTAAATATTCAGCTGTAAAGATTTAGACGGTGTTCAGTGCACACCGTCGTGTGGAACTTCACTATATAAGTGGATCATCAGAGTTTCCGCTCTTAACTTTTACAAATGTATGTTTTCATAATAAATAGTGAACCCGTACACACACACACACACACACACACACACACACATATATATATATATATATATATATATATATATATATATATATATATATATATATATATATATATATATATATATATATACATATCACTAAGAACTCTTTGACCCGGCCAGGATTCGAACCCATGCCGTCCAGGATCACCCCTAAACGTACACAGTACCGTGACCACCGCACCAATGATCGATCATTGGTGCGGTGGTCACGGTACTGTGTACGTTTAGGGGTGATCCTGGACGGCATGGGTTCGAATCCTGGCCGGGTCAAAGAGTTCTTAGTGATATATGGCTTGCGCGTTCATGCAGCTTTCTCACATATATATACATATATATATATATATATATATATATATATATATATATATATATATATATATATATATATATATATATATATATATATACATGCAACAATGATCACAAAAACACCGATCCAAGAATGCAGAATAACCACATGTGAAAAATAGAAAATGCTTAACGCGTTTTCGGCTAATTCGCCTTCATCAGAGCAAAGTAGAATGAAGATGATCTTCATTCTACTTTGCTCTGATGAAGGCGAATTAGCCGAAAACGCGTTAAGCATTTTCTATTTTTCAAATGTGGTTATTCTGCATATATATACATATATATATATATATATATATATATATATATATATATATATATATATATATATATATATATTGCTTTTGTATTTTTAGACTCGGCGCGTGTCGTGTAATTCCACATTACATAGCTAAACAGCATATCAACACATCACAGCTGCACCTCGCATCACACAGCTGCTCCTCACAGTACACAACTACATCTCACATCTAACCTTCACAGCCCTCACATCACAGTACACAACCTACACGAAGCGACACATATCCTGGATACAAAGCAATTGACACCTTCGGAAATTCATTTAGTTTGGTGTTGAGGTTAAGGCCTATCAATTTCTGGAGGATTATTAAGTCCACCACAATAGTTTACTGGCCAACCAGCAAGAATACACCTGTGTATATACACCGAGAAAATGGGTACATACACCTCTCGGTGTATATATATGCCTTCGTAAATAAGTATACATTAAAACAGGCTACGAAGATGCATAGTATCCTCTTCAAGACTATACTTATGTAATATCCTTCTCAAGATTACTCTAACTAAAACAGTATGTACAGGGCCCGAGAGTGCGTAATACATCTATACATAAATAACTTTCAAATGTAGTAAGTATAATACAGTGGTAAAAATACATACGACGCTCTGTGAGCTTCGCGGGACGAGATGTGTATCCTCAACGCACACACCTGCAACTGGGCCCTCACTGATATCTATGCCATTATTGGAATGGCTGCCCTGATAACTGATTAGATTGTTAAGCCTACTACATCGGTGAAACAATCCTAATAAGCTTGTGTTTCTACATATACAAAAAAAAGTGGAAACTATTTTGTTTCACATTTGATAATATCCAGAAGTATTCAAATTCAGGCGGGAATTACAGTATAGTGGCGCAACACCACTTAACTCATGAAATAACAAATCTCTAGAGGAAAATACCCATTTCCTTCACAATGATAAGCATTACTTGATTTTTAAGATACATTTGTAACGCTAAGATATGCATTTACCACAGTGTAAGCCGTATGGTGAAAAGATTTGCTTCACGAGGGTTCATAAGTTTTAAGGTTTGGTTGAACATAAGCTTATTTTATGGAGATATTACTGCTGCAGCAAGACATCTAAGTCAAGCCATGTCATTGATAAGATAAGCCCGTTACTGTCTTATCAAACCCGAATATCTTCAGTGATAATGTTTAGCGGAACGTAATCAGGAAGTTTTTTTTTTTATTGAGATAGCCTAGTGAAAAGGCGGGCAGCAGCTAATGTTTTGGGTCTAATGCCTATCAACCTCTAGAGAGTTATTTAGCCCACTACAGTGGCTGACTCACCACCCAGCAAATATGCTTTATTCCTGAACACAGTCCAGGACGAAGGTAAACTATATACACAGAGAAACTGGATACATCTTTCAATCAGTTTATAGATCCCTATGACGAAATCATGTGTAAACTCCTGCTTATGGACTCACTGCGTCATTTATCCAGGATTTCCATATCACCTGGAGAATGGATTAACGGCAAAGGATTACAAGTTACCACGGCTGATCTAGACGGTTGATCTGATCTGATCTGATATTTGTAACAATGCTCAACTAGGCTACCATCTAGTTGCCCAACACACTGAGAGTTAGGGGCATGACGCGTCATCAACTTGTTGTGGGGGGAACAAGTATGTTCAGCAGCATCACTCACCAAGAAATATATTTGAACTATGGCTGATAACCTGACCAGGTTATGCAGGTGGTGAAAAAGGTCATGGCTAGGTAGCTTAGTTCATGAGTCTAGTTAGACCAGCACCACTGCTACCATCACTCATGCCTTCCCCATCACCAGAGCGCGCGCGCTCATACGCCCGCGCACACACATACACTCCTCTTCACGAAACGGACAGAGAGAAAGATCTACGAGTTGATATCAAGCCAAACTGTCTCCTGAAGCCCACATCAAAAGAATAACATCGGCGGCGTATGCGAGGCTAGCTAACATCAGAACTGCCTTCAGGAACCTGTGTAAGGAATCTTTCAGAACCTTGTATACCACGTATGTAAGGCCAATCCTGTAGTATGCGGCCCCAACATGGAGCCCGTACCTTGTCAAGCACAAGACGAAACTGGAAAAAGTTCAGAGGTATGCCACTTGGCTAGTCCCAGAACTAAGAGGCATAAGATACAAGAAAGGCTGTGTGAAATGTACCTTACGTCACTGGAAGACAGAAGAGCTCGGGGAGACATGATCACTACATACAAAATTCTCAGGGGAATTGACAGGGTAGACAAAGATGGATTGTTTAACACGGGTAGTACACCCACAAGGAGACAGGTGGAAGTTGAGTACCTAATGAGTCACAGAGACAATAGAAAGAACTTTTTCAGTATCAGAGTAATTAGTAAATGGAATGCACTAGAAAGTGATGTGGAGAAGGCAAACTACATACACAGCTTTAAATGAAAATATGATAGAACTTGAGAAGCTCAGGAATCTGTACACCAGTAGATTGATAGTTGAGAGGCGGGACGAAAGAGCCAAAGCCATACACCCGCATGCACAACTCGGTGAGTACAACTAGGTGAGTACACACACACACACACACACACACACACACACACACACACACACACACACACACACACACACACACACACACACACACACACACACACACACACAAAGCTTGGTGGTGACAAAAGAAGCTTGGTGACAAAAGAAGCTTGGTGGTGACAAAAGAAGCTTGGTGGTGACAAAAGAAGCTTAGTGGTGACAAAAGAAGCTTGGTGGTGACAAAAGAAGCTTGGTGGTGACAAAAGAAGCTTAGTGGTGACAAAAGAAGCTTAGTGGTGACAAAAGAAGCTTGGTGGTGACAAAAGAAGCTTGGTGGTGACAAAAGAAGCTTAGTGGAGATAAAAGAAGCTTGGTGGTGACAAAAGAAGCTTAGTGGTGACAAAAGAAGCTTGGTGGTGACAAAAGAAGCTTGGTGGTGACAAAAGAAGCTTAGTGGTGACAAAAGAAGCTTGGTGGTGACAAAAGAAGCTTGGTGGTGACAAAAGAAGCTTAGTGGTGACAAAAGAAGCTTAGTGGTGACAAAAGAAGCTTGGTGGTGACAAAAGAAGCTTGGTGGTGACAAAAGAAGCTTGGTGGTGACAAAAGAAGCTTAGTGGAGATAAAAGAAGCTTGGTGGTGACAAAAGAAGCTTAGTGGAGATAAAAGAAGCTTGGTGGTGACAAAAGAAGCTTAGTGGAGATAAAAGAAGCTTGGTGGTGACAAAAGAAGCTTAGTGGTGACAAAAAAAGCTTGGTGGTGACAAAAGAAGCTTGGTGGTGACAAAAGAAGCTTGGTGGTGACAAAAGAAGCTTAGTGGTGACAAAAAAGCTTGGTGGTGACAAAAGAAGCTTGGTGGTGACAAAAGAAGCTTGGTGGTGACAAAAGAAGCTTGGTGGTGACAAAAAAAGCTTGGTGGTGACAAAAAAAGCTTGGTGGTGACAAAAGAAGCTTAGTGGAGATAAAANACGAGACTGATGCTCCAGCTGATCACTTACGAGGTGACCGAGCTGTATAACTGCCGGCTGGTCGCTGGTCAGTCACGTGCCAAGATCAGCTCCAGAATTGTGCTCTTTTTTTTGGTTGGGGGGGGGGCCTTGGCGTCTCGCGCCCCACACTGACGACACACTCACGACACACTCAGGACACACTCACGACACACTCTCCACACCTTCGTCAGGAAAACTCCCCAACGGGAGTGACCTCCGCGTCACGTGTGATGAACGGGACGACCGTAGGTACTGCGGCCACCTCCACCACGGCTCACTACTTCAAGCATTGAAATCTCTGGCATAGAGATCTTCCCCGAGTACACTCCCGATCTTTTCCGAGGCTACAGTGCCTCGCTTGAGTCCCCCAACCTGTGCAAGATAACGTGACCGCCGCTTGAGCCCCAACCTGTACAAGATAACGTGACCGTCGCTTGAGCCCCCAACCTGTACAAGATAACGTGACCGCCGCTTGAGCCCTCAACCTGTACAAGATAACGTGACCGCCGCTTGAGCCCTCAACTTGTACAAGATAACGTGACCGCCGCTTGAGCCCCCAACCTGTACAAGATAACGTGACCGCCGCTTGAGTCCCCAACCTGTACAAGATAACGTGACCGTCGCTTGAGCCCTCAACCTGTACAAGATAACGTGACCGCCGCTTGAGCCCCCAACCTGTACAAGATAACGTGACCGTCGCTTGAGCCCTCAACCTGTACAAGATAACGTGACCGCCGCTTGAGCCCTCAACCTGTACAAGATAACGTGACCGCCGCTTGAGCCCCCAACCTGTACAAGATAACGTGACCGTCGCTTGAGCCCCCAACCTGTACAAGATAACGTGACCGTCGCTTGAGCCCTCAACCTGTACAAGATAACGTGACCGCCGCTTGAGCCCTCAACCTGTACAAGATAACGTGACCGCCGCTTGAGCCCCCAACCTGTACAAGATAACGTGACCGCCGCTTGAGTCCCCAACCTGTACAAGATAACGTGACCGTCGCTTGAGTCCCCAACCTGTACAAGATAACGTGACCGTCGCTTGAGCCCCCAACCTGTACAAGATAACGTGACCGCCGCTTGAGCCCTCAACCTGTACAAGATAACATGACCGCCGCTGGTCTCGCCAATGACTGACTCTTAAACAAACGCCATTATTCTTCACTGGACAAATTTCAACACTTTCGTGAAATCACATGATAAACCCGCCATTGTTGGCCGACAACTGCCTCGCGTCACCCGTCTCGCTCCACAATTCGGGAGTTTTACATTTGCCTGATTAAACACGTTTGGAAAATATATCTTGCAGGTTTTCAATATTACCTGCTGGTTTGATTACCTTTTGTTGATAACTTTGTTGCATCAGGTGTCGCCCGTGTGTGTGTACCTCAGGTTCCCGGTACTCAAGTACACATGCGGTGATTACCTTTTGAGGATAAATTTCCCCGAGGTTGTTCGTTGGGGTAGTTCCACTAGGTGGTTGTTAGGGTCGTCTCTTTAGGTAGTTCCTTGTGGAGGTTCCTTGAGGTAGTTCCTTGAGGTGGTTCCTTGAGGTGGTTCTTTGAAGTGGTTCCTTGAGGTGGTTCCTTGAGGTGGTTCTTTGAAGTGGTTCCTTGAGGTGGTTCCTTGAGGTGGTTCCTTGAGGAGGTTCCTTGAGGTGGTTCCTTGAGGTGGTTCCTTGAGGTGGTTCCTTGAGGAGGTTCCTTGAGGTGGTTCCTTGACGAGGTTCCTTGAAGTGGTTCCTTGAGGTGGTTCCTTGACGAGGTTCCTTGAAGTGGTTCCTTGAGGTGGTTCCTTGACGAGGTTCCTTGAAGTGGTTCCTTGAGGTGGTTCCTTGAAGTGGTTCCTTGAGGTGGTTCCTTGACGAGGTTCCTTGAAGTGGTTCCTTGAGGTGGTTTCTTGAAGTGGTTCCTTGAGGTGGTTCCTTGACGAGGTTCCTTGAAGTGGTTCCTTGAGGTGGTTCCTTGAAGTGGTTCCTTGAAGTGGTTCCTTGAGGAGGTTTCTTGAGGTGGTTCCTTGAGGTGGTTCCTTGAGGTAGTTCCTTGAGGTGGTTCCTTGAGGTGGTTCCTTGAGGTAGTTCCTTGAGGTGGTTCCTTGAGGTAGTTCCTTGAGGTAGTTCCTTGAGGTGGTTCCTTGAGGTGGTTCCTTGAGGTGGTTCCTTGAGGTAGTTCCTTGAGGTGGTTCCTTGAGGTAGTTCCTTGAGGTGGTTCCTTGAGGTGGTTCCTTGAGGTAGTTCCTTGAGGTGGTTCCTTGAGGTGGTTCCTTGAGGTAGTTCCTTGAGGTGGTTCCTTGAGGTAGTTCCTTGAGGTGGTTCCTTGAGGTGGTTCCTTGAGGTAGTTCCTTGAGGTGGTTCCTTGAGGTGGTTCCTTGAGGTGGTTCCTTGAGGTGGTTCCTTGAGGTGGTTCCTTGAGGTAGTTCCTTGAAGTGGTTCCTTGAGGTGGTTCCTTGAGGAGGTTCCTTGAGGTGGTTCCTTGAGGTGGTTCCTTGAGGTGGTTCCTTGAGGAGGTTCCTTGAGGTGGTTCCTTGAGGTGGTTCCTTGAGGTAGTTCCTTGAGGTGGTTCCTTGAGGTGGTTCCTTGAGGTAGTTCCTTGAGGTGGTTCCTTGAGGTGGTTCCTTGAGGTAGTTCCTTGAGGTGGTTCCTTGAGGTGGTTCCTTGAGGTGGTTCCTTGAGGTAGTTCCTTGAGGTAGTTCCTTGAGGTAGTTCCTTGAGGTAGTTCCTTGAGGTGGTTCCTTGAGGTAGTTCCTTGAGGTGGTTCCTTGAGGTGGTTCCTTGAGGTGGTTCCTTGAGGTGGTTCCTTGACGAGGTTCCTTGAAGTGGTTCCTTGAGGTGGTTCCTTGAAGTGGTTCCTTGAGGTGGTTCCTTGAGGTAGTTCCTTGAGGTGGTTCCTTGAGGTAGTTCCTTGAGGTGGTTCCTTGAGGTGGTTCCTTGAGGTAGTTCCTTGAGGTGGTTCCTTGAGGTGGTTCCTTGAGGTAGTTCCTTGAGGTGGTTCCTTGAGGTAGTTCCTTGAGGTGGTTCCTTGAGGTGGTTCCTTGAGGTAGTTCCTTGAGGTGGTTCCTTGAGGTGGTTCCTTGAGGTGGTTCCTTGAGGTGGTTCCTTGAGGTGGTTCCTTGAGGTAGTTCCTTGAAGTGGTTCCTTGAGGTGGTTCCTTGAGGAGGTTCCTTGAGGTGGTTCCTTGAGGTGGTTCCTTGAGGTGGTTCCTTGAGGAGGTTCCTTGAGGTGGTTCCTTGAGGTGGTTCCTTGAGGTAGTTCCTTGAGGTGGTTCCTTGAGGTGGTTCCTTGAGGTAGTTCCTTGAGGTGGTTCCTTGAGGTGGTTCCTTGAGGTAGTTCCTTGAGGTGGTTCCTTGAGGTGGTTCCTTGAGGTGGTTCCTTGAGGTAGTTCCTTGAGGTAGTTCCTTGAGGTAGTTCCTTGAGGTAGTTCCTTGAGGTGGTTCCTTGAGGTAGTTCCTTGAGGTGGTTCCTTGAGGTGGTTCCTTGAGGTGGTTCCTTGAGGTGGTTCCTTGACGAGGTTCCTTGAAGTGGTTCCTTGAGGTGGTTCCTTGAAGTGGTTCCTTGAGGTGGTTCCTTGAAGTGGTTCCTTGAGGAGGTTCCTTGAGGTGGTTCCTTGAGGTGGTTCCTTGAGGTAGTTCCTTGAGGTGGTTCCTTGAGGTGGTTCCTTGAGGTAGTTCCTTGAGGTGGTTCCTTGAGGTGGTTCCTTGAGGTAGTTCCTTGAGGTGGTTCCTTGAGGTGGTTCCTTGAGGTGGTTCCTTGAGGTAGTTCCTTGAGGTGGTTCCTTGAGGTAGTTCCTTGAGGTGGTTCCTTGAGGTGGTTCCTTGAGGTAGTTCCTTGAGGTGGTTCCTTGAGGTGGTTCCTTGAGGTAGTTCCTTGAGGTGGTTCCTTGAGGTAGTTCCTTGAGGTGGTTCCTTGAGGTGGTTCCTTGAGGTAGTTCCTTGAGGTGGTTCCTTGAGGTGGTTCCTTGAGGTGGTTCCTTGAGGTGGTTCCTTGAGGTAGTTCCTTGAAGTGGTTCCTTGAGGTGGTTCCTTGAGGAGGTTCCTTGAGGTGGTTCCTTGAGGTGGTTCCTTGAGGTGGTTCCTTGAGGAGGTTCCTTGAGGTGGTTCCTTGAGGTGGTTCCTTGAGGTAGTTCCTTGAGGTGGTTCCTTGAGGTGGTTCCTTGAGGTAGTTCCTTGAGGTGGTTCCTTGAGGTAGTTCCTTGAGGTAGTTCCTTGAGGTGGTTCCTTGAGGTGGTTCCTTGAGGTGGTTCCTTGAGGTAGTTCCTTGAGGTGGTTCCTTGAGGTAGTTCCTTGAGGTAGTTCCTTGAGGTGGTTCCTTGAGGTAGTTCCTTGAGGTGGTTCCTTGAGGTGGTTCCTTGAGGTGGTTCCTTGAGGTGGTTCCTTGAGGTGGTTCCTTGAGGTGGTTCCTTGAGGTGGTTCCTTGAGGTAGTTCCTTGAGGTGGTTCCTTGAGGTGGTTCCTTGAGGTGGTTCCTTGAGGTGGTTCCTTGAGGTGGTTCCTTGAGGTAGTTCCTTGAGGTGGTTCCTTGAGGTAGTTCCTTGAGGTGGTTCCTTGAGGTGGTTCCTTGAGGTAGTTCCTTGAGGTGGTTCCTTGAGGTGGTTCCTTGAGGTAGTTCCTTGAGGTGGTTCCTTGAGGTGGTTCCTTGAGGTAGTACCTTAAGGTAGTTCCTTAAGGTGGTTCCTTGAGGTAGTTCCAAGGATCACTAACCTCGGAGGAAGAAGCAAGACTGCAGGTCAGCCCTCAGTGTTGGTGCTGGTGACAGTCTGGAAATGAGCCGCTTGTTGCTACATCCAACACTTCTTGTCTTCTCTCCGCACAACATCACTAAGAAGAATCACTACAAGTTTATAGAAGAATCCATAAACTTCAAATCGTCTTGAATCCTTCTTGAACGCGAGGAGGAGGATTTTGTTCTATGTTTTCTAGCATACATTAGTTATGTGTTCACCCTTAAGGAGAGTGTTCTCAGAATGTGTCCTGTGTGTATACACAAGGATACATTAGTTATGTGTTCACCCTTAAAGAGAGTGTTCTTAGAATTAGCAGCAATTGCTGACTTATAATCCTTGAAGTTTTTGCTGCACTGCATTTAGTAATTTCTGCTTTATAATAAAAGGACAATTTGTTTAACCGCGAACATCCTCATCCGCCGTCGAGGGCAGTGCCCGTGTCCGGCGCTCTCCTCTGGCATCACTGTAACAGTTACAGTGTCAGGCTACAGGGGTTGCTGAGCTCACTCCACCGTGGGTACAGTGTCAGGCTACAGGGGCTGCTGAGCTCACTCCACCGTGGGTACAGTGTCGGGCTACAGGGGCTGCTGAGCTCACTCCACCGTGGGTACAGTGTCAGGCTACAGGGGCTGCTGAGCTCACTCCACCGTGGGTACAGTGTCGGGCTACAGGGGCTGCTGAGCTCACTCCACCGTGGGTACAGTGTCGGGCTACAGGGGCTGCTGAGCTCACTCCACCGTGGGTACAGTGTCGGGCTACAGGGGCTGCTGAGCTCACTCCACCGTGGGTACAGTGTCAGGCTACAGGGGCTGCTGAGCTCACTCCACCGTGGGTACAGTGTCGGGCTACAGGGGCTGCTGAGCTCACTCCACCGTGGGTACAGTGTCGGGCTACAGGGGCTGCTGAGCTCACTCCACCGTGGGTACAGTGTCAGGCTACAGAGGCTGCTGTATCAAGGCTGCTCAACACAACCAACCCGTCACTTTTGCGTCGATATGTTGCAGACTTTTGTCTCGGGCACCCACGACAAGGCTCTTATTGAAGTGTTACATTAAATGAAAAAATACCTTAACGCCTTTGATTTTACAAAAACATTAAGATGATTCACTCATCTTAGCTTCACCAGGCGCGCCTCTAAGGTCTGTGTGATCTCTTGCTACCACCGAGCCCGATCTCGGTAATACTACATCAAAATCAGATAAACATACACAATATCCATGAGTGAATATTTTATATATACATAATTACTCATCACTGGGGATATACCGCAACGTCTTGAAGAAAACTTGAGAGATGTGATCAAGGCGTCTGGACGAGAGTGGGAAGTTTCCGGTCATTCATTGTGGCTCAAGGTGACCAAATGACCAACAGAATCAGGGCAACCTTTGCCACCAGCCAATTGAACTCTTTTGACAGATTCAGAAGCCATCCACGTAGACTCGAATTTCTTATTAATATGACATATTATCCACGTTGCGTGAGCCAAGATGCACGCAATGATGGAGGGTACAAACAAATACCAGCAAGCCGCCGACGTGTGGTAATATCGGTACAGGAGGAGCGGGGAGGGGGGGGGGAGGGGGACGCCTCCACTAGATGCGGCAGAAACCGAAAGCAGATTGTAGGAGGCGCCTAGTGTGTGTCTGGGGGTGACGGGGGGGGGGGGGAATGTAGGTCACCCACACACACGGACGAGTTCTGCAGTGAAACTTAACTACTTCTCACTTGTTTCTTCTCTATTTCTGCCAGACTCACTCTCTCTCTCTCTCTCTCTCTCTCTCTCTCACTACCCTACACACACCTGAGGTAGCTGGTCCACGCTACCCTACACACTCTGTCAATGCTTCACCCACGTACTACACATACAGATAATCGCCAACAGAACCTAAACCACAAACCTAACCAGTGCCTAAATATGTACAATATGGTAATATCAAATAATATTAATATATATTTGCGAAAATTCCTGTTCTGATTGAACAGTTTGCTAAAATTTATGAAAGCGTATTTGAGGTCGACCGCTGGATGGAATGGACTGGAATGGTCTGAGGCCGGTTGCACACTCAACCATAGTTGAGTGTGTCCTCCACACACACACTCCTTACACTCAACCACAGCTCACACTCCACCACAGCTCACACTCCACCACAGCTCACACTCCACCACAGCTCACACTCCACCACAATGCACTTGTGCCACTCTGAGGTAAACAATCATATTTACTCAGTCTGTGTTATTTTTCCCGTCTGGGTTTAACATTACCTGAGTGACGGTGCCTTGAGTGACGGTACCTTGAGTGACGGTGCCTTGAGTGACGGCAGGAGTGACTGTACCTTGAGTGTAACTTAGGAGGGTTATTAAATTCAGTAACCAGCAAGTATACCTTAGTCAGGAACTTCGTCCGGGACTTAAGAAAACTCTCAGTGTATATACACTAAGAAGCAAGGTACACCTCTCAGTGTATATACACTAAGAAGCAAGGTACACCTCTCAGTGTATATACACTAAGAAGCAAGGTACACCTCTCAGTGTACACACACCAAGAACAAGGTACACCTCTCAGTGTATATACACTAAGAAGCAAGGTACACCTCTCAGTGTATATACACTAAGAAGCAAGGTACACCTCTCAGTGTACATACACCAAGAACAAGGTACACCTCTCAGTGTACATACACCAAGAACAAGGTACACCTCTCAGTGTACATACACCAAGAACAAGGTACAACTCTCAGTGTACACACACCAAGAACAAGGTACACCTCTCAGTGTATATATACTAAGAAGCAAGGTACACCTCTCAGTGTACATACACCAAGAACAAGGTACACCTCTCAGTGTACATACACCAAGAACAAGGTACACCTCTCAGTGTATATACACTAAGAAGCAAGGTACACCTCTCAGTGTACATACACCAAGAACAAGGTACACCTCTCAGTGTACACATTCCAAACATATATCCTTGTCTTCAACGACCATAGTGAACATATATCGAGGACGCTGCGATTAATATTCTCCTCCGTCGGTTACCGTCTTACACCTCAAAGTTAAAGTTACTATCTTACACCGTTACCCTGCTGTTGTGTTCCATCCTCATAGCTTGACACTGTTGGTATTTGTATTGTGTATGTTGTCCTGACATCACCAGGAAGTATTGTGGACATTAACCTTTTGGTTAGACATAGAAAACGTGAGGCTGCGGCCGGGCGACAACCGGGTAACCATTGTAAAAGTAATATCTGTGAAGTGTATTACCCACCGTGGGAATACTTTGGTGGCTTGTACAGTAATGTCAACCCTGTATCCTGGGAGGGGGGTGGGGGATCCCAGTGTTGCTCTAGTGCCACACCTCCTGTCTCCCAGTGTTGCATGGTGTTGCACTGGTGCAGTGTGCTAATGAGTGCCGTTCTTCCCGCAGGATGCCTCCGCCCGTCCACATGCAGATGCCCATGGGGGAGGCGAGCGACGCTGAGTTCTCCGACGATGAGAACTCCCCACTCAGTCAAGACATATATGGCGGGAGGTAAGTCAGTCACCCCTTGCGTCTACGGTAAGGTCCCACGGGCGGCGTGAGGGAGAGAGAGAGAGAGAGAGAGAGAGAGAGAGGAGAGAGAGAGAGAGAGAGAGAAGGGGGGGGAACCTATCAGGAGAAAGCGCCAAGCCAATATGCCTATATACCACTGGGAAGGGGTCAGGATAAGGATTTGGGATGGGACGGGGGGGAAGGAATGGTGTCCAACCACTTGTGCAACCCGTCCTCGCAAATTCGTATTTCACGGCATAGGTGACAACTAACATAATAGTTTCCGCTTGAAAAGTTCATAGAAAACACCGACCTTACCTAGCCTACTAGATGTTAAAATAAGCATCTTATAGCTTCGTAATTACAATTGTTACTTAACCTATTATAGGTATATGTTAGGTATAAATTGTAATTACGAAGCAAAGATGCTTATCTTAACATTAAGTATGTCACCTATGCACTTTATTAATAAGTCAATAGTGACTATACGAATTTTGCGAGGAGGGGTTGCAACGTGGATGGCGGGAGGAACGCCTGACCTGCATGAAGCGAGACCGTCGCTCTACCGTCCACCCAAGTGGTTTGTGTGTGTGTGTGTTGTGTGTGTTGTGTGTGTGTGTGTGTGTGTGTGTGTGTGTGTGTGTGTGTGTTGTGGGTTTGATGTGTGTGTGGTGTGTGTGTGAGAGAGAAAGAGAGAAGAGAGAGAGAGAGAGAGGAGAGATGAGAGAGAGAGAGCAGAAGAGAGAGAGAGAGA
>WNGS01135237.1:17600967-17611692 GCA_020271785.1 Procambarus virginalis
GTGACACAGGAACTCTGAGGTACACACTGCCCCAGTCACCCCCCCCCCTGCCGGAGGGTAGTGTGGGCACCCCCATCCTCCTGCTTATATAGTACTTTTTGCAACTATGTGCACCATCGTACATATATTGACGTAATGAACAATTAATAGAATTTGGTACTATTCATTCTATAGAGTCCAGAAAAAAATGCTAATAACCTAATTTAAATATATTCCTAAAACTAGTATAGCACATATGCTATAGCGACCTGTTTACATTTAATGGCTAGTATAGCACATATGCTATACTAGCCATCCTAGCCTAGGATGGCTAGTATAGGTCAGATTTTATTAGCAACATAAACACAAAACCTTTTCCGGTTTTGACCATCTAATAAAATAATAACAAATTCTACGTTCTAATTATCCATTACATCATGTGCGATGGTCCACGTATTACTATAAGTGTAATAGTAAAATGTAAACAGGTCGCCAGGCTGAGTGTGAGGGGCAGGGGGCTAGGCTGAGTGTGAGGGGGCAGGGGGCTAGGCTGAGTGTGAGGGGGCAGGGGGCTAGGCTGAGTGTGAGGGGCAGGGGGCTAGGCTGAGTGTGAGGGGCAGGGGGCTAGGCTGAGTGTGAGGGGCAGGGGGCTAGGCTGAATGTGAGGGGCAGGGGGCTAGGCTGAGTGTGAGGGGCAGGGGGCTACAGTGCCGTGTCGCAGCCTATAGATAATCATCATTTGATCAGGTAAGAAACTTGGGAATAACATAGATGTCATTTTTGGCGCGGTCGGAGCCAAGTAAACAACATTGACCCCTGGCGGCCCTGTGAGAGAGGGAGATGAGCAATACTGACCCCTGGCGGCCCTGTGAGAGAGGGAGATGAGCAATACTGACCCCTGGCGGCCCTGTGAGAGAGGGAGATGGTCAATACTGACCCCTGGCGGCCCTGTGAGAGAGGGAGATGGTCAATACTGACTCCTGGCGGCCCTGTGAGAGAGGGAGATGGTCAATACTGACCCCTGGCGGCCCTGTGAGAGAGGGAGATGGTCAATATTGACCCCTGGCGGCCCTGTGAGAGAGGGAGATGGTCAATACTGACCCCTGGCGGCCCTGTGAGAGAGGGAGATGAGCAATACTGACCCCTGGCGGCCCTGTGAGAGAGGGAGATGGTCAATTCTGACCCCTGGCGGCCTGTGAGAGAGGGAGATGGTCAATACTGACCCCTGGCGGCCCTGTGAGAGAGGGAGATGATCAATACTGACCCCTGGCGGCCCTGTGAGAGAGGGAGATGGTCAATACTGACCCCTGGGGGCCCTGTGAGAGAGGGAGATGGTCAATACTGACCCCTGGCGGCCCTGTGAGAGAGGGAGATGGTCAATACTGACTCCTGGCGGCCCTGTGAGAGAGGGAGATGGTCAATACTGACCCCTGGCGGCCCTGTGAGAGAGGGAGATGAGCAATACTGACCCCTGGCGGCCCTGTGAGAGAGGGAGATGAGCAATACTGACCCCTGGCGGCCCTGTGAGAGAGGGAGATGGTCAATACTGACTCCTGGCGGCCCTGTGAGAGAGGGAGATGGTCAATACTGACCCTGGCGGCCCTGTGAGAGAGGGAGATGGTCAATACTGACCCCTGGCGGCCCTGTGAGAGAGGGAGATGATCAATACTGACCCTGGCGGCCCTGTGAGAGAGGGAGATGGTCAATACTGACCCCTGGGGGCCCTGTGAGAGAGGGAGATGGTCAATACTGACCCCTGGCGGCCCTGTGAGAGAGGGAGATGATCAATACTGACCCTGGCGGCCCTGTGAGAGAGGGAGATGATCAATACTGACCCCTGGCGGCCCTGTGAGAGAGGGAGATGGTCAATACTGACTCCTGGCGGCCCTGTGAGAGAGGGAGATGGTCAATACTGACCCCTGGCGGCCCTGTGAGAGAGGGAGATGATCAATACTGACCCCTGGCGGCCCTGTGAGAGAGGGAGATGGTCAATACTGACCCCTGGCGGCCCTGTGAGAGAGGGAGATGGTCAATACTGACCCCTGGCGGCCCTGTGAGAGAGGGAGATGATCAATACTGACCCCTGGCGGCCCTGTGAGAGAGGGAGATGATCAATACTGACCCCTGGCGGCCCTGTGAGAGAGGGAGATGAGCAATACTGACCCCTGGCGGCCCTGTGAGAGAGGGAGATGATCAATACTGACCCCTGGCGGCCCTGTGAGAGAGGGAGATGGTCAATACTGACCCCTGGCGGCCCTGTGAGAGAGGGAGATGATCAATACTGACCCCTGGCGGCCCTGTGAGAGAGGGAGATGGTCAATACTGACCCCTGGCGGCCCTGTGAGAGAGGGAGATGATCAATACTGACCCCTGGCGGCCCTGTGAGAGAGGGAGATGGTCAATACTGACCCCTGGCGGCCCTGTGAGAGAGGGAGATGGTCAATACTGACTCCTGGCGGCCCTGTGAGAAAGGGAGATGGTCAATACTGACCCCTGGCGGCCCTGTGAGAGAGGGAGATGGTCAATACTGACCCCTGGCGGCCCTGTGAGAGAGGGAGATGATCAATACTGACTCCTGGCGGCCCTGTGAGAGAGGGAGATGGTCAATACTGACCCCTGGCGGCCCTGTGAGAGAGGGAGATGGTCAATACTGACCCCTGGCGGCCCTGTGAGAGAGGGAGATGGTCAATACTGACTCCTGGCGACCTTGTGAGAGAGGGAGATGGTCAATACTGACCCCTGGCGGCCCTGTGAGAGAGGGAGATGGTCAATACTGACCCCTGGCGGCCCTGTGAGAGAGGGAGATGATCAATACTGACCCCTGGCGGCCCTGTGAGAGAGGGAGATGATCAATACTGACCCTGGCGGCCCTGTGAGAGAGGGAGATGGTCAATACTGACCCCTGGCGGCCCTGTGAGAGAGGGAGATGAGCAATACTGACCCCTGGCGGCCCTGTGAGAGAGGGAGATGGTCAATACTGACCCCTGGCGGCCCTGTGAGAGAGGGAGATGGTCAATACTGACCCCTGGCGGCCCTGTGAGAGAGGGAGATGGTCAATACTGACCCCTGGCGGCCCTGTGAGAGAGGGAGATGGTCAATACTGACCCCTGGCGGCCCTGTGAGAGAGGGAGATGGTCAATACTGACCCCTGGCGGCCCTGTGAGAGAGGGAGATGGTCAATACTGACCCCTGGCGGCCCTGTGAGAGAGGGAGATGAGCAATACTGACCCCTGGCGGCCCTGTGAGAGAGGGAGATGGTCAATACTGACCCCTGGCGGCCCTGTGAGAGGGAGATGGTCAATACTGACCCCTGGCGGCCCTGTGAGAGAGGGAGATGGTCAATACTGACCCCTGGCGGCCCTGTGAGAGAGGGAGATGATCAATACTGACCCCTGGCGGCCCTGTGAGAGAGGGAGATGATCAATACTGACCCCTGGCGGCCCTGTGAGAGAGGGAGATGGTCAATACTGACCCCTGGCGGCCCTGTGAGAGAGGGAGATGATCAATACTGACCCCTGGCGGCCCTGTGAGAGAGGGAGATGGTCAATACTGACCCCTGGCGGCCCTGTGAGAGAGGGAGATGGTCAATACTGACCCCTGGGGGCCCTGTGAGAGAGGGAGATGGTCAATACTGACCCCTGGCGGCCCTGTGAGAGAGGGAGATGGTCAATACTGACCCCTGGGGGCCCTGTGAGAGAGGGAGATGGTCAATACTGACCCCTGGGGGCCCTGTGAGAGAGGGAGATGATCAATACTGACCCCTGGCGGCCCTGTGAGAGAGGGAGATGGTCAATACTGACCCGTGGCGGCCCTGTGAGAGAGGGAGATGGTCAATACTCTCATCTAAACCTAAGCCGATCTCTCCATTTGTCACTCCATTAAATGGCAACTGCTCTGCCTGGCCAGAAATGTACGACCCGCTTAAAAATGCTAAGCAATCCGCTTAAGCAATCCGCTTAAACTCTCGCGGCCAGTGCGGGTTGAAACCGTTGAACCCATGGGGTCAAGTCTGTTCCAGACCGGACCGCCGCGGTCGACCTACAAGTGGTGGGACATATTCAACACTTACATTTGTGTATTCTATCGACCCCCAGCGTACAAATTGCTATGGTTTAGGGAAATTAGAACCATCGCAATATTGACGTTTTATGGGCCAAGTGATTATCGGCGTCGGAAGCTCAGGTGGGGTCGGCTCGGTTCTGACGCTTCTGGTTAGGTTAAACCGCTGCATTTGTTACGGAGTGGTAATGGAGAGAAGGAAGCAGAGGCAGAGTACCTCGGAGCTCCTGACCCGCGTCCGAGGGTCTCACAGCATCTCTTGGGCCAGATTCACGAAGCAGTTACGCAAGTACTTACGAACCTGTACATCTTTCCTCAGTCTTTAACGGCTTTGGTTACATATATTAAACAGTTTACAATCATGAAAACTTCCCAATCAACTGTTGTTATTGTTATAAACAGCCTCCTGGTGCTTCGGAGCGCATTAACTGTTTAATAATTGTAAACAAAGCCGCCAAAGATTGAGAAAAGATGTACAGGTTCGTAAGTGCTTGCGTAAATGTTTCGTGAATCAGGCCCCTGGAGACGACGGCGGCGGCGCTGGCCACTCAGTATTCAGGATTGAAACAAGTTTGTTTCTAGAGGTTTCACAGCTCCCGCACCCAGACCATATTAACCAATGTTGAAATCAGGTTTCTCCTTCACTGGGTGAGCATCAGAGCTGAGAAATTAGTAGTCTATGGTAAGCTTACATTTTCACGTTGAATAACCAGTTTTTTTTTCCTTTAAAACCATCGTCTCTCGTTATCTCTTGTCTCCTCGTGGTCTTATCTTCATGACGCACATCAACAACTGTGTGACTGCAACTGGGATTCCGTGTTATGATAAAAGTCAAAATATCAATTGATTTCCGGTTCTCATGACAAATCGAAAATATAATTATGTTTGGCACAGCAGGTATCAGGCAAGGTACCCGGCAGACCCCGCCGGGTGGGATGCTTACCTGGTTACCTGGGAGTGTTTCCGGGGCTTAGCGTCCCCGCGGCCCGGTCGTCGACCAGGTCTCCTGTCCACTCCTCTTCAAGCACCTGTCTCGCCTGTCTTCTTTGTCGCACCTGTCTTATCTGTCGCACCTGTCACCAGCAACATCCTCAATAAAGAACCACTTGTAGAGTAAAGGCAGCATTGGCTAAACTCATGAAGCGCAAAAGCCTTGTCACGTGGTACACAAATAGAGCATCAAGAGTATAGATAAAGTCATAGCATCAAGAGGACAGATACCGTCAAAGCCCCGTAAGAGGTGGGCGTGGTCGACACACACAGGTGCCCAACTGGTTCCTGCGGCCGGTGCTCCACACACACACACACAAACACTGTTTACGTAAACAGGTCAATTGCGGCCGCTGACGACGCGTCCTTACCGGTGCCAGGCGCACTAAGGTACAAAGAATGTCAGATATAGTTCTGAGGTCTGTTTTTCCAACAGTGTGGTGGATGTGACGAGGGTGGGGGGGGGGAGTAACATGTAGGGTGGGGGGATGTTACCATCTGTCACGATGGCCGGCACGTCCCCTCCCCTCCCCTCCCTCTACCTCCATCTCCGTAACCCCCTCTTCATGCCCACCCCTCTCTATCCCCCCCCCCACCAACATCTCTACGCCCACCACCCTCTCCGTAACCCACATTCCTGCCCCCACTCACCCACCCACCTCCCCCACCCCTTCATTACCCCCCCATCTTCCCACACCCCCTCAACGCCCCCTCCACTCCCCCCACGCCCCCGCCCATCACCTTTACACTGTGCCAGCTCCATACACACATACTTCCGGGGTAACATTTGTCTCAGCTCGTTTTAATGTTGTGTCTAGAATTGCTGAACTAGAGCCGCTGTGGGAGGCCAGTACCCACCAGCCAGTGTGAACGACGCCTAGTGTGAGGTAAGTGTGTTGTAGTGATGGTAACGGTAGTCGGGCACGTTAATGGAGATGGTGTGGTAGTGTGACACACTGGCGGGGACGAGGGAGTAGTGTGACACACTGACGGGGACGAGGGAGTAGTGTGACAGTGACAGGGACGAGGGAGTAGTGTGACAGTGACGGGGTCGAGGGAATAGTGTGACACACTGACGGGGTCGAGGGAATAGTGTGACACACTGACGGGGTCGAGGGAGTAGTGTGACAGTGACGGGGACGAGGGAATAGTGTGACACACTGACGGGGACGAGGGAATAGTGTGACACACTGGCGGGGACGAGGGAGTAGTGTGACACACTGACGGGGACGAGGGAATAGTGTGACACACTGACGGGGACGAGGGAGTAGTGTGACAGTGACAGGGACGAGGGAGTAGTGTGACACACTGACGGGGACGAGGGAGTAGTGTGACAGTGACAGGGACGAGGGAATAGTGTGACACACTGACGTCTGGTCTTGTCCGCCACGGTGGAGCCTCAGACCTCCCGAGTAAAGTCTCTTTACCCAAATGAAGGTACCTCAGTGACGTCACGAGGTACAGGTGCCATCAGCGGCACTAACAACCTCGTTCCAAGGCAACACACCACCTAACCACATCGTTTTTATCGCATTGCGTCTTTGCGTTTGCGTCCACCCCCACGGTAGGGGTGGTAGGTGTGGCGTCCACCCCCACGGTAGGGGGTGGTAGGTGTGGCGTCCACCCCCACGGTAGGGGGTGGTAGGTGTGGCGTCCACCCCCACGGTAGGGGGTGGTAGGTGTGGCGTCCACCCCCACGGTAGGGGGTGGTAGGTGTGGCGTCCACCCCTACGGTAGAGGGTGGTAGGTGTGGCGTCCACCCCCACGGTAGGGGGTGGTAGGTGTGGCGTCCACCCCCACGGTAGGGGGTGGTAGGTGTGGCGTCCACCCCCACGGTAGGGGGTGGTAGGTGTGGCATCCACCCCCACGGTAGGGGGTGGTAGGTGTGGCGTCCACCCCCACGGTAGGGGGTGGTAGGTGTGGCGTCCACCCCCACGGTAGGGGGTGGTAGGTGTGGCGTCCACCCCCACGGTAGGGGGTGGTAGGTGTGGCTTCCACCCCCACGGTAGGGGGTGGTAGGTGTGTACTGTGACGGGAGTGGCTTCCCCCCTCACTCCCCCTTACACCCCCCTCTTTCTGGCACTCCTTCCCCTTTCAGTGTTTCTAGTACCCTTTCCCTGTGGCATTCTTCGTGTCTGGTTCCCTCTCCCATGGCACTCTCCCCCTGATAGGGTTTAGAAACATCTCTCTCTCTCTCTCTCTCTCTCTCTCTCTCTCTCTCTCTCTCTCTCTCTCTCTCTCTCTCTCTCTGATAAGCTCTTGAAACCTCCCTCTTCTCTCTCTCTTACCCAGTTCCTCGCCACCTCCCACAATTCCCTCACGAAATCCTCCACCACCTCACCAACCCTACCACCATACTCTTACTTTCCCTTTCGTGAATATCTCTCGCTCCCCCTTCCTCCCCTCTCTCTGCTCCACCACCCACCTCTCCCCATCTTCCCCTCGCCGCCCCCCCTCAGGTCCCCCCCCCCCTCGCCGCCCCCCCTCCTGGTCTCTGGGTAACGGGACCTACAAGGTCAGCTGCTACTTACGGAACCTGCCTGGATTTTTTTCTACAGCCGAGCCCTAGGCGCAAATACTGTCCCCTGCCCCGGTCCCTGCCCAGTCCCTGTCCCAGTCCCTGCCCCGTCCCTGTCCCAGTCCTGCCCCAGTCCCTGCCACAGTCCCTGTCCCAGTCCCTGCCCCAGTACCCCATGCCCCAGTCCCTGCCCCAGTCCCTGCCCCAGTCCCTGCCCCAGTCCCTGCCCCATTTCTGCCCATCCCGTCTGCCCAGTCCCTGCCAGTCCCTGCCCATCCCTGCCCAGTACCTGGTCCAGTCCCTGCCCCATCCAGCTCCTGCAGCCTGCCCCATCTGCAGTCCCTCCCAGTCCTTCCAGCCCGCCCAGTCCCTGCCCAGTCCTGCCAGTCCCTGCCCCATCCGCCCATCCCTGCCCAGTCCCTGCCACAGTCCCTGCCCAGTCCTGCCCAGTCCTGCCCAGTCCCTGCCAGTCCTGGTCCACGTCCCTGCCCCAGTCCCTGCCCAGTCCTGCCCAGTCCCTGCCCCAGTCCTGCCAGTCCCTGCCCCAGTCCCTGCCCAGTCCCTGCCCCAGTCCTCATCCCTCCCCAGTCCCTCCCCAGCCCCGCCCCAGTCCCTGCCACAGTCCCTGACCCTAGCCCCTCCCTCCCCCCCGCCACTCTGCAGTCTCCTCCAGCCTGCACTCTGCCCAGCCTATCCCTGCCAGTCCCCCAGTCCCCCGTCCCTGCCCCAGTCCCTGCCCGTCCCTGCCAGTCCCTGCCCAGTCCCTGCCCGTCCCTGCCACAGTCCCTGCCACAGTCCTGCCCAGTCCCTGCCAGTCCACTGCCCAGCCCGCCCAGTCCCTCCACAGTCCTGGTCCACGTCCCTGCCACAGTCCGCCCCAGTCCCTGCCCCAGTACCTGCCACAGTCCCTGCCCCATCCCTGCCACAGTCCCTGCCCCAGTCCCTGCAGTCCTGCAGTCCCTGCCAATCCCTGCCCCAGTCCCTGCCAAGTACCTGCCAAGTCCTGCCACAGTCCCTGCCCCAGTCCCTGCCAGTCCCCCAAGTCCCTGCCCAGTCCCTGCCCCAGTCCTGCCCCAGTCCCTGCCACAGTCCCTGCCACAGTCCCTGCCCCAGTCCCTGCCACAGTCCCTGCCACAGTCCCTGCCCAGTCCCTGCCAGTCCCGCCCCAGTCCCTGCCCCATCCTGCCAGTCCTGCCAAGTCCCTGCCAAGTCCCTGCCACAGTCCCTGTCCCAGTCCCTGCCCCAGTCCCTGCCCCAGTCCCCTGCCCCAGTCCCTCCCCAGCCACCGCCCCAGTCCCTGCCACAGCCCCAGTCCCTGCCACAGTCCCTGCCAGTCCCTGCCCTGTTCCTACCCACGCTCCTGCCTGTGTCTCAGCCTCCGCACCTGACTAATCCGGCCCCCTGTCACCGGGTGTCCTTGCCTCCCATTCCCCCCCCCCCCTTTCAGGCCCTCCCTCCCCCCTTTCCCTCCTCCAGTGGAGCCAGCACGGGGGTGAGCTCCATAAACCCCCCCTCAACCTCCTCCAGGAGGGGGGGGGGGGGGCGGCTCCTGTAGAACTACCCCCCCCCCCCGGTCACAAGAAGGGCGACCTTGCGTGGGGAATGTGGGTGATCTTTGTCAGGCCTGACCAGCGTCCGGCCGTCTTTAGCAGCTCACGCTATACCAACCACACTTGACGGCTGAGTGGACAGCGCTCGGGATTCGTAATCCTAGGGTCGGGGATCGATTCTCGGCGATGGCGGAAACAAATGGGCAGAGTTTTTTTCACCCTGTTGCCTAGCAGTAAATAGGTACCTGGGAGTTAGACAGCTGTTACGGGCTGCGTCCTGTACTCACCTAATTGTACTTCGGGGGTTGAGCTTTGTCTCTTGGTCCCGCTTCTCAACTGTCAATCAACTGGTGTACAGATTCCTGAGCCTATTGGGCTCTATCATATCTACACTTGAAACTGTGTATGGAGACAGCCTCCACCACATCACTTCCTAATGCATTCCATTTGTTAACTACTCTGACACTGAACAAATTCTAACGTCTCTGTGGCTCATTTGGGCACTCAATTTCCACCTGTGTCCCCTAGTGTGAGTGTCCCTTGTGTTAAATAGTCTGTCCTTTATCTATCCTATCAATTCCTCTGAGAATCTTGTATGTGGTGATCATGTCCCCTCAAACTCTTCTGTCTCCCACTGACGTGAGGTTTAATTCCCGTAGTCTCTCCTCGTAGCTCATACCTCTCAGCTCGGGTACTAGTCTGATGGCAAACCTTTGAACCTTTTCCAGTTTAGTCTTATGCTTGACTAGATATGGGCTCCATGCGGAGCCGCATACTCCAGGATTGGCCTGACATATGTGGTATATAATGTTCTGAAAGATTCTTTACACAAGTTTCTAAAGGCCGTTCTTATGTTAGCCAACCTGGCATATGCCGCTGATGTATCCTCTTGATATGAGCTTCAGGTCTGGCGTGATATCAACCCCCAGGTCTTTCTCTCTCTGACTCTTGAAGTATTTCATCTCCCAAATGATATTTATCTGGTCTCCTGCTCCCTACACCTGTGTGTGTGTGTGTGTGTGTGTGTGTGTGTGTGTGTGTGTGTGTGTGTGTGGTGTGTGTGTGTGTGTGTGTGTGTGTGTGTGTGTGTGTGTGTGTGTAAAGAAACAAATCAGTTGATTGATTGACAATTGAGAAGCAGGCCGAAAGAGCCAGAGGTCAACCCCCGCAAGCACAACTAGGTGAATACAACTAGGTGAGTAAAAGCTCTCTCTAGTCCATTATTCCACCCCCCAGTTAACTAACGCGGCCGGGGGAAACAGCTCTCTTTAGTCCGTTATCCCGCCCTCAGCTAACTATTCTAGAGCACCCCCAGAGTTCCTACGGCAGCCTCTCTCGTTCAACACCATGTAACCTAGGTATTCGATTCCTAGGTGCTTGACTACAAGGCGCCGTAACTTGATAGCTACCCGCAACTTGAGAACTCTAGAACACATTTCACTGCCACAAACGTAAGGGAACCGAAAGGAAAGAGATGAATAATGAAGTAATTAGTGAGGTTTGGGGTGAGAGAGGTAGAGAGGTGGGAGGAGCGAGGAAGGTCGTCAGTTGAAAGGGAGAGTTTGGAGAGGGGTCGAGGGAGAGGAATAGGAAGTGAGTAGGGGGTAGATAGGTAGGCTGACCTGGAGA
>WNGS01135237.1:17620296-17633018 GCA_020271785.1 Procambarus virginalis
GGGGGGGGTGGAACGGGGGGAGGGGTTGCACACTATCCCAAGCACAAGCACCGTCGAATACCCCTACTAGTGTGTGTATACATATATGATAATATATATATATATATTTATATTCTATATATATATATAATATATATATATATATATATATATAGATATTGGTGTGGGATTACACGTGCGTTTCAACTTTAGCCAACACCTATGTTGACTTGAGTGTTGCACAGCAGGCGGTGCTGCCAATCACCGGGAAGCAGCTGAGTCTCGTAAATACAGAGATCTTAATCGCCACTACAATTTTTGTCCCCATTGCCTCAGAGACACTTGGTGCCTGGGGTAAACGTTTTTTGAAGGAGCTGGTTCTAAACTAACTGAAACAACTAGAGATCCCTAGAGCCGCACTTTCCTCTTTCAGTGCCTCTGCGTGGTGATACAGAGAGTAAATGCACACTGCGTCCATGGTTCCTGTCTTGAAACGAAGAGGCGCGGTATGTTATATGGGTACTAGAAAAATACTAGGAGCAAAGTGATCTTGAAACAGACACTATAAGAACCTGTAAGACAAAGGTCGTCAGCCAGCAGGAAACGGTTGACGCCTTCCTGCGTGAGATCAGATACTTGGTAAGGACGGCTGGAGACCGGGAGCGCCGTCACCGCACTTTCACTTCTCCGCTCGCTGGATCCCGCCTTGCATCACTCACCCGGAATGCCTTATGCTAACGGCACATTCCCCCTGGCTGAATGGTCGGCTGACTGAGTGCCACTGAGGGCCACACAGGCTTCAGGTACACTAGTGCCTGAGCCACAATGCCACACGAGCAGCCACCAAGAGTGGCACTGGGTGTGTTTTATATTTAAACATGTATGTGTGGTGTTCCGCGTTATTTACTGATGGCTAAAGCTCTCACGTTTTTATGGGTTCATCCCCACGCTCTATGGATGTTACCACCTTGGGGAGCTGCCCCGCCCCCTGACGTGTGAGGGAGCTGCCCCGCCTCCTGACGGGTGAGGGAGCAGCCCGCCTCCTGACGTGTGAGGTACCAACCCCGCCTCCTGACGGTGAGGGAGCTGCCCCGCCTCCTGTCGTGTGAGGGACCAGCCCCGCCTCCTGACGTGTGAGGGACCAGCCCCGCCTCTTGACGTGTGAGGGACAAAGACACCGAGGGGACCAGCACACGTCCAAGGTCTTGGCAACTCTTCCTTGTTCCAGCCGTTGTTTGACTCTAGTTGTCGCCCCATTTATCGTCTCCTCTTCCGCCATTATTCACATATTTAATATTGTGTAATTCCCCCTTGACACGCCACTCTTGTCAACTCAACCTGTCTTCTCACTTAATGCGTCGCAAATCTGACGCTTTTGACCCCGAAAGATGAAATTCAATGCATCGCATGATTGATGAGCATTTGGTGGTACTCAACGCTCACCATCCCAGCTCATGTTCCTTGCTCAAGATCCGCACGAGACTGGTCCAAGACGTGCTCAAGGCGTGCCCAGAGTTGCCAAGAGGTGCCCAAGAGGTGCCCAAGAGGTGCATGCCCATCTCTGCCACCGGAACGCAAGTGAGAGAGGTCGCGTTACCCAGCACTTTCCTGGATGAAACAAAAGATCTACGTCTTCCAGTGTAGACCTCGGTACTCCAGGTGTGGGTGTACGTACTCCGCGTGTGGTGTGTGGGGTGGAGACAGTCATGGTGTGGGCGTAGTGTGGGATGGGGGCAGTCACGGTGTGGGCGTAGCGTGGGATGGGGGCCAATGTGTTTAGGGTGACGAGATGCCGCTGGCGCACCTGTCACCCTTGGTACCCTGTAATGTTACCCTGGTGGCGCCTGAGTCACCCGCCCGCCTGAACCTGTCAGTCCACCTGAGAAAGCCACCTCACCCGAAGCCCACCTGCTCGAACCCAGCCACACCTCACACACACACATACAGTACCACATCCCCATTCAGAACTAAAGCATCCACCACCAGAGCAGCCAGGAATCACCTGAAGTACACATTATACCCCCGAATACCAGATACGTCAGACCAATTTTGGAATATGCAGCGTCAGCGAAGAAGTTGTATCTAATCAAACACAGGCCGAATGTCCAGAGATATTCCACAAAACTAGTCTCAGAGTTGAGAGGTATGAGCTAAGTGAGCTACGAGAAAAAACTCACGTTATTGGAAGAGAGAAGAAGAGAAGAAACAAGGCGGATATTATATATATAATATATATATTATATATATATATATATATATATATATCTATATATATATATATATATATATATATATATATATATATATATTTGATACAAAATAACAACAGAGTGGGACCCCGTGACATTAAATAACCTAACCTAACCCTCAACCTTTAAGAAGGGGCCCATTGCTTGGACGTGCCACCAGTTTTCAGTAAATATAACAATTTCGATGAGTCCATAAACACACAGTGTACAGCAACACCAGTAGTATAGGAACTCGCTTTGTACAGCGACGGCGGAGAGTGTGAGCCCTCCGAGGCAAGCGTTCGTGGAGTCCTCCTCAGAGTGCCGGAGGCGGTGAGCTGGAGCTACAACAGTCACAAAAGAGGGTAAAACTAGTCACACCACTCATAATAACTTGAGTTTCCAGAGTAGTCTCAGCAAGATATCTCTCATGTTACAGAGATGTAGCCTAGCATTACAAAGTTACAGAGATGTAGCCTAGCATTACAAAGTTACAGAGATGTAGCCTAGCATTACAAAGCAAACCTCGTCAAAAACAAGCCAACAGGATGAATATCCATTATGCCCGTGGTCTCTGTAAGCCAGTATTACAGCTGATCAATTAGACGGGGAATGGTGGATTATTATAGAGCTTCAGAAACGACTTACGCCACCGTCGCCATGATGGTTCCTCCTTCCTGTCCCCAAGCGACCCTTCCAAGGACAATCCCCTCCAGGAAGCCTCGCAGGGGAACCAACGCCCTCACGTCCTCTGGGTAACTACGACAAAATGGTGACGCCTTGCTCGTTGTCGCAAGTGGCCACAGACACGCACGCTCAAGAGCGGGTTTCTTAACCATTAACAACTTTATTTGCGGACCTTGATTGATAATAGGGCGATTCGAGAGTTGCAGTAGTGTTGCTAGAAGTGTCAAGGCAACACCACACAGGTGGCCTCTGGGTGTAATGCAACACCACACAGGTGGCCTCTGGGTGTAAGTCAACACCACACAGGTGGCCTCTGGGTGTAATGCAACACCACACAGGTGGCCTCTGGGTGTAAGGCAACACCACACAGGTGGCCTCTGGGTGTAAGTCAACACCACACAGGTGGCCTCTGGGTGTAAGGCAACACCACACAGGTGGCCTCTGGGTGTAAGTCAACACCACACAGGTGGCCTCTGGTGTAAGGCAACACCACACAGGTGACCCTCTGGGTATGACTTTTCAATGGTAAGAATCATTCTACACCAGCCACTCGGGCAAGGCCGAGTGGCTGGTGTGGTACAACTATTTTCAAGAGCAACGGTATTTCTTCTGAAGATGAACAAGAGAAATCTTAAGACACAAATAACTAAGCATTTTCAGAACTAGACTTCACCAAAAGCTTCTGAAGAAACGTCAACCTAAAACGTAACAATCACTAAACTTGGACCTAAGTCTTCTCTTGACTTGAAACTAAAACTAATACGAGACTCGGGTCTGAAATTTATCTGATTCGAGCCTCAAATTTTAACTAACTGAAGACCTAAGATTTAGACCATGACTGTCAATGCCTCCACCAACGGCGTGTGCTCAGCGCTGACAACGATGGTAGGTGTACAACGCAGTTCTTCCTGCTTAAGAAAACGAGAATATAGTAGGCTGCGCGAGGAGGGGACAAATTGGGCGTGGTTACCTGCGGCCTTGAACATCCCAAAGTTACTGTTGGCTGGGAATAACAAAGGATGATCCAGTCTCGCAAATTTCTACATGATCCACAAGCACTTGGCGCCTGCCTGCCAACTTTTCCTTGGGGGTTGAGATATGACTAGGGTGGACGAGCCGTGTAATCATCGACAGTTCTACATTCATAATGGGGGGTTTCTTTTGAGAAACATTATTACATTTCCCGTGATACAAGTAATTTGCCAGTGCCCATGTGAGTTCCCTAGGTACCATGAGCTCCTCGGATGGCCTCTGAGCTCCGTATAGGTAGGTGGTCAGTGAGTTCGCCGTGTGCTATGTGAACTCCCCAAATGCCGTGTGAATTCCTGTGCCGTGTGGCTGGCAAGATGTAGCAGCAGCAGCAGCAGCAGCAAGACATGCCCCAAAATGATACCTGTTGTCCCTGGCAGCATAAGACGAAGGCCGCCGGGTCGCAGCGGGCGGAGGCTGGCAACTCACATTAAATCAATATTATTTAAACTACGCGGCAAGAAGTACGCGTCTCTACAACTTCATGTATCGTTAGGCAAACTTTGGTTAACTTGTACTAAGGAGAGTTGAGGGTTATTTTTAGGTACGAGACTATGTAAGGTAAGGTAGGTAAACAAAACTTTAACAATTTTGAAGACGAGGAGTCACAATAACGTGGCTGAAGTATGTTGACCAAACCACACACTAGAAAGTGAAGGGACGACAACGTTTCGGTCCGTCCTGGACCATTCTGGACCACAATTTATTGAACAATTTTGAATTATACATGACTCCATGAGCGGCTTATGGGCGTTGCTCAAGCCGGATCAGACCCAAGGTAAACTGGAGTTGTAGACTAAGTGCTCCGGGTATACCCCCACACTGTATATAGACTGACACTGAGAGATTAATTTTAAACGCCTTTAGACTAAAGTATACTAGAAGTTTAGAGATTAAAGTAGCTAGTTGAATGACAACTAAAATCTGACAAATCTTTGGCAATACAGCCTAGTCTAACCTAATCTAAGTTGATGTCAGTTAATTTAGCCTCGGGAGCACTGCACGGTCCCCGCCCGTGTTTACTGACACACTAGCCTCTTCCTCTCTAAGAATTAGAGTTTGTGTGCGGTGTATCCCCCAGGAGGATGAGCGCCACTAGAGCGTGGCGGCCACACACCGCACTACTGTTAGCTGTACCTCACTGGTTGACGGTGATGATGGTTCAACCACTACCATCACTCCTAACAACCTACACCTACCACCACCACTCGCAACAACCGCCGCCTACTACCATCACAACTCACCTCGCACGCCTCTCATTACTGCCACAACCAACTACAACAACCGCTCACCACAGCTACCACCTACAAAACCCACTGCCATAACCAACCACAACTACAACTTATCATAACAACCACTCACTACAGCCACAACCTAACACAACCACCACTCACCTCAACCTGTTCTCTCAGCCTTGAACATCAACCAGTGTTCTCTCTTGCTTGGAGAACCCTCCTTGGCTGTTCTGTCACAGATGGTGAATTTGCAATTTGCAGAGCAACGTCCGCCATTTTCTTCTCAACTACCTTATTGTTATTAATAAACTTAAGACCCTCCATGTTCCGTATATCAGAGTCCAGACCTCCCAGCAGAGTGGCCTCGCATAACGCTGTCATCTATAAGAGGCTTCGATCCTTGGCCTAGATACTACTGAACTCTTCTCCGGAGCCGCTAACTGTTGCTCGTATCTTATATTCACGTCGTAAGTTGTTGGGTCCGGTTCTTGGTTGTATTTGCATCTTTTGTTTTTCATTTCTTTTATGTTTTTTTTGGTCATTCTGTGTTTGCGAACTCTCTTGTTTATCCTCCCTTACTGTTTCACTTTCTATAATTCTTCTCGTGCCCAACACACGCACGCGCAAATAAAATACTTACGGGAATTGAGACATAACCACTTGGGGTGACCGGTAGAGCGACGGTCTCGTTTCATGCAGGTCTGCGTTCCATCCCCGACCGTTCAGGTGGTTGGGCACCATTCCTTCCCCCCGTCCCATCCCAAATCCTTATCCTGAGTCCTTCCAAGTACTATATAATCACGATTGATAGGCGTTTTCTCGGCTATTATTACGGGCTATTCATGCCCGTGCCACCTCTTGGGTGGCTTAATCTTTATCAATCATCAATCAGCGTTTTCTCCTGATAGTTCCCTTCCTTTCCCTTTCCCTTAGAGGAAAAGACTGAGTGGAAGGAGGAAATGTTCACAGTGAATACCAATAGAACAAGAGGGCATGGATGGATGCTTGACATTCAGACGAGTCATAGATGTGTTAGAAAGTTTTCTTTTGGCGTAAGAGTAATGAGAAAATGGAACTAACTAATGGATAAGGTCATACAAGCTCACTCCGCTCATAATTTAACAGTATATTTGATAGTGAAATAGGTCACGAGTCATTTCATTAGATAACCGATGGCTAGAAAGGCGGCGTCAAAGAGCTAAAGCTCAATCCTGTAAGCACAAATAGTCGAGCGCACACACACACACACACACACACACACACACACACACACACACACACACACACACACACACACACACACACACACACACACACACACACACACACACACACACACACACACACACAGCTCCAGGTAACCCTGAGAGAGACACACGAGACTCGTCCCTCAGTTGAGAGGACCAACGGAGCTCCGAGAGGAAAATGGACTTCACAACACCGAACAAAAACGAAACAGATAGAGGATATGATGACGACTTTCATGATCCTAAGTAGAAATAATAAAGACAAAGGAATGACTCACATAAGCACCACGAACACCAACACCGTCGTGCCCAGCACGCTCCAAATGCTCTCCTCGTTGCATTTATATTAGCAAATTTATAGTAGCAAATTAGTCTAGTCTACCTCTAGGATAGGCTAGAGTCTAGAATAGTCTTATACAACCAGTTAAACTACACTACTACGCGGGAGCCGGTCGGCCGAGCGGACAGCACGCTGGACTTGTGATCCTGTGGTCCTGGGTTCGATCCCAGGCGCCGGCGAGAAACAATGGGCAGAGTTTCTTTCACCCTATGCCCCTGTTACCTAGCAGTAAAATAGGTACCTGGGTGTTAATCAGCTGTCACGGGCTGCTTCCTGGGGGTGGAGGCCTGGTCGAGGACCGGCCGCGGGGACACTAAAGCCCCGAAATCATCTCAAGATAACACAGTGACGATGTAGGCCTATAGTCATTCAGCAATATCCCACTTTCCCTCCTCGATCGATACACTGTAACTAATTCTTCCCAGGCTTGTTCTGTATTTCAGATCTTTCATAATTCTCAACACATTCACTAACCCATATCTATGAAAGAGAATGTCTGTTTGTTTTATTGGCTGTCCAAGGCATGACGCTTGGGGCATCACCCAACTTCCCAAGATAACATACAATGAGAGGGAAGGTTATGGAAGTGTCATATACCAGTCGTATTCGGCCCCAGAGCCACACTTTTAGAAATATCATCATCTATAGCGACCCCCCCCCCCGCCCTGCAGGTTTTCATGATGCCAAGAGTGGCATTAGAACGTTTCTTCCCTAGAATTATCTAACAGTATTTATGTTCTTTACAATATTTTTTGGTTTGAGAGAGAAAGAGAGTGGGAATTAGAAGGAGAGAGAAGAAAGCGTGGGGGAGACTGTGAGAGAGGGTGGAGAGGGAAGGAGAGAGATAGAGAGGGCAAATGATGGATAGGAGAAGAGAGATGAGAGAGGCGGCAGAGAGCTCCTGGCACAGCCTGGTGCCCCCATCTAGTACACTAACAACACAGCTTCACAGCACAACTTCAGAGATATGTTGAAACCAATCAAAGTTATCAGTATTGTGGAGCACGCAACCTTCCCTTGTGTGCTTGTCTGATGCTCCCTTGGCCGCTCTTCTATGAGCTTCTCCTCGTTCTTAATGCTCCCTAACTTGTACGCTATCGACAAGTGTCCAAAATGAGGTGTTTAGGTGTAATCCCAGCGACTAGGATCGTGCGCCAAGTCACTTCAGACGCTCGCTATCTCGTGGGAAGAGGCTGTCCCTTGAACTTAATAAATGTTCAATTTCACGCAAGATAGGTACGAAGCTAAACTTTTACACTCAAGCTAAGCTATTGTTTTATGCTTGACGGGCGCCGGGAGCCAGCAGCCCCGAGCTCCTGACTGGTAAGGGCCGATGACCGTATTGGGGACGAAGGTCAGCGGTGAGATGTGACAAAGAACTTTGTACTGATGTTGTGTGGACGGCTGGGTGGTTGTGGTGGAGGGTCGTGTGAGATGTTGTGGTTGTGGTGGAGGGTCGTGGGAGATGTTGTGGTTGTGGTGGAGGGTCGTGGGAGATGTTGAGGTTGTGGTGGAGGGTCGTGTGAGATGTTGTGGTTGTGGTGGAGGGTCGTGTGAGATGTTGTGGTTGTGGTGGAGGGTCGTGGGAGATGTTGTGGTTGTGGTGGAGGGTCGTGTGAGATGTTGTGGTTGTGGTGGAGGGTCGTGTGAGATGTTGTGGTTGTGGTGGAGGGTCGTGTGAGATGTTGTGGTTGTGGTGGAGGGTCGTGTGAGATGTTGTGGTTGTGGTGGAGGGTCGTGGGAGATGTTGTGGTTGTGGTGGAGGGTCGTGTGAGATGTTGAGGTTGGGAGTCATGTAAGAAGCATCCTTACAGAAAACGTACTGCAGTTCAAATGTATACTGGTAAAAAAAATAAAAGATTTCCATCACATCAGGCCCACGAAGAATCATGACAAACGCATATTTCTCTCACGACCAACAATGCTGAACAACCTCCCCGGTTCCAGAGCTAAACTTCTTAATTCCATACATGTAAAGAAGCTGATTCACCTGAGGACCACCGTGGTCCACCTAAAGTCCGTGGCGGAGACGGGAAACTTGGGGTGTCCTGTTGAGGGTACTTACTCACCGTCTTCTAGATAAGGCCGTCTTGGTCTTAATGGCTTGGGCAACCACCACCTGCCACCTTACAAATGCTACCCTGCACTTCATTTGCAACAAGTCTGAATACCAGGTCAGCATCAACGGTTGCAACATGTTTCAACGTACGTCACCAGTGTTAACGAATACTGGATTAGCAGCACCTGTGAATCCCTTAACAGGCAAGGCTGTCTGAAGTGGATTTTAACAACTACTTCACCTGACCTAATATAACCTAACCTAACCTAACCTAACCTAACCCAACCTAACCAACCTAACCTAACCTAACCCAACCTAACCTAACCTAACCTAACCTAACCCAACCTAACCTAACCCAACCTAACCTAACCTAACCTAACCCAACCTAACCTAACCTAACCTAACTAACTACACATATTTTCAATACTGAGGCAACCAACTGCCTTAACTAATCCTCATAACGACTCCAGGATCATTGTAGCTGCAGTCTACCTTAACTATTAATCATGGGAGATACATCAATCCGTAACAATGATTTATGTAAACAACACAGTGTATATACTCTGTCAAACAGGCCATGCTTCACGGTTCATATATACACTCCACTTGACAAGTGTTAGATTTGAGAATACTTGACATATAAGGTAAACTGTTACCTTAACAGCCATAGAGGTCAATAATCCTTAAACCTTAACATTTAACCAACCTCACATTTAACAGGAAATAGCCATATGATTATTGTCAAAATATAAGTTTTATATAATTTTGTGATGTCAGCAGCTGATGACTTATTTTTATGAAGTGTCACCAGTCATATAACTACAGTCTTTGAGTGACTGATCGACTGTCTCTGGCACCACAACTAACTGAGGCTTGTCAGCCTGCAACAGTTAACAGAACCTGTGTTATCTGTGGCGGAACGATAGGAAGTCAGTCCCCTAGACGACGCTTGGGTTCCTGGGCAGAAGCCTCCCCATGCCATTGAAGTAAATAACCAATATATTGTATATACCACCACAGCCTGAGTGTGGGTGGCTGTGGTATGGGGGTGGAGCCACCATACCGTACATGGGTTGATGTACGTACCCCACCGTACCGTACTGTACGTGGGTTGTGGGTTGAAGTATGTCCCCCCCTGCACCGTATGTGGACCACAGGAGTCTATCGTCAGGGGCGGGCATTTGGGGTACTCTGTGTCCTCTGCCCTGTTCCTGCCCGCCTCGGAGGCGGTGTAGTCGCTGGCCACAAAGCTTGGATAAAAATATTCAAGGGATCTCCCGCCGCCGTCGGCCCAGCGTCTCCCTTCACACCTTGGCATAATTTACCAAAAATTCCTTATTAATGTCCCTTCATTATCTCGTGCATCTGGGAAATCACCTCTGAACCCCGCAGAACCCCGCAGAACAGTGCTGAACCCTATATAACTGCACTGAAGCCCACAGAACAACGCTAAGCCTCCACATAACCCCGCAGAACAACGCCGAACTCCGACGATTCTCCATTTTGCGATTATTGGTTCCCGCGAAAGGGAAACTATAAAGTTTTCCCGGTGAACTATAAAGAGCAATATATACAATTCCCGACACTTAAACGCTATCGTTTTCTTAAAACTAGGTTTGCAATTGTGAGTTTGAGGTGTGTGGAGCGCAGAGTTGGAGGGGTGAGCGTGGGAGAGCGCAGAGTTGGAGGGGTGAGTGTGGGAGAGCGCAGAGTTGGAGGGGTGAGCGTGGGAGAGCACAGAGTTGGAGGGGTGAGCGTGGGAGAGCGCAGAGTTGGAGGGGTGAGCGTGGGAGAGCGCAGAGTTGGAGGGGTGAGCGTGGGAGAGCGCAGAGTTGGAGGGGTGAGCGTGGGAGAGCGCAGAGTTGGAGGGGTGAGCGTGGGAGAGCGCAGAGTTGGAGGGGTGAACGTGGGAGAGCGCAGAGTTGGAGGGGTGAGCGTGGGAGAGCGCAGAGTTGGAGGGGTGAGCGTGGGAGAGCACAGAGTTGGAGGGGTGAGCGTGGGAGAGCGCAGAGTTGGAGGGGTGAGCGTGGGAGAGCGCAGAGTTGGAGGGGTGAGCGTGGGAGAGCGCAGCGCCCGGTCCCTCCCTCCAGACATCACTAAAACGTTCTCTCGATCCCCTCCGCAAAAAAAAAAAAATGTGGTTTGGCCTAACCAAAAAGGCGCCATACCTAAATATCCGCCTAACCAACCGGAGCCTCAATTCATTAGGCTTAGGTAGAGTCAGTATTGCGGTGTTTTTTGTTTTTGTTTCCCCCTAAACCAACGCCAACTTTAAGTCTGGGGAATATTGCGTTAATATGTAACTATATTGGGTTCAGGTATGACAGATTCCCGGAGCCTCTGTCCTGCCGCCCTCGGGCGCTGCTCGCAGGTCAACAGCTCAGGACAAGCAACGTTGGACATTCTAAACCCAGTCATCTGAGGCTTTCTCACGCCTTGTATAAAAAAAAGGGCATTCTTGACAATCATCACGCAGAGGGAACGTTTATACTAATGATGACCACTTATGTATTTTTTATGTAGCGTTAAGTGTGTGGTGTGTGTGTGTACCTTTGTTACGTACACATTTTCACTACATGAAAAGTTTGACAGTTTATAATAAATATAATTAGGTGTAACAGCTGTATATCGGTGCTGATTTGCAAAAATCACCTCCTGTTGCAAAAATACAATATTCAATCGGACTGTATTTCAAAATACGCTTAAAAAAATAACTCACCTGCCACTATTTTTTTTTTTTTAATTATATATAGTCTTAATTATTTTTAGAATTTATGTAATGTATATTAAATTATCCAAATGCATGAGGTACTCCGAGGACCATTGAGGTTTTTGGCACATATGGGCAGCTGCTTGGACTTCTTGAGCTGTGAGGTCATAAGGAGGACGATGCCCTTTGTAATGACCCCAGACGTCAGCACCAGCGCCGAGGTCAGCAGGTATGTGAACACCTATAGGAGGAAGGCACCAACGTCAGCAAACTGAACGAGCGAACCGGACATTTAACTTGGAAATGATATGCTCGGCGCCCCCCCGGTGACGGCACGGGTCATTGAGAGGGTCCTAGGCTGCGCGGAAGCCTAGACTGGCTCTTCTTGTCACCGCTGTGATATATCCTATGAGAAAAACTTTATGGCGAAATGTGGGAAGGGAACCCTGCATCTCTGGCCTCTCCATGGGAACACGCACCACCCACTCTGCCATGATGGGTTACTATCAAGTTTAGTAAACAAATAATTCCGTTTTTGTTTTCTTAAAACCCAACCCGTCCGCGTTTTTATAATCATCTTCTCTTCTGGTGGATAGATGCTTCGGACCTAGGTATGGTTTAAACCCTAGAACCATACATGGTAGTGGGGGGATGCAGAGGGTCCGAAGGATTCCAGCCACCAGGAAAGATAATTATATAAAACTCGGACGGGTTCGCGTGTCAATGAAAACCGTGTTTTGTTTTTTTTACCAACCCTGTATAAAAGTATCTAAACTAGAATTGTTTCTGGGGAGTCCGGAGATGCCGGTGTAATCCCACACTGCCATATTTTCTCACATATTCATCTCGCTATTATGATTTTGTTTATACTTAAAACACAATAATGGAATATGTACATCCCATAAAGCAATGAAATATCCGCACCTGCGGTGGACAAAACCCTAGCACAATCAGGCCTTAAACAATAATTACCTACAATAATTTGTAGGTAATTATCGTTTGAGGCCTGGTTGTGGCCTCCAACTATTGCTTGAGGCCTACTAACAACATACACTGAAAATTCAAATTTGGAAATTATGACCATATAACACTTAAATTTAAATATAAATAAATAATGTACTGATTAGGTGGTGATTACCTGTTACTGATAATAGTGATAACAACCGTTTGCTGCCACGATCCCAGAATCATTGTAATTGGTAATATAT
>WNGS01135237.1:17636645-17646785 GCA_020271785.1 Procambarus virginalis
TCGTGGTCTTCGTAGATGCTCTAGATATGAATCTCTCTCTCTCTCTCTCCTCCTCTCTTCTCTCTCTTCTCTCCTTTCCTCCTCTCTCTTCTCTTCTCATCTCCTCCACGCTCTCTCTACCTCCGCTCTCTTCCTCCTCTCCTCTGGCTCCCTTCCACTGGAGGTTTATCCTACTCTCCCTTTCCGGTGCTAGCTAAGGAAGGCAGCCAGGAGCCGCGGGGGCAGCTTACGTGGGCTCTACAGAGATCTGAGACTCACCGGCCGGGCCTCCACAGCTGCACACTGTCGCTTATAGAGGTTGAAGGAGCTTACCTGGTCTTAGGGGGGCTGGACGGTCCACTTGTGCGTTCGCTGTGTATAGGAGCAGGGACCCAGGGAACCCAGGGACCCAGGGACCCCAGGGGCCCAGGGACCCAGGGACCCCAGGACGGGACCCAGGGACCCAGGGACCCCAGGGACCCAGGGACCCCAGGACCCAGGGACCCAGGGGCCCCAGGACCCAGGGGACCCAGGGACCCCAGGGACCCAGGGACCCCAGGGACCCAGGGACCCCAGGGACCCCAGGGACCCAGGGACCCAGGGCGCCCAGGGACCCAGGGACCCAGGGGCCCAGGGACCCCGGGACCCCAGGGACCCAAGGGGACCCACGGGACCCAGGGACCCCAGGGGCCCAGGGACCCAGGGACCCAGGGACCCAGGGAACCCAGGGATCCAGGGACCCAGGGACCCAGGGACCCACGGGACCCAGGGACCCAGGGACCCAGGGGCCCAGGGACCCAGGGAACCCAGGGATCCAGGGACCCAGGGACCCAGGGACCCAGGGACCCAGGGCCCAGGGACCCAGGGACCCAGGGACCCAGGGATCCAGGGACCCAGGGACCCAGGGACCCAGGGAACCCAGGGATCCAGGGACCCCAGGGACCCAGGGGCCTCACGGACCCAGGGACCCAGGGACCCAGGGACCCAGGGGCCCCACGGACCCAGGGACCCCAGGGACCCAGGGACCCCAGGGACCCAGGGACCCAGGGACCCAGGGACCCAGGGGCCCCACGGACCCAGGGACCCAGGGACCCAGTGACCCAGGGACCCAGGGGCCCCACGGACCCAGGGACCCCACGGACCCAGGGACCTAGGGGCCCGCCAGGCTTACTCGGTCTCAGGTGGTCCCCTTAAGTGTCCTCCCTTCACGTGGTCCTGTTGACCTCCCCCCCCTTCACGTGGGTCCTGCTGACCCCCCCCCCCTTCACGTGGTCCTGATGACCTCCCCCCCCTTCACGTGGTCCTCGTCAGTATTCTTTACCAATAATTTGAATTATTCTTCAGGATATAGTTTCTAACTTACAGTGGCCTTCCCATCCCCGTAAACAAGAACATGAACCCAATAGTTAATGGGTCATTATAAAGAGACAGGCCTAAGATTATATAGGCCTATGCTGATACGATAGGCGTAACTAGGTCTCCAAATCAGGTGATGAGTACTCTGTGTACTGTGACTGTCTCCTGTGTTACCTCTCTTTATGTAAGTTCACGTGTATACTGTCTTGGAGATGGGGGGGGGGAGAGGTACCCGTGGCAGCCGGTCCCATCTCCAGTAAACGGCACAGAAAGGAACATGTTAGAGTACTCACCTCATTTGTACTCGTCCTAATTGTGCTTGCAGGGGGTTGAGCTTTGTCTCATTTGGTCCCGCTCTCAACTGTCAATCAACTGGTGTACAGATTCCTGAGCCTATTGGGCTCTATCATATCTACACTTCAAACTGTGTATGGAGTCAGCCTCCACACACATCGCTGCCGAATGCATTCCATTTATTAATCTACTCTTGACACTGAAAAAATTCTTTGTAACGTCTCTGTGGCTCATCTGGGTGCTAAGTTTCCACCCGTGGTCCCTTGTTCGTGTCCCACCCGTGCTGAAGAGTTTGTCTTTGTCGCCCTGTCAATTCCCCTGAGAATTTTGTAGGTGGTTACTGGGCTCGTGTTATGAGGGCAGCACGCCTGTGTACTCACCTAGTTGTACTCCACCTAGTTTGTGCTGCGGGGGTTGAGCTCTGGGAGAGATACCACCTAATAATATAGGGTCAGGGTGTTATCCACTATCTACTCGTTGCTTGAGAGTCGTTACCCATTCCACTGGTGGGGGGGGGGGGAGATGGAACTACCAGATAAGGACTGGCCAGCTTGGGAGAGGAAGGGGGTTGGGGCTGGCTCCTTATCCTCTTCCACACTGTCACAGGGGCGAGACGTTCGCATTCTCCTTTATCATTAAATATGCCAGACACAGGTGTCATGTGTGGCTCTTACTACACACCTGTGTGACACAGGTGTCATGTGTGGCTCTTACTACACACCTGTGAGACACAGGTGTCATGTGTGGCTCTTACTACACACCTGTGTGACACAGGTGTCATGTGTGGCTCATACTACACACCTGTGAGACACAGGTGTCATGTGTGGCTCTTACTACAAACCTGTGTGACACAGGTGTCATGTGTGGCTCTTACTACACACCTGTGAGACACAGGTGTCATGTGTGGCTCTTACTACACACCTGTGAGACACAGGTGTCATGTGTGGCTCATACTACACACCTGTGAGACACAGGTGTGATGGTTCTCGGTGCACATGGAAAATAGTTACATTTAAAATTTAAACGTCAGAATAGTAATATTGGTCTTGTTGTCTCGTGTTGCAACACGTACTGCAAGACGAGTACGCTTGCAGCTTACTCCCCCTGCACGCACACACACACACACACACCACACACACACCACACACACACACACACACACACACACACACACACAGGTAGGGGCCAGGTAGCCTGGTGGATAGCGAGCAGGATTCGTAATTCTGTGGCGCGGGTTCGATTCCCGCACCCGGCAGAAACAAATGGGCAAAGTTTCTTTCACCCTGAATGCCCCTGTTACCTAGCAGTAAATAGGTACCTGGGAGTTAGTCAGCTGTCACGGGCTGCTTCCTGGGGTGTGTGTGTGTGTGTGGTGTGTGTGTGTGTGTGGTGTGTGTGTGTGTGTGTGTGTGTGTGGTGTTGTGTGTGTGTGTGTGTGTGAAAAAAAAAAAAGTAGTTAGTAAACAGTTGATTGACAGTTGAGAGGCGGGCCGAAAGAGCAAAGCTCAACCCCCGTAAAATACAACTAAGTGATACACACACACACACAGTTTCAAAGCGTTATATGACAAAGAGTGCTGGGAAGATGGGACACCACGAGCGTAGCTCTCATCTTGTAACTACACTTTGGTAATTACACTTTAGTAATTACACACACACACACACACACACCACACACACACACACACACACACACACACACCACACACACACACACACACACACACACACACACAATACCATCACAACAATGACTGGTATTCATGGTCACTTGATGCACTGTCATGCAAGAGGAGCCCCACATCTATGGATCATCCACTATAATCAGCAGACTTCTAGATGTTACTGCTGCTCGGCTTAGACTCGGTTACAAGTATCTCTGGGAATTCTGATGCTGACGTAGACCTGACCCGCACACCCTCCGTCACTATGTGATGGAGTGCGGAAAGATATGTGAATTCAGAGACAATTCTATAACAAATGTTCAAGAGATGTGTAAATATTTCATTCAAAATAATCTGCTACCAGAAATTTAACCAAATATCCCCAGTTTGCTAACTATATGTAGTAACTAAGTGATTGTAACCTATCCACCGCTGCCCACTGGATGGGAGGCGGTGTGCAGGACAAACATATCAATTGTGACACTAGCTTTCCACATATGTCAGTTGCTTAATTTAGAACCTGTACTTGAGGTCGATCTCGAACCCATTGATGATGTGACGACTTATATTGAATTTTGTAACTAGCTCATCAAGATTGTAACTTGCTTAGCTAAATGATTGTGGGGTTCAGTCCCTGAGCCCATTATGTGCCTCTGTAACCCTTTCCACTACCGCCCACAAGATGGGTATGGGGTGCATAATAAATGAACTAATCTACAAAAACTCCTCTTTAAGCTCCGTCCTCTGTGGGAGGCAGCACCTAGGTGTAGAGGATCCCTAGGTGCTGCCTAGGATCCCACCACCTAGAGAGAGAGGAGGGTCGAAGGATCCCTCCCTGTGACTAGTGGCCCCTAAGGTTCCAGGGGGTTTCTGTTACTGGTGGCGAGGGGCCCCCCGAGGCTGTAGGGGCCCACTGTCTGTGGTGTGGACGGGCCCCCTCGTGCAGGAGGGTCCCCCTGTGGTAAGGGCGGCGGGGGTAATGGCGCGGATTGATGTACCAGCCTCTGGTTATGACGTCATACATCAAGCCGGTATATGCGAGGGGGGGGGGATATATCCTTCACAGCCCCTGACAGCCCCTGACAGCCCCTGACAGGTTATATGAGGGCTGCGGGAGCACTTGCCCCATTATTGTCCGCTTACGAACGCCTTATCGCGAGTGTTAAACAACGAGAAACATCCGGCTCCTGGGACCGTCTTATCCGGCCATTCCTCTTGTTGGTTTGGTTATGTTCTTGGCGCCGAGCTTGTCAGCGTCAGCGACGGGGAGGTGGAGGCACACTCCACACACGGATATATTGTGGATCTGACCACAAACAGTAAAAAGATATTATATACACCAGTCAAGTATATAACGATATATATCAGGATGTTTTGTTGTTTAAGATTCGCTACCTGGAACAAAAAGCTCCAAGTAGCACGGGCTATGGTGAGCCCCGTAGTGGACTTTTATATATCAGGAGTAATCACTAAGTTATTACGTCTATATAGCACTAGGGGAAGGAAACGCAGACTCCGTGGCACAGTGAGAAGACACTCGCGAGCGCTTTGGCCTGGGTTCGTATCCTGGCAGGGGAAGATTGACTGGGCGCCAATCCTTACAACTGTTCACCCCAGCAGTGAATGGGTGCCTGTTTGTTAAACGATTTGGCGGGTCGTATTCCGGGGAATAATTAGGATTAAGGACCGGCCCGAAACGCTATGGATGGGACGGGGGAGGAGGAATGGTTCCGAACCACTTGGACGGTCGGGAATTGAACACCGACCTGCAAGAAGCGAGACCGTCGCTCTACCCTCCAGCCCAAGTGGTTGGGTGTTGAGGACGTAAAGTAAACTCAGTGTACACACACCTAGAAGAGGGGGGTACACCTCCGGGGTTTACCTATAAATAGCCTAGTTCTAATTATAATTAACTGAACACAATGACCAAACTCCATAGTAGTAATTATATTCATTTATATATAAAATATATGTGTATATTACTGTGTACAGTTTATGTGTAAAGTACAATTACATTATATTATATAATATACGTTTTCCAAGACCACTATAATCCAGCACAGACTGTTGTACACTTATATATCCACTTAGTATTATTATCAAGTTACGGGCTCACCATAGCCCGTGCTACTTGGAACTTTTGTCCCAAGTAGCGAATCTTTAACAACAACAACTCAGTATTAAGCATACCTCTCAACATTTCCTCTACATAGCGAGTACAGCACCAAACCAGAATAGCCCCAACACCCAACTGAAGATCACGGAGGGTGAGCACCCAGACTGGTAGGAAGGGAATAATAATAATACATAATACAAGGCCCCCTGGAGCAGGCGGAGGCGCCATCTGGAGTCGTCATAACACGTCACGGGTCTCCCCATCAAATGAGGCGTGAATCACAGAAAACGGAGCCCCACAGGTGCAGCTGCGTCGACCACCACCACTTGTCTTGTTTCTTCCTCTCCCTCTCTCCCTCTCTCCCTCTCCCTCTCCCTCTCCCCCTCTCCCTCTCCCTCTATGCCACTGTTCTCTGTCCGGGTGATGGATGGCTTTCGCTCTCTATGTTACACAATGGTACTGAGGAGAGCTGTCCAACTTGTTCGTGAGATTATTTATTTGTTGGTTCTATATATATACATGACTGGCATATTTCTGGATTTGTATTTTGCCTCCTTCTCAAACTTAGTAATTATGCTCATTATATATATATATATATATATATATATATATATATATATATATATATATATATATATATATATATATATATATATATAATATCAACACCGTATTCCTTGATAATGTGTTGAAACATTAAAACCTTTGGAATTTTCATTTCATTGTTTTCCTACGCGGATACTTACGCCTAACTGAATCACGTGTTTTTTTTTTGTGATTATTTTTGCAGTGTCCCCAAATGTGGCTCATTTGGGCACTTTGTTTCCACCTTTGTCTCATTCATACATATATCCTGTTAAGCCCTATGAATATTTTCTATGTCGTGATCATGTGTACCCTATAAGCCGTTCTCTATCATTCATGTGAGGGGTTAGTTCTTTAAGCTTTTCAACTAATCCCTCTCATCACTGGTTCATGTTTGGTGGCATACCTCTGCTTTGTGTCCAGCTTCTGGAGATAGGTCATCTGTGATGTAAGCGCCTTTGAAATTTTCTCTCTCTGATTCTAGGAGAGTCTTCCCTCTCACTTGGTACCTTCTATTCGGCCTCCTGTCACCAGCACTTTCTTCATTGATTTGCACTTACTGGAGTTAATCTCTAGCTGCCACTTGTTAAACCATTTTTTTTAAGTCGTCAAGATCTGTAGTTTCTTGCACGCTTCATGCGTGTGTATCCTCTACATTTCTGAGTCATTGGCAAGCATTCATTGGAAGGAATATGTAGTGTGTATACTACGCTACAAATGAATCACCTTGAACAGGTGTACAACCAGTGAACACGTGTACAACTAGTGAACACGTGTACAACTAGTGAACAGGTATACAACCAGTGAACAGGTGTACAACTAGTGTCCCTTGTACCACCTTCAGAGTTATTCTTGGCTGTTTCAAACATGTGCACTAATTTCTTAGAAAGTACCGTGTCAACGACTTTCTGACTATCCAGAAATATGCAAGCCACCCATCCCACTGTGTCCTGAATAAGTCCCGTCGCCTGGTTATGGTACTTGACCAGGCTTGTCAGACAAGACTTGCGGTTCCTGAGCCCATAGTCGTGATTTTGATTGTTTTTCAATAGTAATGATCCACCTCCTTAGATACTGTTTATATCTCACCATCTCTCCATAACATTAAATAATAGGTTTGAGGTGTCAAGTACAGGTCAGTGACCCTTGACCTACCATTGAAGGTCAAGGGGAAGGTCGTATGAGCCAAGCACGAGGCACAATGGTACGTAGACACAATGGTAGTACACCTGTTCACTGGTTCTACACCTGCTTACAGCGTCGTATCGACGGGTGTGGTCACATGTGATGCGCTGCACAGGTCAATAGCCTCATTGTATGAGGAGTTTTATGTTAGTTATCTTGTTCAGTGGTATTCTCGTCATTTACTTTTTATGATGTCAATGTGCGATTCACAGCTCTGATGGTAAACTAAACTGGTTATGGTTGTACACCTGTTTACTGGTTGTACACCTGTTTACTGGTTGTACACCTGTTTACTGGTTGTACACCTGTTTACTGGTTGTACACCTGTTCACTGGTTGTACACCTGTTTACTGGTTGTACACCTGTTTACTGTTGTACACCTTTTACTGGTTGTACACCTGTTTACTGGTTGTACACCTGTTTACTGGTTGACACCTGTTCATGGTTGTACACTGTTTACTGGTTGTACACCTGTTTACTGGTTGTACACCTGTTCACTGGTTGTACACCTGTTCACTGTTGTACACCTGTTTACTGGTTGTACACCTGTTTACTGGTTGTACACCTGTTCACTCCAGCAACACCTGTAATGGTTCGTAGAAATAATTTACAAATTAAGATTATAAATCTGACCATCCCTTAACCCCCCCCCCCCGACCTATCGAGCCAGACATCGGAAAACTTACTAATACGTCGCATTCGTAACGGATTGGTCGATTACGTACAAAATCGGACGTACAAGGGCGAAGGGAAGGGAACTATCAGGGGGAAAGCGCCAAGCCATTACGACTATATAGCACTGGGAAGGGGTCAGGATAAGGATTTGGGATGGGACGGGGGGGGGGGGGGAATGGTGCCCACCACTTGGACGGTCGGGGATTGACGCCGACCTGCAAGAAGCGAGACCGTCGCTCTACCGTCCGACCCAAGTGGTTGGAAGCCTCACTTTCTACACCCCCTTGGCCAATTAGGGTCCAATACCTGAAAAAAGTATGTAACCCTCTACGTCATTTCTAGCTCCTCTTTAAATAATCCCAACCTAACCCACTCCAACCCAACCTACCCTAACCCACTCCAACCCAACCTACCCACTCGCCCAACCTAACCCACTCCAACCCAACCTACCACCCACTCCAACCCAACCTATAACCCATCAACCACAACCTACCCTAACCACTCCAACCCAACCTAACCCACCCAGCCCAACCATAACCCACTCATGCCCAACCTAACCCACTCCAACCCAACCTAACCCACTCCAACCCAACCTAACCACTCCAACCCCAACCTAACCCACTCCAACCCAACTAACCCACTCCAGCCCAACCTAACCCACTCCAGCCCAACCTAACCCATAGCCCAACCTAACCCACTCCAACCCAACCTACCCTAACCCACTCCAACCCAACCTAACCCACTCCAGCCCAACCTAACCCGCTCCAGCCCAACCTAACCCACTCCAACCCAACCTAACCCACTCCAGCCCAACCTAACCCACTCCAGCCCAACCTAACCCACTCCAACCCAACCTACACCCACTCCAACCAACCTATCCTAACGTAGCCTAACGCAAGAGCCAAAAAGCTGCGTTTTGTTCATTGTTTACATAAGGTGAACGTGACGTCACTATGACGTCACAGTGTTAAAGGGTGTGCAGGTTTTGGACCCTACTGGAATCTGCCTGCCGTTTAAATTCTCAGATGCCTCACTAATGAGACTGAGACAACGACTCCCAGGAAGATGTACAGGAGAGAGAGAGTGGCTTCTCTCCTGTATGAACCAATATTGCTACATCAATTGCTTATCTCCTCCAACCACAACAAAGGGTCATCTCGAAATTACCTAAAGTGTAATTACCTAAGTGTAGTTACAAGGATGAGAGCTACGCTCGTGGTGTCCGTCTTCCCAGCACTCTTTGTCATATGACACTTTGATATTACTGACGGTCTTGGCCTCCACCACCTTCTCACCCAACTTGTTCCACCCGTCTACCACTCTGTTTGGGAAAGTGAATTTTCATATATTTCTCCGGTATCTTGCGGGGGTTGAGCTCTGGCTCTTTGGTCCCGCCTCTCAACAGTCAATCAAACTGATGTACAGGTTCCTGAGCCTACTGGCTCTATCATATCTACATTTGAAACTGTGTATGGAGTCAGCCTCCACACATCACTGCCTAATGCATTCCACCTGTTAACTACTTTGACACTTAAAAGTGGTTTCTAACGTCCTGTGGCTCATATGGGTACTCAGTTTCCACCTGTGTCCCCTTATTCGCGTACCACCTTGTTAAACAGTTTATCCTTATCTACCCCTGTCAATTCCTCTAAGAATTTTGTAGGTAGTGATCATGTCTCCTCTTACTCTTCTGTCTTCCAGTGTCGTGAGGTGCATCTCACGCAGCCTTTCCTCGTAACTCATGCCTCTTAGTTCTGGGACTAGCCTAGTGGGCAACCTCTGAACTTTTTCCAGCTTCGTCTTGTGCATGACAAGGTACGGGCTCCATGCTGGGGCCGCATACTCCAGGATTGGTTTTATATTGTGATAACAAGGTTTTGAATGATTCCTCACACAGGTTCCTGAAGGCTGTTCTGATAGAGCCTCGCGTATGCCGCAGACGTAATTATTTTCATGTGGGCTTCAGGAGACAGGTTTGGTATGATATCAACTCCTAGATCTTTCTCTCTGTCCGTTTCATGAAGGATCTTCATCGCCCATTCTGTACCCTGTGTCTGGCCTCCTGTTTCCACCGCTTACTTTAATTACCTTGCATTTACTCGGGTTGAACTTTAGTAGCCTTTTGTTGGACCATTCATTCAGTCTGTCTAGGTCATCTTGCAGCCTCCTACTATCGTCCTCGTTTTAATCCTCCTCATAATTTTGCATCATCAGCAAACAATGAGAGGAACAATTCTATATCCTCTGGGAGATCATTTACATATATCAGAAACAGTATAGGTCCAA
>WNGS01135237.1:17647785-17671091 GCA_020271785.1 Procambarus virginalis
GATGGGTTGGAATGGGGACTTAGCCCATTATAATGCGCCGCCCAGTTCAAGTATTTAAGTTTAATTTTATTTCTCCAATGTTGTATTTCCTGTTTTTTACGACGCTGACGTCTGCAAGATCAGCGTCCTAGGCTTCATTTGCACAAGTGGTCTTGTATTCATATCTGGAGTCAAAGCAACATTGGTCGGGATTGTTGGCCTGCTGGCGGGAGGTGACTGGCCTTCACACGTAATACTTCACCATTTAAATACTTATATTACTGCTTGGTATAACTCTTCCTTCATATATATAACGAAGGCGTGAAGGCGGCTCCACAACGGAGAAGTAAAATGCTTATTTTCCTATTCAGTAATGCACACAACATACGTGAGACCAATTGTGGATTATGCAGTGACAGCATGTGTCATGTCATCTACCAGAGTTTTAACGAAGGGGAAAGGGGAAAGCGCCAAGCCATTGCAAGTATATAGCACTTGGATGGGGGTTAGGATAAGGATTAGGGAAGGGACGGGGGGAAAGGAATGGTGCCCAACCACTTGGACGGCTGGGTGATTGAACACCGACCTGCATGAAGCGAGACCGTCGCTCTACCGTCCAGCTTAAGTGGTTGGGCAAGCGGAGAGTCAAGCTGGAGACAGTTTTGAGAGGCATTAAGTACAAAGGATTACAAAGAGCAACAGATCATAATAGCACCTAACAAGGCTGTTGGGTAATTGGAAACGTATGGAGTTGTTGAAATGGAATGTCGTGGATTTGAGGAGAAATGATTGGCTAATCTAAGCTGAAATGTTTTTACAATACCATACTGTATAATATCTGCTGGTAAACTGTTCCATATTACTAAGGTAGTGGAGACCAAGTCCAGTCGCATCTCCTGTTGACCTCCAGTCGAGGCGCCTCAGAGTGTAGGACTGTCACCAGCGGAGGGTAGAAATAGCCTAAGCTACTCTATCCCTTTGAGATGTATTTCTTTCTTACCTCAATAAACATACTTGAACTTGAACGTACACTAACTGCTTCGCTCTGCGTACACAAGTATACATTTACAAAGTTTACATTTTATATTACAGAATTGTCACAAATGGCACACCAAGACAATGGAAATGTAGCCAAACTGCCCAGGCACTCTTAGGCCTAACACAGTATATATATAAATATATATGTGGTACACTAGGCCTAGGAATGTTTAAGTTTAGATTTAGTTTTTATTTTCGTGACGTCGATAAAATTAACAGTACATTGTTCGCTGCAACAGTTCGTTTTTGTACGTTCCCGCGCAAACAGTTGCCACAAGTTCGGTTATTTTAAGAGGATGGGGTGAATATCAAACCACACGCAAGAGACGGGACTGAGGAGCTAGAGCCCATCCCGGGAAACACAGAGGAATAAACACATACAACCTGACCCCCCCCCCCACCCACCCACCATAAGGACTCCTCCATTACCGTGGAAATGTTCGTCTGGCCATTTGTTCCATTATGTACTGCCCATTTAAATGTCATTGTTATTCAATACACCACAAGTTGGTGTCATTACCAGAATTGTGTGGTCCCGCCCGTCGCTGGTGGGGGCCCGCCTTCCGGGGCCCGCCTTCCGGGGCCGCCTTCGGGGCCCTCCCTCCGCCTCCAATATCGTTAAAAATAATTTGCACTAATATAAAGAGATGTAAAGAAGGTCTTCCCCTTACAGAGTCTGTCTCTTCGGGTATCCTAGTACCATTGGGTCTTCCTGATGTCTCTAATCTGTGTGTCTTGATCAACTGCGGCCAAGAACGGCTTTAATGTCAGCGCCAGCTTATGAGAACCTCTGCCTCCACCCACCCTCCTGCCTCCAGGCCGCCCACACACCCACCCACGCCCATGCACCGGCATTCTAATTATATATATGTTATTTAATAAAATAATAATAAGTAATAATATAATAATTATTAAAAAGTAATATATATATACTTTTATATATATACTGTGTTTCCATGAACCACAGCAACATGTAGGGCGGGTTACTGTGTCATAAACTAACCACTCGCACACAATACATTACGAAGGGGTTATTGTAATGGGCACGCCATACCTCTCTCACAATACAAGAGGCCTACTGGCCTAGATAGGGGAGGAGGCTAGCCCAGCAAGGCCGCCAGGAGGCTCTATTATGTGCATATGACTTCCCCGAAATTGCCTTCACGAGGCTATGTTTAGGTGATGTACGGAGGAGAGGGGGGGGGAGGGGATGGGGGGGAGGGGATGGATGGGGGGATGACGAAGGGGGGGGGGGGTGATTATGTGGAGACTAACCCTTTCCCGGAATTCCCATTCTCCCATCATTTCCCCCCCCTACCTACCCCTGCCACCTCCCCAACCATGCCCAAACACCCCCCCCCCCCACCCTGCCCACGGATCAATCCGACCTTACATAGCCTCATGTTTATTGCCGTCATATATACACACATTATCATTACCCCGTTTGCTACTGTCAATAGAAGGGCGGAAGGCGTCAGGCCGGCCAGCAAAAAGTAGTACAGTTAAAGAGAGGGAAATGTTTAATAATAAAGCATTACAGAATTTACAATATTATATACATATATATATATATATATATATATATATATATATATATATATATATATATATATATATATATAAGAACTAGTCGCAGCACTGTTCCTGAGGTACTCCACTCGTTACAGTGCACCAGTCTGACTTCTTGCCCACTGACTGTTCTCTCTGGCACCTGCCGGGCTTTTCCGCTTATTCCCGCCAGCCTCTCAAGTTTGAATAGCAGTTTCCTGTACGGTACTGTGTCAAAGGCTTTTTGGCATTCCAGAAATATGCAGTCTGCCCATGCTTCTCTGTCCTGCCTTATTCTTATTTTATCATTGAGTTCCAGAAGGTTTGATAGGCACGATTTCTCCTTCTCTAAACCCATGTTGGTGTTTGTTTGCATACCTAATGTTCTCCAAGTGTGTAACCAGTCTTAACCTGATTATTCTTTCAAGTACTTTACAAGGGATGTTTGACAGTGATACTGGTCTGTAGTTAAGTGTCTTTTCCCTATCTCCTTTTTTGAAAATTGGTGCTACATTTGCCTTCTTCCAGCATCTGGGCAACGCTCCCTTCGTAAATGACTCATTATAGATCCTTGCCAGAGGCACGCTGAGGGCCTGCGCTGCCTCTTTTAACATCTACGGGGATACTTTGTCTGGTCCAACTGCTTTAGTTTCATCCAGTGTTGTTAGCTGTTTCATTACCTCCTCTGCTGTCACTTCTATATTCTTTAGTCTCTCTTCTTGGGTCGTTCATATACTCTAAGAATGGGAGCTGCTCAGCCTTGGTTGTTCACACACCTTTGTTCACACGGGCCTCACTTTAAATACTTGGACGTTCCAAATGGCCTTGCTGGGACAAGAACCTCCGCCCGCGGGATGCAAAGCACTAATAATCGTAGGACCTCCTCAACCCTGGACTAGATGAAGTAGTTGACCATATAACCCGAATGCACTCGGGCATGGGGTTGAATGCACTCGGGCATGGGGTTGAATGCACTCGGGCATGGGGTTGAATGCACTCGGGCATGGGGTTGAATGCACTCGGGCATGGGGTTGAATGCACTCGGCATGGGGTTGAATGAGAAGGTACAGCACTCGGCGTGGGTGAAGTCGGTAGTTCACGTTCTTAATATAGTAATATTAATTAGAATAGAAAAAAATGTTAAGTATTTAAAATAACGAAAATCACCGATTGTTAAGCAAATTAGGCCTTGCCTACTAGGCCAAAGAGTGCGGGTCTGGCTGTTAGACGCGAGACATACATCTTTGGTTACATAAGGACAACCACCTCTACATTAGTCGTCCATTAGACTAGAAGAACCGACCGCCTCTCAACACCTGGTGTACGAGGCACTTCAACTGACAATCTAATCTTGCATAGCTTCAACATGTGATCACACGAGACTCTAGATATTCCTCTGGCTGATCTCACACACACACACACACACACACACAACACACACACACACCACACACACACACCACACACACACACACCACACACACACCACACCACACACACACCACCACACACACACACACACAACACACACACAGTTAGGGGGGACATGATCACCACATTCAAGATTCTCAGGGGAATCGACAGGGTTGATAAAGACAGGCTGTTTTAACACAAGGCACACGCTCTAGGGGACACAGGTGGAAACTGAGTGCCCAAATGAGCCACAGAGATATTAGAAAGAACGTTTTTAGTGTCAGAGTGGTTGACAAATGGAATGCATTAGAAGTAATGTGGTGGAGGCTGAGTCCATACACAGTTTCAAGTGTAGATATGATAAAAGCCCATTAGGCTCAGGAAACTGTACACCTGTTGATTGACGGTTGAGAGGCGGGACCAAAGAGCCAGAGCTCAACCCCCGCAAGCACAACTAGGTGAGTACAACTAGGTGAGTACACCGAAGAGTAAGGGGAGACATGATAACCACCTACAAAATTCTCAGGGGAATTGACAGGGTGGATAAAGACAAACTCTTCAGCACGGGTGGGACACGAACAAGGGGACACAAGGTGGAAACTGAGTACCCACATGAGCCACAGGGACGTTAGAAAGAATTTTTTCAGTGTCAGAGTAGTTAACAGATGGAATGCATTAGGCAGTGATGTGGTGGAGGCTGACTCCATACACAGTTTCAAATGTAGATATGATAAAGCCTCAGTAATCTCAGGAACCTGTACATCAGTTGATTGACAGTTGAGAGGAAGAGCAGAGCTCAACTCCCGCAAGCACAACTAGGTGAACACACACCCTGCACCGGAATATTCAACACAGAACACAACAGCACAACCGTTATCGGTACCCATCTCCTTGATAAGGTTTATCGCACTCAAAGAGGCCGCCGCGATGATCCCGCCAGAGCACACACGCACACACACACGCACGCACACACGCACGCACACACGCACGGTGCTGCGTTGAGACGTACATCACGTCACAATGTTTGCTTACTGGACCTACCACCAAGGTGGAACGTAATCTCTATATTGTTCTCGCTTGAGCGGCAGAGTAGAGCTGGGGGATGTTTGGGGGGGGGGGGGGGGGTGATTCGTGGACTGTGGAAGGGGGGAGGGTGGGGGAGGGGGGGGCGGCAGGTGTTGGATAGTTGGGGGGGGGCCGACAGGTGTTGGATAGTTGGGGGGGGGCCGGCAGGGTTGGATAGTTGCGGGGGAGCGGCAGGTGTTGGATAGTTGAGGGGGGGGGCAGGTGTTGGATAGTTGCGGGGGAGCGGCAGGTGTTGGATAGTTGAGGGGGGGCGGCAGGTGTTGGATAGTTGCGGCGGGGGCGGCAGGTGTTGGATAGTTGCGGGGGAGCGGCAGGTGTTGGATAGTTGAGGGGGGCGGCAGGGTTGGATAGTGCGGGGGAGCGGCAGGTGTTGGATAGTTGCGGGGGAGCGGCAGGTGTTTGGATAGTTGAGGGGGGGGCGGCAGGTGTTGGATAGTTGGGGGAGGTGTTGAATAATAGTTGGGGCAGCGACAGGTGTTGAATAAGTACAAGGTCTCGTGTGTATATATATATATATAATAATATATTATATATATATATATATATATATATATATATATCGAGTGAAGGGTAGCGTACAGGTGTCCAGCTGCGGCACGTGAGAACAGGTGCCCAGCTGCGGCACGTGAGAACAGGTTACAGCTGCGGCACGTGAGAACAGGTGTAACAGCTGCGGCACGTGAGAACAGGTGCCCAGCTGCGGCACGTGAGAACAGGTTGTACAGCTGAGGCACGTGAACAGGTGTGCCCAGCTGCGGCACGTGAGAACAGGTGACCAGCTGCGGCACGTAGACAGGTGCCGCAGCTGAGGCACGTGAGAACAGGTGCCCGCTGCGGCACGTGAGAACAGGTGTACAGCTGCGGCACGTGAGAACAGGTGCCGCAGCTGAGGCACGTGAGAACAGGTGCCCAGCTGCGGCACGTGAGAACAGGTGCCGCAGCTGAGGCACGTGAGAACAGGTGCCCAGCTGCGGCACGTGAGAACAGGTGCCCAGCTGCGGCACGTGAGAACAGGTGTCCAGCTGCGGCACGTGAGAACAGGTGCCCAGCTGCGGCACGTGAGAACAGGTGCCGCAGCTGAGGCACGTGAGAACAGGTGTCCAGCTGAGGCACGTGAGAACAGGTGTCCAGCTGAGGCACGTGAGAACAGGTGCCGCAGCTGAGGCACGTGAGAACAGTGTCCAGCTGCGGCACGTGAGAACAGGTGCCCAGCTGCGGCACGTGAGAACAGGTGCCCAGCTGCGGCACGTGAGAACAGGTGTCCAGCTGCGGCACGTGAGAACAGGTGCCCAGCTGCGGCACGTGAGAACAGGTGTCCAGCTGCGGCACGTGAGAACAGGTGCCCAGCTGCGGCACGTGAGAACAGGTGTCCAGCTGCGGCACGTGAGAACAGGTGCCGCAGCTGAGGCACGTGAGAACAGGTGTCCAGCTGCGGCACGTGAGAACAGGTGTCCAGTTGCGGCACGTGAGAACAGGTGCCCAGCTGCGGCACGTGAGAACAGGTGCCCAGCTGCGGCACGTGAGAACAGGTGTCCAGTTGCGGCACGTGAGAACAGGTGCCCAGCTGCGGCACGTGAGAACAGGTGTCCAGTTGCGGCACGTGAGAACAGTGTCCAGTTGCGGCACGTGAGAACAGGTGTCCAGCTGCGGCACGTGAGAACAGGTGTCCAGTTGCGGCACGTGAGAACAGGTGTCCAGTTGCGGCACGTGAGAACAGGTGCCCAGCTGCGGCACGTGAGAACAGGTGTCCAGCTGCGGCACGTGAGAACAGGTGGTCCAGTTGCGGCACGTGAGAACAGGTGCCGCAGCTGAGGCACGTGAGAACAGGTGCCCAGTTGCGGCACGTGAGAACAGGTGCCGCAGCTGAGGCACGTGAGAACAGGTGCCGCAGCTGAGGCACGTGAGAACAGGTGCCCAGTTGCGGCACGTGAGAACAGGTGCCGCAGCTGAGGCACGTGAGAACAGGTGCCCAGTTGCGGCACGTGAGAACAGGTGCCGCAGCTGAGGCACGTGAGAACAGGTGCCGCAGCTGAGGCACGTGAGAACAGGTGCCCAGTTGCGGCACGTGAGAACAGGTGCCGCAGCTGAGGCACGTGAGAACAGGTGCCGCAGCTGCGGCACAACACCCACAGTGAGAGTCGCGAGAAGTTTTGACAAATACACAAACCATTTAGAAAGAAATTAGAGACATGAGAATACAATTGATGTATTATACAACTGTTAGGCTACCAGCCTCACCTGGATAGCTAGTAGGCTATCGATCAACCTCGCCCGGCTAGTCAGTAGGCTACCAGCCTCGCCCGGCTAGCCAGTAGGCTAGTAGCCGGTAGGTTACCAGCCTTGTGTAGCTAAATTAAAAACAAATATATATGGATTTTGGACAAAAACGCAATAATTATCTGAATTTAAAAAGTATACCATCAATAACACACAAATTTATCAACTTTTAAGTCGCGAATGTACTAATAAACCCAGGGAATAGGTCTAAAAAAAAATGTAAATCTTTGAGTTACAAATGGAAATTGGAGCCGCACAAAGGCACCGGAGGAGGCTGCAACTTGCAGCAAACTGGCAATAGCATTTGGTTTGCATTAGAAAACTTTTAAAATGTCCTCCTGAGGACATTTTGAAAGTTTCTCGTTTCCCGGGTTGTGAGTTTGTCTGCACCGTTGTTGTGGGCTGGTTAGCTGGGATCGGGTGGGACCCCTGACGTCAGCCCTGGGACTCTCAGGGACGTCAGCGAGGGCTGGGATCGGGTGGGACCCCTGATGTCAGCCCTGGGACTTCCAGGGCCGTCAGCGTGGGCTGGGATCGGGTGGGACCCCTGATGTCAGCCCTGGGACTCCCTGAGACGTCAGCGAGGGCTGGGATCGGGCACGGGACCCTGCTGCTATAGCCATGGTCCGCTCTGGGACGCTTTTAGGCCATCCTATCTTGATTGTCCTTCGTTATCTTTCTTAAATTAATGGGTTTTATCTGCCTCTTCTTACAATCAGCAGTGTTTGGCACGACAATACTGAATAACGTTCCTTAAATCATATCACCAAGACTTGACTTTTATCAAAACAGACTGATGTTTGGAATCAAGATTTAACAGTCAGTTGACGGCACTATAGGGCCGTATCTTATGTATTCTCCCGCCTCTCATTAAACTGCATTCATGAATATTCATTTATCATTCGGTTAACGTCATGAATTGATAATAATTCATTCATATTAGCTAGTTATGAATTGTTATTAGAAATATGAATTAATTCATATTTCGATCAAATTTCGAAAATTTTCCTATTTATTATAAAATTATTACAAATAGAATAAAAACAGCTATCCACTTTTGTTAAATTATTTTATGAGTTACTAATTACTGATTATTTTAAAATCCTCAGGCAATGCGGTGGGATTGAATTATTGTCTCAGCTCAATCCAGACACATGCATTACCGACTAGACCACGATGGGCTCAAAATATTATACAACCCTAAGAGCCACTGAACTTACGTGGAATTTGGGTACCAGCTCGGTGCCTTCCACATCCCTTGCAAGTTCAGTTGATCTTCGGGTTGTGACGCTTTTTAAGTCTATCATTGAGTAATGCGTGCATCTGCAGTGACCCGGACCGCAAGTTCGATCCCATTGCATTGCTCCAAAAAGACTTACTCGTAGACATATGATAACACTGATATCCCTGTCATTACCCTTTATCATCAAGTTGATAAAACTATATAAATAAAAAGTATATATTATTTTCTTACTTGTTGTCTTAAATATTCGAGGAACTGACTCGGAATGTTCTGGTACATCTTGTTTTTATTTTGTTAATATGAAAGGTTTCTTGACTTCAAAACGTTTGACAATAATAACCATCACAGCCGGTAACTGGCCATCATGCTCGCCCGATAACAGCTCCGGTAACAGCTGTCCAGGAGGCAGTTTTTATCAGTGATTAGGCGTGTTATCATGGGTAAGATATCAGTGACTAGTGCCTTGGACCCCAAGCTGCTACACCGAGCACCATTCCTGACGCTGCTTCTCCCATACCACTCCCTTAACGAGTCTATGACCAGCCATCCCGTCAGGTGACGCTGTTAAGGCAAGAACCAGCCGTCTCCCGGTCACAGGAGCGCCCCCCTCCCCCCGTCACGCCCGTCACACAGCCGTCACAGGAGACCTCGGCGTCACACACAGCCGTCAGGAGACAGCCTCGTCACCTGAAGGCTGCTCTCTCTACGTTAACGGTGACTATAAGGCCCTCTGACACGAGGCTTTTTTTCTTCTGACATCGCGATCTTTTTCTTCTGACATCGCGATCTTTTTGGTCGTTCATAATTCTTAAAAGGTTTGATACTGTGTGTCCGGTACCCTGTGATATCCTGCTACACTGCGCTGTGATATCCTGCTACACTGCGCTGTGATATCCTGCTATACTGCCCTGTATGTGTCCTATTGACTGTTGCGTCCTGCGTCTCTGTGTTCTGTAGCGCAGGTGAATGTGTCACGCTGCCCTGTAAGTGTCCTATTGGCTGTGATACTCCTGTACACTGGCATGCGCGTGTCCTGAAATTTTAGAATGCCTGTGATGTCCTGGTGTTCCCTGTCGTCTGTGACATGCTCTGTCCTGCCCCGCCGTCTGCGACAGGTTCTGTCGTGTCCTGTCGTTCTTTAGTGCCTCATTCACATATATGTATCTCCTTTCCTGCCGTCTGTCTGTCTGTATATATATGTCCAAATATACTAACACTGTAGTCTGCTGTGAGGGATGACCAAATATGCCGCTCTGTGCCGTGGCTGACAATAGTGACCGAATATATATACTGCTTATACGCTGTGATATACTGTCAGTAATGACCAAATATAATCCCCCTGCACTGGTGGTAGTATATTATCATTTAATGACCGAATGTATTGCCCTATACTGTGGTATACTGACCGAATATACCGCCTCACACTGAGGTCTGAAGCGGATCTCGAATTAACTGGATCGGTGCACACTGATCAGGAAGTGTGGTTCAAGGTCTGTCACAGGGCCAGAGTGTCAGAGTGCCAAACATATCCCCCCCCCTACAACAACAAGGTCATGTCTGGAGGCCTGTATACACCTGCTGTTACGCCCCCAGTGTGATCACAGTGCCAGCCCTGCCGGTATAGTCATATATGTATATGACTATGACATACATATATATAGTCATATATATAGTCATATAGTGCCTTAAGTTGTGCACATGTATGAAGTAATGTCTTCGAAAGACCACAGTATCTTAGCTGTTGCTCAGACACTGTTGTCAGCTATATATCTGAAATGGTGATTGACTGATTGATTGATGAAGATTAAGCTATCCAAGAGGAGGCACGGGCATGAATAACCCGTAGAGAAATGGGGGGGCAGATGTATATTCAGGTATATATATCGGGAAATGGGAACCAGCAGAGCTCCACCTGGGTCCCCATTCCTAGTGGTTCCTCTGTTAGAGATTAACAAATGATAATCTAATTAGTAGTTTTGAGTTCCTTGATTAGTGTTAATGACTGTTGTTGTTCGGTGGTTTCCCACACACACATTTCTTAAATTTTCTTGGAAGGCGATTAAGACAATGAATTGTAGTAATATCAGCCGCCTTAGTCAACGTACATATTGCACTATTGAACGTCCTATTATACATATACATTACCTATATATATATATATATATATATATATATATATATATATATATATATATATATATATATAACTGAAAACTCACACCCCAGAAGTGACTCGAACCCATACTGCCAGGAGCAACGCAACTGGTATGTACAGGGACGCCTTAATCCGCTTGACCATCACGACCGGACAAAAGGAAGTGATAGCCGAAGCTATATGAACCACTTCCCCGCCGGCACTCGGATGGTAATCTTGGGCATAGCATGTGTTCCTCACATGTTGCCCCAAAGAATGAGGTGATTTGATAAAATGCTATGCCCATGATTACCATCCGAGTGCCGGCGGGGAAGTGGTTCATATAGCTTCGGCTATCACTTCCTTTTGTCCGGTCGTGATGGTCAAGCGGATTAAGGCGTCCTGTATATACCAGTTGTGTTGCTCCTGGCAGTATGGGTTCAAATCACTTCTGTGGTGTGAGTTTTCAGTTATATATATATATATATATATATATATATATATATATATATATATATATATATATTATATATATATATATATAAAAGGACGTTTATTTAATAAACTGTACTATATATATAGTACAGTTTATTAAATACTCGGATCATTGATGTTTGTCATTCAGACCAGAGCTGTATTGATGTGTCGTCGAGGCGATGGCGTGAGAGGGGTGTTATGCTGTGTTTGGGCAGGTCATGTAACCCTGCCTGTACCTCTGTAACCCTGCCTGTGCCTCTGTAACCCTGCCTGTACCACTGTAACCCTACACCATCGCCGCCTGGCACTGTGATGTCATCAGTGACGTAACACCCAATAAGTTGGTTGCCTCATTCACATATATTAATGACAAATATAGTCCCCTTTGAGTATGTTTCCAAATAATGTACTGCATGTATAAATATTTATATATAAAACCCCACTAATATTACATATATTTTAAGGAATATTCTCCCAATGATCCAACAGCTTCCATAAAATTACACAGTTTACTCATGGGGAACAAAACAAAAACATTATAGACACCCCCACACCATAGAAAACGGCATAATGTGTTGACGTGTTATTGTGTGTGTTTACAGTTGAGGAGCACGAGGCTTGGCGGGGTGGCTCTGCTTACCGCACTCTGCTGATACGCCTTATCTCTACCAGTGCGGGCTTTCCCTGCCACTGATCGGTGTTCACGGCCAGTTATCTGGCCGTAGTGTGCAAGCTGCCGTCCTTGTGTCCGCCCCACGCTCTCCTTCCCTCTCCCTCACTCAGACTCGTCGGGGAAAACAAGTGATATGAGAAAATAATAAAACTCGAGGAAACTATTTAGACTCTTCAAAAACTTATCAGCCTCAAGAAAATGCTTCGATATTAACTTATAAATTTATACTAATATAACGTAGTTATTTTTTTGGTAGTGGCAGTGAAAAAGGAAAAGTAATTTAAAGCAGCCTTCGAAGTGGGTTTCCGTAATGGATAACGTGTTGAACACTAGATGACTAGAGTCCTAGAGACCTCAGCGCATCTGTACCATGACTTGCATCTGCGACAACATCTGGCGGGGCCTCTGTGCCGCCAAGGACGCCATCTTGGCCACCTGCTCCTCGGGGGACGACAGCCAGCCTCTCTCTCCATCCAGCAATAATTCTAACATCTCTGTTGTGTCTTCCAATGTGGTCGTCGATGGCGACCTGGGCCTCAGCAACCCTGGCTTCGACGACGACTCCTTCACGAGCGCTTTGGACGACTTGCCGGCGAAATGGCGCCCGAAATTACGGTTTCACGACCCCGTCACCGACGCGCCCCACTCCAACAATCCAGCTCACTTCACCGAGGTCGACCTTGGCGACGGCGCGGCTGCCGACGAGGCGGACAACGCTGGCCTGCGGTTCGCTGGCGGTCATCGGACGGACTCTCAGAGCAGCACGCGGGAGTCCGGCTACGGTCGCTCTCTAGACGACAGCAACGCTTCGTCGTCGCCAGAACCGTCCGTCAGCGTCGCCTACCACGCCCCTCCCAACCCCGGCGTGAGTACTGGTCGCCTTAGAGCGGCCTACAAGTGAACCATTGTATATGACACTAATGTTATCATAGGTTAATGCTTAGAAGCAAATAGTTATCCTTACATATATTGTTGACGTGTTAGATCTGTATATACATGTTAGATCTGTATGTTCATCGTTATTACACAGTGGCCATGTATGTACGCATATTATTACACATATACACCTCAGTTACACAAGTGGGTCATGTGCACTTGCACACTATATAGTTGAAATGGCTTACTGCTCGCTCCTGATTATTACCTTACCTTGCACACTTTCCTCCACATATCCTTACACACCTGTTGATGCATTGTTGCCAGTCTCAGGCCAAGCCTTCAGTGTATCTTTGTGCAGTAAACAATCGTGCTTGATTTTGTCTTTCCTGCCCTCAACAAACCGGTGTGATCAGCAGACTGAACACCAAACAACAGACCAGTTGCCAATGTTCCTTCAGATACACCAAAGACCAGTTGGTCTTTATTATCTATGGCAGACTTGCCTTGGAAACGGACCATGGGGGGGGGGGGGGCCTCAGATATAACTAAAGAGATAGGGACTAATGGGCCCCAGGTACCCACCAAGAAGACTGGGCCCCTTCATGGAGAAGGGCCCAGTTTCTGTCAGCCTCAACGACAGTTAGGACAAGAGAGCAGCTAGCCAGCCTTTGTCTCTCTCCGGCAGAGCGACTATGAAGGAAAAGACCTGTGGTCCTCGATCCCCCCCCCCATCATAGCAGAACTACCATGGTATAAATAGAGGTGTGTCTCTTGCACTCATTTTTTTCTCTCAATCTAAGTAAGAGCAAGTTGGTAATTTACATCTGTAATGATATTTAATAATGTAATAATAGACTAAAAATATACAGTCATGAGCTAAGGAACTACAGGAGGGACGTTGAGCCGGACCGGAGCTGTGGGGACTGACAGTCATCATTGACTGACAGTCATCATTGACTGACAGTCAGACTCATTGAGTCATATGCTCAATAATGTGGAATTTTTTATGACTCCATTTGCGCAAATGATCTTGTGCTAATGATCAGTTAAGGCATAAAACTAAGACAATATGGACACTAGGTCAATAAAAGCACTAAGTATTTATATCTAGAAGCGTTAAAAAACTACAGTTGGGAGCTAATTTATAATGAACATAAGAACAAAGGTAACTGCAGAAGGCCTATTGGCCCGTACGAGGCAGCTCCTATGTATAAGCACCCAATCCCACTCATATACTTGTCCAACCGGCGCTTGAAACAATCGAGGGACCCCACCTCCACCACGTTACGCGGTAATTGGTTCCATAATGTGGTATATGTATATGTGTTCCATTGTACACATCCATATATGTAAAATGCACCGCCCATTTCCATCCTGAGGTCGGTAGTGGAGTGAGACATAGACTAGACACCAATGTTTGATTTGCTGCAGGCGAGAGTCACAATAACGTGGCTAAAGTATGTTGACCAGACCACACACTAGAAGGTGAAGGGACGACGACGTTTCGGTCCGTCCTGGACCATTCTCAAGTCGATTGTGGTTTGATTTGATGTCTGGGTTAAGGTCTGTCAGCCTCTGGCGAGTCATTAAGGCCGCCACAAGTGCTTGCTTACCAACCTTGAGGTTATCTTGAGAAGATTTCGGGGCTTAGCGTCCCCGCGGCCCGGTCCTCGACCAAGCCTCCTTTTGTTACACACCCCCAGGAAACAGCCCGTAGCAGCTGTCTAACTCCCAGGTACCTATTTACTACACCGACCAGCAAGGTTTAATTTAGTCCAGCAACCCGTCCTCTTGTTTGGACAGTACGTTTTCTATGTGGACCATCGTAAGCATACTGACGTAATGGACAATTAGAATTTGCTATTATTCACCTTGCACAGTCCGGAAAAATAGCGCTATAACCCAAACGTGTATATTCCTAGGCCTAGTTGGGCACATATATGTACAATATTAGGCCTCACATAACGTTAATTAGGCCTAGGCTGGTTACGTTTCATTAGCAACATGAATACAAAACCTTTTCCGGTTTATTAAATTGTACCAAATTATACTTTCTAATTGTCCATCACGTACGATGGTCCACATCGCACGTGATCGTACATGTGGTCCACATCATGGACCATATGTACGATGGTCCACATCATGGACATATGTACGATGGTCCACATCATGGACCATATGTACGATGGTCCACATCATGGACCATATGTACGATGGCCCACATCATGGACCATATGTACGATGGTCCACATCATGGACCATATGTACGATGGTCCACATCATGGACCATATGTACGATGGCCACGTCGTTAAGTACTAGCTAGGTAGGAGAATGGGCTGTTGGCCTTAACACAGTTCATAACTTAAGTAAACTCAGTATTACACTACATTACACGGCCCTTGCGGATTTGTTCATTTAAACTCAGTATATTTACGTCTAGAAGGCAGGTAAACCTCTTGGGTATACAGCGCTGGCCATGTCGCTCTTAGCACTATCTTCTGATAGGTACATTGCCTTAGCTTATGTTCACGCGATAATATTTTGAAGCCATGCAATCGGCTCGAACACAGGGCCTGGACTCCCCCCCAGTTATAATGAACTACAGTAGCCCAGACCTACATCAGCAGGTAATGTTAACGTACACTAACCTATTTAGAGCCAAGCACGCTAGTCCAATTAGTGCACAGTGAATTATTTCCTACTGGAACACTAATTGTGCAAACTGTAAATAGTGCTCACACTTCTAAGCCAATTAGGTTACGTTGGGCTTAGCTTTGTTAATAGTTGGTTAATTAGTTCAGACTGAGTTTCCCAGATATAGTCATCCCGTTTTCTAATCTCCCTGCAACCTAGCCTAACCTACAGGACCTAATCATACCTAACTTAACCAGGATAGCGTGATCGCCAGCTGAGAGAGGAGTGACATTCCATTTCGAAAATGTCCCGCTTCTCTGGGCAAATTGTCTGGGTAGACAACTAAGTTGTTTACCCAGACAATTACCCAGTTGTCGAGTAGACAACTAAGTTGTCTACTCGATTACTAAAATGTATTTTTTTTTTTTTGGCAGCCGAGTAGAGGAAATCACGTGCTTCTAATGTTTTGGTACACAGTGGTGACATCTAGCGGCCGCATTATAGACTCGTCAACAGAGACTTTAAATATAAAATATTTGTGCAGCATGGAATGTGAATGACAATACACAATAAAATGCTTTTAATAATAATATTACTGATGATAATTAACGTGTTGTAAGTAAACCAAACGTAAAAAATCCATAAACTCACGTCATCAGTTAGAGCAGCAGCCCCTTGAGGTCATCAGCTGTGTTTTGTTTACATTGTGCGTCTCCTGTTTCCTATTATGCCTGTAAGGGGGCAGCACTTGTTCTAATAATTAATTTTTTATTAACATTCTTCCCCATCCCCCGCTCTCTTTGGCTACGATTTTTAAAGCATATAAATGCATTTGTGTATTATAGTAAGTTTATCCACGACAAACGATACCTTATTATTATTTTTCTTCATTATAAAATGTTATTATTTATAATAAAATAATTATATGTCCTACCAACGGAAAATAGGGTCGATTCAAGTTCAAGTTGAAGTATGTTTATTGAGATAAGAAAGAAATACATCTCAAAGGGATAGAGTAGCTTAGCCACCTCTCATTCAAGGTCGAAAACCAACCACTGGCAGGGAAATTATGACGCTATAGTGACGTCACACTCGGCCGAATTATTTATAAATTACATTTTCATCATATGTTTTGGGTTCGCAACAAGATTGGGTTAGATTAGGCCGTTTAAGAGTAACAATGACGTATATGGGACTTGAGAATGGTCCAGGACGGACCGAAACGTCGTCGTCCTTTCACCTTCTAGTGTGTGGTCTGGTCAACATACTTTAGCCACGTTATTGTGACTCATCGCCTGCAGTACCAGGGGTCTCCAAACTATGGCCCGCGGGCCACATCCAGCCCGCCAAACAAATCCCTGTGTGGTGGCCTTGAAAAAATAATTATCGTACGAATGGCATCGCAGAATTATTCAAAGCTGGGGCTGCTGACTGGTGGCGCTCAGCCCGAGTCAGTTTTCCTCTCTCTCGATAGGGTGACGCACAGATACTAGTACTGGTAGGTATGTGTTGTGCATTACAACCAATCAGTTGTGTATAACTGTATATTGTGGGGATGGAGGTTTTATAAATGCCTGCAGCCAGATCAGTTTCCAAATTTGATAAAGTTTGCTTGTAGTTTTGTGTCCATTTTTGGTTCAACATACTTGTGTGAACAAACATTTCCCAAAATGAAGTATGTGAAATCTAACTATCGAGCAAATTTGTCTGATGATCACTTGAAATCAATTCTTACAATTGGCTCATCTAATCTGGAACCTGATTTTAATGAAATTTTGAAGTCAAAACGACAGTATCATTCGTCACACTAATTTGGTTGCATAAAACTAAAGGCAGGAATCTATTTAGTTTACCCTAATTTTTTCCAAAAAGATATGTTTTAATTTTTCCATGTTTATACTTTAATATTTGAGGAAATTAAATTACTGGCACTGATTTGTTTTTTGTCTTTTTTTTCATTTTTTATTCCTTCGGCCCGCATAAATATGGGAAATATATAATGTGGCCCTTACATTGAAAAGTTTGGAGACCCCTGTCCTACACGTACTGGGGGTTGACGTCTGAAGGTTTTAGACCCCACTCACCACCAAGGACCAGCGCCTGGAACCTCCTGTTGTTGTTGTTACAGATTCAGCTACTGGGAACCAAAAAGTTCCAAGCAGCACGGGCTATGGCGAGCCCGTAGTAGACTTACCTGGCACAGGAGCGGGACTGTAACTTGTGCTGGAACCTCCCATGAACAAATAATATATAGTGTAGCGTAGTGAACCTCCAACGTTCCCCGGGACAAACACAGAAGTATTGAGCATAGAGCATACTACATGTGCGTGGGTACTGAGCCCCGTTCTGAGCACCCCCACCAGTTGGAGCTCCTTGAAGCTCCATATTCCCCTGGTACTCTGTAACCTCCCCCCTACCTGTAGACTGTCTGGTATGTGGCAATGTCTTTCCTTAATCAGTTACAGCCCCGCTCCTGTGCCAGGTAAGTCCACTACGGGCTCACCATAGCCCGTGCTACTTTGGAACTTTTGTCCTAAGTAGCTGAATCTAAAACAACAACAACAGCCTTTCCCTAATAACACGCTGTGACTGGCGTAAGGAAAGCTGCTATAGCGAATCAGTGGTATGCAATACATCCATCCCATACGAGGCACTTGGAGGGTAACAGAGGTATGTAATGGGACCAGGCTATGCCAGGTACATCATCTCTAAGGGCGTACTTACCCTAGAACATCTTGAAGCGTCTCTTACACTGGCTGGACTTGTGGTCACGAATGTTGTACGCACTGGTATGGTCCCAAGACGCCTTATACGCACTGGTATGGTCCGGGCGCCTTATACGCACTGGTATGGTCCCAAGACGCCATATACGCACTGATATGGTCCCAAGACGACTTGTACGCGCTAGTATGGTCCCAAGACGCCTTGTACACACTGGTATGGTCCCAAGACGCCTTGTACACACTGGTATGGTCCCAAGACGCCTTGTACACACTGGTATGGTCCCAAGACGCCATATACGCACTGGTATGGTCCCAAGACGCCATATACGCACTGGTATGGTCCCAAGACAACTTGTACGCACTGGTATGGTCCCAAGACAACTTATACGCACTGGTATGGTCCCAAGACGCCTTATACGCACTGGTATGGTCCCAAGACGCCTTATACGCACTGGTATGGTCCCAAGACGCCTTATACGCACTGGTATGGTCCTAAGACGCCATATACGCACTGGTATGGTCCCAAGACGCCTTATATGCACTGGTATGGTCCCAAGACGCCTTGTACGCACTGGTATGGTCCCGGGACGCCTTGTACGCACTGGTATGGTCCCAAGACGCCTTGTACGCACTGGTATGGTCCCGGGACGCCTTGTACGCACTGGTATGGTCCCGGGACGCCTTGTACGCACTGGTATGGTCCCAAGACGCCTTGTACGCACTGGTATGGTCCCAAGACGCCTTGTACGCACTGGTATGGTCCCAAGACGCCTTGTACGCACTGGTATGGTCCCGGGACGCCTTGTACGCACTGGTATGGTCCCGGACGCCTTGTACGCACTGGTGGTAGATCGACTCACATCCATGAAACAGCCTAAGGCTCCTCACTACATCCTCCACGCTGTATCGCCAGTTGGAGGTCAAGGAATGACGCCTCAGCGGCGGCCCAAGTCACACTTTGGAATTTTCTGAAACATTATGTTCGAATCTTCGTCTCGAGACGTTTTTCACTCACTTCCAGCCTAGCTTGTAATGCTGCTCGTCCTCATTAACACAGATCGTCCTCATAAGAGATCGTCCTCATCAACAAAGATCGAATGCGCGTTAATCCAGTCGACAAACCCCTGTTTATGAATAAAAAGAACATTTTACACACGACTCACAACTGATGAGGGTCGAACTTTTCTCGAATAATGCTTCGCTGACGAACCTCTGTCTGATTCACACCTCTATACATGCTTCATCCACGTACTACAAATAGAAACAACAACCACAGCCAGTTCTCTTAAACAAAGGCCAAATCCTCACGAATCCAGCCGCCATAAACCCGCTGATTATGAAAGAAAAATGGTTTACACACGACTCACAGCTGATGACGTTCGAACACTTCCGGAACAAGTGCTTCACTGACGACTTGTGTTCGAACCACAACGCTGTAAATGCTTCACCCACGTACTACAATACAAATAATCGGCAACAGAACCTAAACACCTAAACAAAACAGTGTCTAAATAGCACAGTATGCTAACATATATATATATAACGATATTAATTTATATATAAGAAAATTCCTATTGAGAATGAACAGCATGTCAAAATTGGTGAATGCGTCTTTGGGGGTCGACCGGTGGATGGAAGGACTTGGTGTGAGGACGGATTGACTAACCCCCCCCCCCCCCCAACAGACCAAGTGTATTCCATCCACCGCCTCGTTGAAGCTGTAACCGCTCTACCATCCACCCACCCTTCCTCTAGTCCTCTAAGACACATTAACCAATTTTAACGTATTGTGTTAAAAATAGGTTTGTCCTCACTTATATTTTATATAATGAAGTTCTATGTATAGTTAGGCATAGGTTAGGTTAGGTGTTTAGGTTCTATTGGTGATTATTTGTATTTGTAGTACGTGGGTGAAGCATTTACAGCGTTGTGGTTCGAACAAAAATCGTCAGTGAAGCACTTGTTCCGGATGTGTTCGAACATCATCAGTTGTGAGTCGTGTGTAAACTGTTTTTCATCCATAAACAGCTGGGGGGTTTGGCGGGTGGATGGAATGGACTTTTGCCTTTGTTTATGAGGACGGGTTGCATAATACGTGTGTCCGTAATAACCTCACGGGGGGGGGGGGGCAGTCACCACCAGAGGAACCCGCTACCGAGCCAGTTACTGCCCCGCGCCTGTGACAGGTAAGACTTCTTCACATAGCTGAATCTAAAACGACACCAGTAACGCTACCGAAGGGACACACCAGAGGGGCCCACCACCACAGGGACCCCATCACCACAGGAGCCTCTCACAAGGAGGGCCCACGAGGGGGCCCACCAACAGAGGGGCCCTAGCGCTACAGGGACTCACCTCAAGAGGGGACCCACTACCCACACAATCACCCCTCGACCATACCACCATCGTAATTGTCCCAAATACAGAGGACAAACAATATTTTTTATCACAGGCTTCAACGATCACCAACACGGGATTCCACCACCACCATCAACAACACCACTACCACCACCACCACCATCATCACCACCATCACCACCACCATCACCGTCACCACCGTCCAGGTGGAGTAATGACAGGTGCAGCAGAGCCCTTGGTCCCAGAGTCCTAGTCATCAACAACACTCTCCCAGACCCACCGCTACATTATCACCGCTACAACTGGTGAGTCACCAGGACCACCAGCGGTCGACCCCACAGACGCATTTATCATTTTAACATGCTGTACAGTCAAAACGGGAATTTTCTCAAATATAAATTAGTATTATAATATATTAGCATATTGTGTATATATAGGTTAGGTTAGGTTAGGTGTTTAGGTTCTGTTGGCGATTATTTGTATTTGTAGTACGTGGGTGAAGCATTTACAGCGTTGTGGTTCGAAGAAAAGTCGTCAGTGAAGCACTTGTTCCGGAAGTGTTCGAACGTCATCAGTTGTGAGTCGTGTGTAAAACGCTTTTCATTCATTAACAGAGGGGTTTGGCGGGTGGATGGAATCACTTTTAGGTTTTTGTCTGGAGGACGGGCTGCTCCAAGCAAAGACTGACGTCGTCAGTGCTTCACTGACGACTCCTGTTCGAACCACAACGCTGTAAATGCTTCACCCACGTACTACAAATACAAATAATCGCCAACAGAACCTAAACACCTAATCTTACCTATATATACACAATATGCTAATATATTATAATACTAATATATTTTTGAGAAAATTCCCATTTTGAATGAACAGCATGTTAAAATTGATGAATGCGTCTGTGGGGTCGACCACTGGGTGGAATGGACTTGAGTCGAGGACGGGTTATGTTAATGACAACAATAACATTTGACTGACAGGTGGGTGGAGAGGTGCAGGTGGAGGGGGTACAGGTGGGGGGGAGGTTCTCCGTCTGTATTTCAACACCTGTGAGTGAGTCATGAGTGTGTGATAATGCCCATCACTGCCTGATATTACACAGGTAGTTATGTCATGCACGTGATCCAGTGACCTTGGCTCTCAAAGGTTGGATACAGGTTGAGCTGGGCATGGAGAAGAGGCCTTGAAGGTGCCCTGCCCTTGAGTATGGGCTGTAAGGTCAGCCGAGGGGGCCTGGAAGGGCTGTAAGGTCAGCTGAATATATTCACCTAGTTGTACTTGCGGGGGTTGAGCTTTGCTCTTTCGGCCCGCCTCTCAACTGTCACTAACTACTACTGTCCACACACACCACACACACACACACACACACACACACACACACACACACACACACACACACCTACGGTTGAGAGGCGGGACCAAAGAGCTAAAGCTCAACCCCCGCAAGCACAACTAGGTGAGTACACACAGGAAGCAGCTCCGTAACAGCTGTCTAAAGGTACTTATTACTGCTAGGTAACAGAGGCATCAGGTGAAAGAAACTTTGCCCATTTGGTTCTGCCTGGTCCGGGAATCGAACCCGGGCTACAGAATTACGAGTCTTGCGCGCTGTCCACTCAGCTACCAGACCCCTCCCCTATAGTGTATGCTGCAGTGTGCGTTGTAGTACTCACCTAGTTGTGCTTGCGGGGGTTGAGCTCTGCTCTTTGGTCCCGCCTCTCAACTATCAATCAACTGGTGTACAGATTCCTGAGCCTACTGGGCTCTATCATATCTACATTTGAAACTGTGTATGGAGTCAGCCTCCACCACATCACTGCCTAATGCATTCCATTTGTTAACTACTCTGACACTGAAAAAGTTCTTTCTAACGTCCCTGTGGCTCATGTGGGTACTCAGTTTCCACCTTTGTCCTCTTGTTCGCGTACAACTCGTATTAAACACTTTATCTTTATCTACCCTGTCAATTCCTCTGAGAATTTTGTAGGTAGTGATCACGTCTCTCCTTACTCTTGTGTCTTCCAGTGTCGTAAGGTGCATTTCCGCAGCCTGTCCTCGTAACTCATGCCTCTTAGTTCTGGGACTAGTCTAGTAGCATACCTCTGAACTTTTTCCAACTTCGCCTTGTACATGACAAGGTACGGGCTGCATGCTGGGGCCGCATACTCCAGGAGTGTAGTGTGTGCTGGTGCATGTGTGGCACGATTTCAGCGATGATGCTATAGACAGGAATTCCTGTATTGTATCGTGGTGTAGAACACGTGTTGTTGGGAATACCCGCTACTGTGTGTTACTGCGTCACAGTACTGGAGGGGGGGGCGGGGCAGGAGATGGGGTGGTGTCTGGGGGGTGCTGGGAGCTAGAGGGAGTGTGGGGAGGGTTCAGGAGGCAGTGGTGAAGGTAAGGAGTGGGGGGGGGGGAGAGTGCCGGTAGATAGCCTTTTCATTTGTCAAAGACAGATCTACCGCCCTGTTATCGAAGGGGCCTCCCCTCTCCCTCCCTCTCAGTCACCCTGACCACTACACTACTAACAATAGAGGTCATACAGGGAGACTTGACCTCTATCAATATGGATAACTAAAGGAGACAGCAGAGATCCCTGATGGCAGGTGCTTCTTCCAGCCCACGCGTGGGAACACAGACGTGCACCCACGTGGGTCCACGTGCACCCACGTGGTGATAAGGTGGTGGTTCTCAAGAGAGGATGTGAGATGCTAGTTCAGTGTACTCAGGGTGGTGGTGGAGAGCAGAGGGGTGACACTAACAAGGGTCCTGGCTGTGGGGGTAGGGGCCCCTCTCCTCTATCCTTGGACTCTAGTGGTCTGTAAGTAACTCATCTCGAAGTT
>WNGS01135237.1:17683290-17699672 GCA_020271785.1 Procambarus virginalis
ATTAACATGCTAATCTTCCTCCAGACGTAACCCACACACTGCGCCCAAGGTCTCGGGCACCTGTGTGACTGACAGGTGAGCCGAGACACGAAGGTGGAAATCCCCCACCCCCCCGCCCAAATCGTCTCCGTCCTGCCCAGTGGATTAAAACCCCGGTTATGCCTCGGTTGCGAGCCCAGACGTAGACACTATGCTACGGACCCCATGCCGGAGGCTCGGTGTGGTATATTTAGCTCACACTCCAAGAGCCTTATACTGATAACGGCGAACATAATCAGAAGAGTTTGAATTCCCAACGAGCCGTTAGTTCAACGAATCGCCATTGCCTGCTTAGCTCTTGTCGTTATTCGTGTGTGATCTGTGACGTGAAGGAGGAGTTTAGGGGGTGTTCAGGGGGTGTTTAGGGGGGGGGGGGGGGTTAAGGGGGGTTGGGAGGGGGAAGGGTGAGCAGTTGGCCTGGGGGTTGGTGGGTGGGTGGAAAGACTGAGATGCTGGAGTCTCATCTCCAAGATCTATAATCACGCTGATAATCAGTCTTTTTAGTCTTGGATGCGAGTATATCATTCACATCTGAGGAATGCATCGCGTTCCGTTGCTCTGAATGCAACCATTGCATCGTGGGTGCCGATCTTTTCAACATCTCGACTTTTTAAATGATAATCCACCTGTTCGGACAGATGGACAGGTGCCCAACCACTCCTGTGGACGGTCGGGGAGTGAACGCCGACCTGCATGAAGCCAGACCGTCTGCCTACCGTCCAGCCCAAGTGGTTGGGGGGGGGGAGGGGTTGAGGACTAAGTAACTATCAGAAGATAGCAACATGACCCGGGAGAGTCATTAGGATCACTCATACGCTATTATCACCGTATGTGTCACTGTCTCATACACCTCATGTATGGTGCACTGTCATACACCTCATGTATGGTGTCACTGTCTCATACACCTCATGTATGTCATGTCATACCATTGTGTCACTGTCTCATACTCCTCATGTATGGTGTCACTGTCTCATACACCTCATGTATGGTGCCACTGTCTCATACACCTCATGTATGGTGTCACTGTCTCATAGACATCTCCGGGGGGTGAGGAACGCCTCTTGAGTTAATGGGGGGTGAGGAACGCCTCTTGAGTTAATGGGGGGGTGAGGAACGCCTCTTGAGTTAATGGGGGGTGAGGAACGCCTCTTGAGTTAATGGGGGGGTGAGGAACGCCTCTTGAGTTAATGGGGGTGAGGAACGCCTCTTGAGTTAATGGGGGGTGAGGAACGCCTCTTGAGTTAATGGGGGGTGAGGAACGCCTCTTGAGTTAATGGGGGGTGAGGAACGCCTCTTGAGTTAATGGGGGGTGAGGGACGCCTCTTGAGTGAGATCACTCCACTTGCTGAGGAAAACAAAGCTTGTACAGCTCTGATAACTACAACTGTTGACACTCCATTGCCAGTTACACCTGTTGACCTGCTAGCTACACCTGCACACACACTTCCTGCTAGCTACACTGCACACCACTTCCTGCTAGCTACACCTGCACACACATTCCTGCTAGCTACACCTGCCAACACACTTCCCTGCTAGTACACCTGCACACACACTTCCCTGCTAGCTACACCTGCACACACACTTCCCTGCTAGCTACACCTGCACACACACTTCCCTGCTAGCTACACCTGCTCACACTTCCCTGCTAGCTACACCTGCACACACACTACCCTGCTAGCTACACCTGCACACACACCCCTGCTAGCTACACCTGCACACACACTTCCCTGCTAGCTACACCTGCTCACACTTCCCTGCTAGCTACACCTGCACACACACTCCCTGCTAGCTACACCTGCACACACACTACCCTGCTAGCTACACCTGCACACACACTTCCCTGCTAGCTACACCTGCACACACACTTCCTGCTAGCTACACTGCACACACACTACCCTGCTAGCTACACCTGCACACACACTTCCCTGCTAGCTACACCTGCACACACACTTCCCTGCTAGCTACACCTGCACACACTTCCATGCTAGCTACACCTGCACACACTACCCTGCTAGCTACACCTGCACACACACTTCCCTGCTAGTTACACCTGCACACACACTTCCCTGCTAGCTACACTGCACACACACTTCCTGCTAGCTACACCTGCACACACACTTCCCTGCTAGCTACACCTGCACACACACTTCCCTGCTAGCTACACCTGCACACACACTTCACTGCTAGCTACACCTGCACACACTTCCCTGCTAGCTACACCTGCACACACTTCCATGCTAGCTACACCTGCACACACCTACCCTGCTAGCTACACCTGCACACACACTCCCTGCTAGTTACACCTGCACACACACTTCCCTGCTAGCTACACCTGCACACACACTTCCCTGCTAGCTACACCTGCACACACACTTCACTGCTAGCTACACCTGCACACACACTTCCCTGCTAGCTACACTTGCACCACACTTCCCTGCTAGCTACACCTACACACACTTCCTGCTAGCTACACCTGCACACACACTTCCCTGCTAGCTACACCTGCACACACACTTCCCTGCTAGCTACACCTGTGACCTCTAGCTCCAAGGTCAGGAAGACAGGTGCAGGCCACGGGGGGTCCTCTGGCTATCTCAAAGAAGCGAAGGAAGATATCAGGGCAGCTGTGGCTGTTATCGTGAGGGGCGGTATAGTGTCCTTATGGGTGTCTTGCAGGCGACCTTAAGTGTCCTTAAAGGTGTCATTACAGGTGACCTTTGTGGGTGACCTTAGAGTTGGCCTTACAGGTGATAGGCTTTGTGTGTGTGGGTGTGGTGTGGTGTGTGTGTACTCACCTACTTGTGCTTGCGGGGGTTGAGCTTTGGCTCTGGTCCCGCCTCTCAACTGTCGTGTGTGTGTGTGTGTGGTGTGTGTGGTAGTAATTACCTAAATGTAGTTACAGGATGAGAGCTACGCTCGTGGTGTCTCGTCTTCCCAGCACTCTTTGTCATATAACGCTTTGAAACTACTGACGGTCTTGGCCTCCCCACCTTCTCACCTACTTGTTCCAACCGTCTACCACTCTGTTTGCGAAAGTGAATTTTTATATTTCTTCGGCATCTGTATTTAGCTAGTTTATATCTATGACCTCTGTTCTTAAAGTTCCAGGTCTCAGGAAATCTTCCCTATCGATTTTATCAATTCCTGTTACTATTTTGTACGTAGTGATCATATCACCTCATTTCTTCTGTATTCTAGTTTTGGCATATTTATGCCTCTAACCTCTCCTCGTAGCTCTTGCCCTTCAGATATGCCAAGTATGAGTTATGCCAAGAATCTGTACTGATATGATGCACAGAAATATCTCATACAATCATCTTCATCAACAATCAGGTCCATGATCTAGTGTTGTGGTTATCTTGGAAGATTGTAGGTGGTGCTTGGCCCTCGACCCCTGTGGTGCTTGGCCCTCGACCCCTGTGGTGCTTGGCCCTCGACCTTGTGGTGCTTGGCCTCGACCCCTGTGGTGCTTGGCCCGCCCTCGACCCCTGTGGTGCTTGGCCTCGACCCTGTGGTGCTTGGCCCTCGACCCCTGTGGTGCTTGGCCCTCGACCCCTGTGGTGCTTGGTCCTCGACCACTGTGGTGCTTGGCCCTCGACCCCTGTGGTGCTTGGCCCTCGACCCCTGTGGTGCTTGGTCCTCGACCACTGTGGTGTTTGGCCCTCGACCCCTGTGGTGCTTGGCCCGCCCTTGACCCCTGTGGTGCTTGGCCCGCCCTCGACCCCCGTGGTGCTTGGCCCTCGACCACTGTGGGGCTTGTCCCTCGACCCCTGGTGCTTGGTCCTCGACCCCCGTGGTGCTTGGCCCTCGACCCCCGTGGTGCTTGGCCCTCGACCCCCGTGGTGCTTGGCCCTCGACCTTGTGGTGCTGTCCCTCGACCCTTGTGGTGCTTGCCCCTCGACCCCTGTGGTGCTTGGCCCTCGACCCCTGTGGTTCTTGGCCTCGACCCCTGTGGTGCTTGGCCCTCGACCCCTGTGGTGCTTGGCCCTCGACCCCTGTGGTGCTTGGCCCTCGACCCTGTGGTGCTTGGCCCTCGACCCCTGTGGTGCTTGGCCCGCCCTCGACCCCTGTGGTGCTTGGCCCTCGACTTGAAACGTGCTACCTAAGGTACAAGGAAAGCTTATATGACACTCTTGCGTTAAGTAGAGAATTAGGACGTCAAGTTGGGCCCCATGTGACCTTCCCAGGGCCAGGTGGCCCCGAAGTGGCCCCGAAGTGGATGCACTCAATGCCTCGCTTCTCTAGCCATTCATCGAGTTATTTCTCACTCGAGGGTGAATATTGTAATAATATCTGGTGTTAGTGGAAGACGTGGGGCCGCCGGGAGCCTGACCTTGAATTAGGTCTGGAGATCCACTACAAAAGGCATTAATAACACTGAGGTCCCTTGATGTGCGTACCTGGATGCTCAGTACATCAACCAGGTTAGCAATCTGTTCAGCAAAACACCTGCTGCATCAATTGGGACGATTAATTTATTTAATTACTCACGTGCATCCTAGCTGAAGCTATCACAATTAGATGCAATGTCTATAATATTGACGTGGTAATTCAACTTGGAGATGAGTTACTTACAGGCCACTAGAGTCCAAGGATAGAGGAGAGGGGCCCCTACCCCCACAGCCAGGACCCTTGTTAGTGTCACCCCTCTGCTCTCCACCACCGCCCGAGTACACTGAACTAGCATCTCACATCCTCTCTTGAGAACCACCACCTTAATTATCACCACGTGGGTGCACGTGGACCCACGTGGGTGCACGTGGACCCACGTGGGTGCACGTTTGTGTTCCCACGCGTGGCTGGAAGAAGCACCTGCCATCAGGGATCTCTGCTGTCTCCTTTAGTTATCCATTATTGATAGAGGTCAAGTCTCCCCTGTATGACCTCTATTGTTAGTAGTGTAGTGGTCAGGGTGACTGAGAGGGAGGGGAGAGGGGAGGCCCCTTCGATAACAGGGCGGTAGATCTGTCTTTGACAAATGAAAAGGCTATCTACCGGCACTTCCCCCCCCCACTCCTACCTTCACCACTGCCTCCTGAACCCTCCCCACACTCCCTCTTAGCTCCAGCACCCCCCCCCAGACACCACCCCATCTCCTGCCCCGCCCCCCCCCTCCAGTACTGTGACGCAGTAACACACAGTAGCGGGTATTCCCAACAACACGTGTTCTACACCACGATACAATACAGGAATTCCTGTCTATAGCATCATCGCTGAAATCGTGCCACACATGCACCAGCACACACTACACTCCTGGAGTATGCGGCCCCAGCATGCAGCCCGTACTTGTCATGTACAAGGCGAAGTTGGAAAAAGTTCAGAGGTATGCTACTAGACTAGTCCCAGAACTAAGAGGCATGAGTTACGAGGACAGGCTGCGGGAAATGCACCTTACGACACTGGAAGACACAAGAGTAAGGAGAGACGTGATCACTACCTACAAAATTCTCAGAGGAATTGACAGGGTAGATAAAATAACGTGTTTAATACGAGTTGTACGCGAACAAGGGGACACAGGTGGAAACTGAGTACCCAAATGAGCCACAGGGACGTTAGAAAGAACTTTTTCAGTGTCAGAGTTGTTAACAAATGGAATGCATTAGGCAGTGATGTGGTGGAGGCTGACTCCATACACAGTTTCAAATGTAGATATGATAGAACCCAGTAGGCTCGGGAATCTGTACACCAGTTGATTGATAGTTGAGAGGCGGGAACAAAGAGCCAGAGCTCAACCCCGCAAGCACAACTAGGTGAGTACTACAACGCACACTGCAGCATACACTATGGGGAGGGGTCTGGTAGCTGAGTGGACAGCGCGCAGGACTCGTAATTCTGTAGCCCGGGTTCGGTTCCGGACCAGGCAGAAACAAATGGGCAAAGTTTCTTTCACCCTGATGCCTCTGTTACCTAGCAGTAAATAAGTACCTTTAGACAGCTGTTACGGAGCTGCTTCCTGTGTGTGTACTCACCTAGTTGTGCTTGCGGGGGTTGAGCTTTAGCTCTTTGGTCCCGCCTCTCAACCGGTGTGTGGTGTGGTGTGTGTGTGTGTGTGTGGTGTGTGTGTGTGTGTGTGTGTGGTGTGTGTGTGTGTGGTGTGTGAAAGTAGTAGTTAGTGACAGTTGAGAGGCGGGCCGAAAGAGCAAAGCTCAACCCCCGCAAGTACAACTAGGTGAATATATTCAGCTGACCTTACAGCCTTTCAGGCCCCCTCAGCTGACCTTACAGCCCTTCCAGGCCCCTCAGCTGACCTTGCTGCCCATACTCAAGGGCAGGGCACCTTCAAGGCCTCCCCCGGTGCCCAGCTCACCTATATCAACCTTTGAGAGCCAAGGTCACTGGATCACGTGCATGACATAACTACCTGTGTAATATCAGGCAGTGATGGGGCATTATCACACACTCATGACTCACTCACAGGTGTTGAAATACAGACGAGAACCTCCCCCCCCCCACCTGTACCCCCTCCACCTGCACCTCTTCCCCACTTGGCCCCCTTCCCCCTCCTACACCCCCACCACACCCCCCTCTCCCCCCTACCCGAAAAAAAGACATAACGTATCTTAAGACATGTCGCGAAATTAAGACTTTTAGTGAATTGCAAAGTTTGTACTGACTTGAAAGAGCTTGGTGCTGTCTTACTTCAGGTCAGCTTACTGAATGATACAGTTTGTTGTTGTGTTGTTGTTGTGTTGTTGTTGTTGTTGTTTGTGTGAATACATAAACCAGTGACGACAAGGGTGTCCAACACGGGTGAGAACACAACAATTGCCTCTGGGCATCACACAGCCCGGCCTCACAATCCAAGTCCATCATCCAGCGGTCGACCCCACAGACCTATTATCAATTAACGCTTTACATTCAAGAGGAATTTTCTCAATAAAATTAGTATTTTATATATTAGCATATTGTGATATATTAGGATGGTTAGGTTAGGTGTTTAGGTTCTGTTGGCGATATTTGTATTTGTAGTACGTGGGTGAAGCATTTACAGCGTTGTGGTTCGAACAAAAAGTTCGTCAGTGAAGCACTTGTTCCGGAAGTGTTCGAACGAAATCAGTTGTGAGCGTGTGTAAAATCGTTTATTATTCATTAAAAGGGGGATTTGGCGGGTGGCATGGAATCGACTTTGGTTTGTTTTGGAGGACGGCTGATCCACGAATCTGTTGTGATCGGGTCGTCTACATCAACCTCCCCCCCCTCCCCATCGAGCCCAATCCCCTCCTCCCCTTCTCTGGTGCAGACTGATATGCTGCAGACTCACAGTGTAATCAGCAGTGTTGCAAGACAGACTGTTGCATAGTGTCCTAACTCGCCTTGTGTCGTGATATTATTATTATTATTTACACTGACGAAGAGGGTTCGTCTCTTCCTGTGATTAAATGTACAGCTGAACCGATTGGATTTTCCATTGGCCAGTTGTACGTGTCATGTGTGTGTGTGCGTGTGTGTTGATTATTCTGTCCAATAAAGTATTTTTCAGATTGTTCGTGTATGCTTTATCTCCCGTAAGATTAACGCTGGTCACGGGCCCCGTGTCACATGTGGTCACGGGCCCCCATGTCACAGGTGGTCATGGGCCCCCATGTCACAGGTGGTCACGGACCCCATGTCACATGTGGTCACGGGCCCCCATGTCACAGGTGGTCACGGGCCCCTATGTCACAGGTGGTCACGGGCCCATGTCACAGGTGGTCATGGGCCCCCATGTCACAGGTGGTCACGGGCCCCCATGTCACAGGTGGTCACGGGCCCGTGTCACATGTGGTCACGGGCCCCCATGTCACAGGTGGTCATGGGCCCCCATGTCACAGGTGGTCACGGGCCCCGTGTCACAGGTGGTCACGGGCCCCGTGTCACAGGTGGTCACGGACACCATGTCACAGGTGGTCACGGACCCCATGTCACATGTGTCACGGGCCCCGTGTCACAGTTGTCCACGGGCCCCCCCCCCCTGTCACTGGGGGTGCGTGGCGAATTATCAGATAGAACACTTGTAGCTGTAATCTACACTCGAGGGAGTTGCTTCACCAGAGTGTGTAGTACCTAACTTTCACTCGTCTTCCTTAACCAGCAGGTAATTCAGGCCTACCTGTTTGTCTCGAGTGCACTCTCTCAGTGTTCTTAGCTCAGGTAAATGCTCACTCACGGTGTTCCTAACTCAGAATGCTCACTCACGGTGTTCCTAACTCAGTAAATGCTCACTCACGGTGTTCCTAACTCAGTAAATGCTCACTCACGGTGTTCCTAACTCAGTAAATGCTCACTCACGTGTTCCTAACTCAGTAATGCTCACTCACGGTGTTCCTAACTCAGTAAATGCTCACTCACGGTGTTCCTAACTCAGTAAATGCTCACTCACGGTGTTCCTAACTCAGTAAATGCTCACTCACGGTGTTCCTAACTCAATTAATGCTCACTTTAAATGCTCCCAAAATCTCTCGCCTTCTGTATTTCCGGCAGGCAGAGCAGGAGTAATTATGTTGATTTTATGATACATGCAGACAACACGAGAAATGACTATGCTGAAAGCTCCCAAGGAAAGAAATGATGATCAGAAGCATGTGTCATTACCCTTAACTATCCCTTGCACTGAAACTCATTAAGCTCTGCAACAACAACTTTCTTTAACCTAGGTATTACTGATCCACATAATCACATTCATTAGTCACGGGCTTCTGGTTTGGGCACTTGGGCTGAATGGTCGAGGCCACAAGAGTAGAAAAATCGGAGAAATATATATTGATTGTCTGTCAAATTGCCTACACCACTTACAAGGAACTTGTCAAGTGCTTGGTGTTTAGACGAGTGATTCTGTATTCTCAGCGAGTATCCCCTATTACGTTTACGGTTTACAACGCAGCGGCTTTACACGGAGCTGGAGGAAAGCCAAGTTTACCTTAATTACACGTTTTCTCAAGAATAGAAAAACGCAAGGATAGGAATAACTTTACTGGAATTGTGGGGTTCAGTCCCTGAGCCCATTATGTGCCTCTGTAACCCTTTCCACTACCCGCCACGGATGGGTATGGGGTGCATAATAAATGAACTAACTAACTTTACTGGAATGAATTGAAAGGCATTAAATTGATTTCGTTTTTAAATTTAGATCACCTGTAACTGGAAACAGAGAAATAAGAATGAACGAGGAATGCAAGGATATTTTTCCTTAGGGACCATCCTTGGTGACCCCTGTCATGATCTGTTGTTCACTTAATCTTACTCTTAATTTTGTTTAAAATCACATCCTCACCGAATATTCTCCCTACACCGCCGCATGGGGGGGTAAGATATAGCCTAAGCTACTCTATTCCCTTTTGAGATGTATTTTTTTCTTGTCTCAATAAACATACTGAACAACACCGCCCACGGGTGCAGCGCGAAGTGCAGTTGTCTGACAAGGCGATGGCTTGTACTTTGAGGGGGAGTCCGTATAAACAACTGGGCCTCTATACCCTTCAGACCGAACTATTTGCCTTGCTCCTTGCATGAAATGATGAAAAGTCTCCAAACTTAATGATACTTACTTGTTAGTGACTCTTTTTATCATCCTTAATTGCTCCAACTCTTTAAGACATAACTGTAACATGCTCATGTCTGAAGCAGACACATGTACAACAAAATTATTATGATGGTAACAGAGTCCATTTCATGTGGACGACATTTCATGTGGCCTTCGATGCATGATAGAGCTGATGAGTTGGCAATGAATCTGCAGTTAAAGGAGAAATTTAGCATAACTTAGAATTCTACAGCTTCTTTCAAATGGCTTCCACAACTTGAAAAAAGGTGTGAAAGCCACCTCCATGCGGAACTATAATGGCCAGATTGCAACCCGTAGGATTTGAGCATCTGCCGTTATTAATCACTTTAAATCCACCGCTTCACGCCACGCTTAGTCAGATAATACTGTACACGGATGTCCTGCTCGAAGTACATCGCATTTTCGATGTATAATCCACTTAAGGCCCAATATGTTAGTTACTAAACCAATACCGAGGGATGCGTCGCAAAACTGTACGTGACGGCCTAGTTTTTCATATCGTGGACGGGATCCTCCTATCCGTGTTAGGTTATACTCTTTGTAGGATGCATTTCAGCGTATAGCAATCGCTTTGAGGGACGGAGTGGCGTAAGAGTTGAGTAGCCCGCATACTTCCCCCCCCCCGCCCCAAGTCTTTCAACGCCCTTGTGGGCTGGGCAGTAGAGCAAGGGGCGTGTCTCGCTTATGGGCAGAGGGGTACGGACGTATAATCCTCGAATCGTCACAAGGTTGGTGCACCATTCCTTCCCCGTCCGTCCCATCCCAAATCCTTAACCCTGGACCCCTTCCAAGTGACATAGCCGGAATGGCTTGGCGCTTTCCCCTGTTAATTATCTAGTTATCTCCCGCTCCCCCCCCTCGTAGTCCTTAATAACTAAGTACACGCATGCGCTAGTGACGTCACTGCGCATGCGTGACGTCACTAGCCCTCCATTTTGTCTGGTGGTAAACACGACGAGGGAGCGTGTTCATTTATGATGTTTGATTTTGATTCTACAAATGTTTGAATTCCCGTAGCTTAAGCGTGTTGTATTAGGTAAGCTTTTTTTGATTGTTTGATTTTTTCTGTACCCGTATTGTAAGATAATCTGTGAGTGTAGTAGGATTATGAAGAATTTTTGGTGTGTATGCATTTGTCTTGCGGGTTTGTTGTTTTATCACTCTCATTAAAAATAAAAATGTGGTCATGGTTGATTTTGTTTGTACATAATGGTATTAGTTTGGTCCCCGGGCGGAGTAACCTTTGTGGGTGTTGAAGGCAGTGAGTGAAAAGTGGATGTGGGGGGGGTGAAGCTGTATGGGGGGAGCGGAGTAGGGGGGAGAGGTTGGGAAAAGAATCAAGCTTTTGCATAAATATTTCATAGATATTAAATCAAATTAAATGGATCACTATTTGTTAAATTAATAATAAAAACATACAAGTACGGGGCTTCTGTTAATTACTTGGTGTTCTTTGTCAGTGTATCACGTGGAGAGAACAGCCTCTTAAAATACAGTACACGCAAAAACGTTGGCCAGCGTGGTCTACTATGACCCCCCTCCCCCCCCCCCTATGGCTCACCATCGTGGCAGATGGAGAGGTTTGGCAACACGTAACTACCGACTCTTGCCACAAACTGCATGACTTCATACACATTAAGGCGGCGACATCAATGGTTCACCTAAATTGTTATTTAAAAAATCTAGCGGAGCGAAGGAGAAGGAGAATATGATAGTATGTTGGACGGAGGTGGAATATTTCCTCCCATAATATGTGCGCTAGCAGGATCGAGCTTCAGCTCTCTGACTCCACCTTCCCAGCTAACTTACCCAGGCCTAGCCTAACATAGCCTAGTGTCACTTCACGTCACACTTATCGTACCAGTAACCTCTCTCAGTTCCAGACGTTTACTCCGTCAATAAAGGTGGCGGTGGAACACAGTCTGGGAACAGTCGCTAGTGGAGTAACTCAGGCTCTATAGCAGGGTCTTGATACTGGTTGTAAACCCATAATATATTTCATTTGAATGCTATACGTCAATGGGCCCCTGGCTGTCCTGGTTCGAATCCTTGCCAAGTTTCAGAGTTTTCGGATATACTATATTTAATTTATTTATACAAGAGTTCTACATTCTTGTTCCTCCCACAGCACGCGTACGTTCCGGGCAGTTCTTCGTCCTAATTTACCCAGAACACGACCCACAATCGGTTAACAACCAGGTACCCCAATTCACTGCTGGGGTGAACAGAGGCTACAGTTAAGGATTGGCGCCCAGTCCATCCCCTCCTGCTAGGATACGAACCCACGACAAAACGCTCGCGAAACGACGCTGTCGACTCCGGCGAGTGTTGACCACGGTGGCACGGGGACTGCATATAGAGATAGATAGAGAGGGATAGAGAGGAGATATATAGCGTAGAAATATATATATATAATTATATATATATATATATATATATATATCAGGGGTGGGGTACCACCTCTGGTTCAATTATAGGGACCCAAAACCTCAGAGAAGGGAACACAGAGCATTCAGGGAAAAAAATGCCATTTAACTCTGAATACCATGAGGGTGTTCGCTTTCCCTACCACCCCCTTTTATGGTGTAACACTTTATTAAAGCAAGGTTATAACGTTACATATCTGATTGTATACAAAAAACTGAGCATGAAGAGGACACAAAATAGTTCGCTTCCTAGAGGCTGTAGATTTTCTCGACCTCCTCCGACGTTGGGCAGAACCGAGGATGCAGCGAGCATTCCCCCTCTGGATCGGCACACTGAGGGCGCGAAAGAGAAAAAAACTTGCCGCTCTAGGGTCTCTTGTGGGTTCAATGACGTTGAAACCAAGATCCTTTAGAAACCTTTTTGCACTCTCACCCCATGGGCCTATAGGGTCTCAGACCCTATTGGAACGAAGTTTTACCGATAATCTATTTGCCTATACTTGGCTGACTGTCTCTTTCTCTGTGTGCGGCCGCGCTCCTGCTGTGCCGGCTGAGAGGTTGATGTATGTGGCTGCCAGGGTGGAAACGCAAGTATAGTCCCATGCTAACTGTCTGCCACCCTTCAACGGACGCAGGGTGATTCCGTCTGGTCGGCCGGTAAAGCTAATAGAGTCACGGTTCAGACGGTTGCGAGGCTCTCTCTCCGCTGAGACACTTGGCAGAGGGCAAGGCCTTCTTTTAAAATGAATGTCGTTTCTTCGCTTCGTTGTGTCTATTGTGCCAACCACCAGATTTCCACAGTGCAGGCCATGAAACCCATTCGTCCATGCATTCTGCCTCGCCGTAAAATACACCTATGAAACAGTGTGTATAGAGGCGAGCCAAGACGAGAGCGACTGCAAGACGGAGCTCCTGCGGATCAAAGACGTGGTGGCCTGTCGCAGACATATGACTGCCAAAAGGAAGTATATATACATATACTATATAGAAAGGAAGTATGAGGTTAGAGAGAGGAGAGGAGAGATATAAGCGAGAGATAGCCGAGAGAGACTAGAGAGAGAGTAGAGAGAGAGAGAGAGAGAGATTACTATATAATTTAGATCGACCCGAAAAAGTAAAGATTACTTTATATTAGTAAGATTTCGGCGTTTGAAGCAGAATTCTGTGTACGTTTCACCTACGAGATGGAGAAGGAGGGAAAGCTGCCCTTTCTAGATGTAACAAGTCATGGAAAGGAGCGGAGGTTGTCCACACTGCAGTCTACACTAAGGAAACAAACATAGGAATGGTGCCTAAAATGCACCAGTGACTGCCCAGATAGGTACAAGAGGAGTGTTGTTAACGCTTATGGTGACCGTGCTCTCAGCCACGCTCATGGATGGAAGCAAGTCGACGAAAGAACTCTGGTAGGGGTAAGGCAGGGGCCTAGTCACAAACGGCCTTTCCCACTGGTTTCATTGAAGACTATAAGAAGGAAAAGTAAAACGCCATGCAACCTTGAAGAGACAACTAATACAACACCTATACCCCCTATTAGACTATTTGACAGGAACTTCTTCGCCACAGCTATCATAAAACGGAGAAGAGGGTCCTGAAAGATATTGTTACTAGAAATGTTATCCTCTACAGACAAAAATCAGAAGAATCAACTGACAATTTACTATAACACCAAGAAACTCTGCCACCTATCCATGAGAATCTCTCCAGAACACCAAGCAGAACGCTTCGAAAGAGACAAACGTCGTCTACTCCCTAAATGTCCTCTTGAGGACGGTAAGCCCAAAAAACTCAGTATATAGGCAAGACACAACATCTCTTTCCAGGGCGGTTTAACAATGCATAAGCAAAAGGCTCCATTGGGGGGAAGGGGGGGGGGGAACAAACTCTCTTCCACAACCCAAACCATCACCAGAAGAAATCTTAACAAACAAACACACGAAATCATCGATAGATACAGTGACAACAGCGGCTTGACATCTGCGAGGCACTACACATCAAGACAGTCAAAACCAGCAATCAACAACCAATAAACGCACAAACTTTCTAAATCTCTACCCACTTCAAGACTTCACTCCCAATATAGAAACCTCAAGAAATATGGGCCAATAGGCCCTTCTGCAGTTCCTATTGGGACCCGACTTCTACTTCTACACATCTATACCCCGTTTTCCCATGTTCTGTTTGTCACCCCACAATGTATTACATCACCTCACCCAAATGCAGGTATAAAGACTAGCCATGTTTGTTTCATAACGCATAAGTTGTGTGTAGATAAAACTAAAAGTCTTTGAAAGGCAAATAAGTTTGTACGAAACGCGCTCAAGGTGTCGCGTCAGAGTAGAAAAAAAATGAATTTGGAGAAGGGAGGTTGGATTAGACACGGTCAGCAGGAATAAAGAAAAGAAACTGGAAGGAAAAGTCGGGGAGAAGAGGAGGGCCGTGGGGCATAGGAAAGAGGAGAGTAGTAGAGCGATAGCTTATCGAGTCCTATAGTAGAAGAGAGAGCCGAGAATAGTATATAATATAATATAATAGGAAAGCCTGAATGGTATGAAGATGAGAAGCAGTGAGAAATATGATGAATAGGAGAGCTATCGATGAGTAATAGAAGAGAGATAAAGGAGTATGCAGAGACCGACCTATGTTAGAGATTAGCAGCCTGCTCTCTCTCTCTCCATCTCTCTATTACTTCTCTAGCTCCTCTCCTTCTCCGATCCCTTATCTCTCTCTCTATCTCTCCTCTCTCCTCTTCTCTGCTATATCCTATATCTTCTCCCTTCATGCCTTGCTCTCCCCTTTCCTTCTTGCTCTTGGGTATCTGTCTATTCTGCCCTGTCTTCTTGTTTCCCCCTGTCTCTTGTTAGGGTGAGGTCATGGGCCTGTCTCATGTGATTCCTAGGGAACCGGATTGAAGATGGCATGTCAAACGCCTCGTCAGCTGGTCGACGAATATATCTCTATCTCTCATATCTTTATCTCTCTCTCTCTCTCTTCTAATCTATACTCTCTTCTACTCTCTCTATCTCTCTATTACTCTCTATCGCGCACAGCCTGCCTGGTTCCCTAAGAGACTATATGCAACTGAAACATCACACCCCAGAAGTGGACTCGAACCCATACTGCCAGGAGCACTCTGCCGGCGAACAGGATCCCTTAAACGCTGGACATACCAAGACTTAGGCTGGGTTACAAGTGCTGCTGAGAGGAAATAAACCCAATAGTTAAAGAGGTGGTCACAATCTGTTTGAAACAGAAGCAGAGGCGCCCCTGTTGCACTACTTACTATTACTGGAATGTGAAGCTACTGAAGCGCATCAAACTCAACATTAATCCAACGACAGCAGCTACATTAGGTACAAGTTGCGGACCTACAATGGTAGAAAAAGCCGTGAAGAAGGGGACTCTCTAAGTGAACATTCTGCACCTAGCCGGGTCCGCCACCAAGATATGTTATTAAAACAAGATTAAACTAAAACCAGTGGCACTAAAACAGAAACGAAAAAGGAGAAACAGGGAAAAAAGGAGGAAACCCCACCTTCATTTAAGACGTTGACCCCAATATCAGAGTAACAAGGATATCGCCACAAATAACCGAACTCAATTCTGGGCTCACCATAGCCCATGCTACATGGGCATTTCTTTCTAAGTAGCTAAATCTGAAAATCTAAACACAACACAACACGTGCATAAATAGGAACTCGATCGTAGGGCCAATACACCCATACGTGGATGTTAATATCCTAAGATAGTGGATATTAACAAGGGTATTAGTGAGACAAATGTGTGTATGCTACTGCTCAACTCGCCCTTTAACTGATCTATAAAAAATGGATCTAAGTTATAAACCACTGCTAATGTTAAAATTACATGATTTTGTAACATATATTAAAGCAAATTCAATTACGTTTCTGTTAAAGGTGCTTTTACAATTCGTTATTTAATAAGCCATCTCCCAATCATTTGGTGAGATTTTCTGACAATAACAAACAAAGCATTAGACAATTGGCCAGTGTCCTTACAGAGTATTTATGTTGCGAATTCTACATTTCAAATCTCTAGACGTTTGCCCAACATAGACCTACTACAGTCTTTACAAGTTATTTTATAAATTACACAATTATCTCTACAAAGGCTGTTTCTAACTAATAGTTTTCGAACATTACTTTTCGTAGTTAAACAATACATGTATATCAAAACGTTTCAAGGTCTTGGCCATATTTTCAAACCCAGAAAATATGGTAAACATAACATTCTTTGGTCGAATTCTTCACTGCATATTTATGTAATACATATGTACGACGTGGCGTGTTACACGGCAAACTTCCAAAAAAACTCAGTGGATAACAAAGTTTGAGACCAACAGAATCAATATTCTT
>WNGS01135237.1:17732729-17752132 GCA_020271785.1 Procambarus virginalis
CTCGCTCTGGACCACCACCTTGAAGACCTGTAGAGACACACACTTATTGTCTCCTCTTCAGCCTAATCCTACTTCACTAGGAATATATTGCGTGTTTTGTGGATGTGTGGTAATGAGCCGCAGTATATAATGTTAAAAAATATACTTGAAAACTGCATTATTTAATATGAAAATATCGCTCAATAACTACGTCGATCGTAACGAACTCTAGACACTTAAAAGAATATAATTAAAAAGCAATGATACAAGTATTCTAGATGGTGAGACCGTGTTATGAGACAGTGGCACCAACATGAGGTGTATGAGGCAGTGGCACCACGACATTAAGGTGTATGCGCCAGTAGGCACCATACATGAGGTCGCTATGAGGACAGTGGCACACATACATGAGTGTATGACAGTGGCACCATACATGAGGTGTATGACAGTGGCACCATACATGAGGTGTATGACAGTGGCACCATACATGAGGTGTATGACAGTGGCACCATACATGAGGTGTATGACAGTGGCACCATACATGAGGTGTATGACAGTGGCACCATACATGAGGTGTATGAGACAGTGGCACCATACATGAGGTGTATGAAGCAGTGACACCATACATAAGGTGTATGAAGCAGTGACACCATACATAAGGTGTATGAGACAGTGGCACCATACATGAGGTGTATGAGACAGTGGCACCATACATGAGGTGTATGAGACAGTGACACCATACACGAGGTGTATGAGACAGTGACACCATACACGAGGTGTATGAGACAGTGACACCATACACGAGGTGTATGAGACAGTGACACCATACACGAGGTGTATGAGACAGTGACACCATACACGAGGTGTATGAGACAGTGACACAATACGGTGATCAATAGCGTATGAGTGATACTAATGAATCCTTCCGGCTGCTTATTCTGATTTACTTGTCCTCAAGACCCCTCCCCCCCCCCCCAACCCACTTGGGCTGGACGTAGAGCGACGATCTGGCTCCTCATGCAGGGCTCGGCGCAATCCCCGACCGTCACAGTGGGTGGGCACCTGTCCTCTGTCCGAACAGTGGATTATCATTAAAAAGTCGAGATGTTGAAAAGATCGGCACCCACGATGCAATGGTGCATCAGAGAGCAACGGAACGCGATGCATTCTCAGATGTGAATGATTATTCTCGCACCAAGACTAAAAAGACCTGATTATCACGTGATTATATGATCTTGGAGATGATGGAACTCCGCATCCCAGTCTTCCCACACCCACCACCAAACCCCAGGCAACTTTGCTCCCCTTTCCCCCCTCCCAATCCCCCCTTCCCCCCTTAAAACCCCCTAAACACCCCCTAAACTCCTCCTTCACGTCACAGATCACACACGAATAACGACAAGAGCTAAGCAGGAAATGGCGATTCGTGGAACTACGGCTCGTTGGGATTTCAACACTTCGCCCGTTATCAGTATAAGGCTCTTGGAGTGTGAGCAATATTACACACACGGAGCCTCGCATGGGCGTCCTTAGCAGAGTAGTTCTAAGTCCTGGCTCGCAAACCGAGGCATAACCGGCCGGTTTAATCCCCTGGCCAGACCCTGAGACGAGATTTGGGGGGGGGGGATTTAACTTCGTTGTCTCGGGCTCCCCTGTCCAGTCAACAGGTGCCCGAAACTGGGCGACAGGTGTGGGTTACGTCTTGGAGGAAGTGTAACAAGAGAGCCTTACAAGCAAGCCCATGAACATCATAACAGCATGAAAAAGCCACGTGGAGGATGAACAAACGACAGGCGCCAGTCAGGCGGCGACAGACAATGCAAAAGTTACACCTTGGTACCCGAAGCAGGGACGGACAGGCAGCCCGTGATACCAAGTCACTAGGAGGTCAGAGTTGATGCCGTCGTGATAATTTACTGGGATTAACTCCTCCACATTTAATGCAAACCCTCATGTCAGCTGAGGAGGAAAGCGATCAGAGACGAGGGACGTAGAGTGGGCACAGCCCGGGAGGACGGTGTGTGTGGGACTAAGGGATCCGGGAACATAACTCCAGGAGAAAACTGTGCACAACAACGATTAAACGTACGGCTCTCTTGCAACTTAAAAGCACCTATTCAGTACTCTTGGCTTGGTAGGAATTAGTTAGGAAGTGCACGATTTAATTTATTTAAAATAAAGTTATATATTATCCAGTGTTATTAAATGTGTATTAAATGTTCCTTGTTAAGTTGATATTGGCCTATCGTCCCTTTGACCTAGTGACATAGTATCCGTAATTATCCAGTACGTCCTCCCCGTCCGTCCCGTGTTGAGGGTTAGTATTGGGTGTGTCCCGCCATATTCTTGTGTACTCTATAGTTCCAAGTGGTCAGGATTATTCGAGGTCAGGCCAGGATCATTGTACCGTTCAATGGTCCCCTACACCTTACTGGTAGGTTATTCCATTCTGCAAAGACCTACGAATCTCACCGGCCCTGTCCGGTCATTCAGGTTGGTGGCAGGTCACTCAGGTCACATACGATAGGCTGCTTGACTACGACTATCTCTATCTTTCTGTCTCACTCGCCCTCGCCCTCACGGCTCTCGTACACCCTCCATTGCCTCTCGTTCTCACTCTCCCTAACTAGTGTCTCACTCTCCCTCGCTCTCACTTGCTCTCGTTCTCCCTCCCGGGCTATCGTTCCGCTCTGACTCACTTTACCTCCCTCTGTCTCTGTCCCTCTATCTCCCTCTCTCTCATCTCTCTCTCTCTCTCTCTCTCTCCTCTCTCTCTCTCGCTCTCCTCTCACACACTCTACCAGTTGGTATACAGAATTATATGAACATGTTTCTGATGATGCTAAGATAATAGGAAGGATAAGAACTTAGATGATTGTTATGCCTTCAAGATGACCTGGACAAAAATAAGTATATGGAGCACCACTTGGCAAATGGAATTCAATGTTAATAAATGTCATGTTATGGAATGTGGAATAGGTGAACATAGACTATATATTGTGCGAGGAAATCTTTAAAGAATTCTGATAAAGAAAAAGATCTAGGGGTGGTTCTAGATAGAAAAACTATCACCTGAGGACCACATAAAGAACGCTGTGCAAGGAGCCGAATGCCACGCTTTCTAACTTCAGAATTGCTTTTAAATACATGGATGGCGATATACTAAAGAAATGTTCACGACTTTTGTTAGGCATAGCTAGAATATGCAGCGGTTTTGTGGTGCCCATATCTTAAGAAGCACATCAAAAAACTGGAAAAGGTGCAAAAAGGTGAGGTGATATGATCACTACGTACAAAATAGTAACAGGATTTGTTCAGGTGCAAAGACATGCTACTAAGTGGCTCCCAGAACTGAAGGGCAAGAGCTATGAGGAGAGGTTAGAGGCATTAAATATGCCAAAACTAGACGACAGAAGAAAATGAGGTGATATGATCACTACGTACAAAATAGTAACAGGAATTGATAAAATCGATAGGGAAGATTTCCTGAGACCTGGAACTTCAAGAACAAGAGGTCATAGATTTAAACTAGCTAAACACAGATGCCGAAGAAAACATACGAAAATTCACTTTCGCAAACAGTGGTAGACGGTTGGAACAAGTTAGGTGAGAAGGTGGTGGAGGCCAAGACCGTCAGTAGTTTCAAAGCGTTATATGACAAAGAGTGTGGGAAGACTGGACACCACGAGCGTAGCTCTCATCCTGTAACTACAGTTAGGTAATTACACACACACACACACACACACACACACACTATTGTGTGTGTGTGTGTTCAACACGGGTGGTACGCGAACAAGGGGACACAGGTGGAAACTGAGTACCCAAATGAGTCACAGGGACGTTAGAAAGAACTTTTTCAGTGTCAGAGTAGTTAAAAGGTGGAATGCATTAGGCAGTGATGTGGTGGAGGCTGACTCCATGCACAATTTTAAATGTAGTATGATAGAGCCTAGTAGGCTCAGGAACCTGTACACCAGTTGATTGATGGTTGAGAGGCGGGACCAAAGAGCCAAAGCTTAACCCCCGCAAGCACAATTAGGGAGTACACACACACACACACACACACACACACACACACACACACACACACACACCACACACACACACACACACACACACACACACACACACATATGTAAGACCAATCCTGGAGTATGCGGCCCCAGCATGGAACCTGTACCTTATCAAGCACAAGACGAAGCTGGAAAAAGTCCAAAGGTATGCCACTAGACTAGTCCCAGAACTAAGAGGCATGAGTTACGAGGAAAGGCTGCGGGAAATGCACCTTACGACACTGGAAGACAGAAGAGTAAGGGGAGACATGATCACAACCTACAAAATCCTCAGAGGAATCGACCGGGTAAACAAGGATAAACTATTCAACACTGGTGGGACGCGAACAAGGGGACACAGGTGGAAACTGAGTACCCACATGAGCCACAGAGACGTTAGAAGGAACTTTTTCAGTGTCAGAGTAGTTAACGAATGGAATGCTTTAGGCAGTGATGTGGTGGAGGCTGACTCCATACACAGTTTTAAATGTAGATATGATAGAGCCCAGTAGGCTCAGGAATCTGTACACCAGTTGATTGACAGTTGAGAGGCGGGACAAAGAGCCAAAGCTCAACCCCCGCAAGCACAAATAGGTGAGTACAAATAGGTGAGTACACACACACACACACGTACGGGGGCCTCGTAGCCTGGTGGATGGGGCTTCGTAGCCTGGTGGATAGCGCGCAGGGACTCTTAATTCTGTGGCGCGGGTTCGATTCCTTCACGAGGCAGAAACAAATGGGCAAGTTTCTTTCACCCTGAATGCCCCTGTTACCTAGCAGTAAATAGGTACCTGGGAGTTAGTCAGCTGTCACGGGCTGCTTCCTGTGTGTGTGTGAGTGTGTGTGTGTGTGTAGTGTAGAAAAACAGTAGTTAGTAAACAGTTGATTGACAGTTGAGAGGCGGGCCGAAAGAGCAAAGCTCAACCCCCGTAAACACAACTAGGTGAATATTCTAGTTGAATATGAATATGTTCTAGTTGAAATATGAATATGAAACCAGGGCAGCAGTCAGGAAGCTAGACATGGAAGCGTTCAAGACGCTGTATACAGCGTATGTCCGTTGAGTGGTAGAGTGAGTGGTAGAGTGAGTGGTAGAGTGAGTGGTAGAGTGAGTGGTAGAGTATGCAGCACCAGCCTGGAGCCCCCATCTAAAAAGACACAAAGCAAAAAGACTGAGAAATGAGCCTGGTTTACGGTTTGACTAGTCGGGAGATTGACAGGATGGAATTATGGGAATAGACTCAAGAAGCTAATCTTGATCCTAATGGCAGTGGATGAAAGGAAAATAATAATAATAGTAGCGGGTCACCATTGTTCAGTAGCAGGTGGCATTGCTGAGGTATGGAAGTGTGGAGGCGGTGAGTGAGGACAATGTGAGGCTCCTTCTGCCTTGATAACCACACCGTCACGTTGACAAAACCTGACGGTCACATTCTCCCTCCACCATCTCCTCGCCACCACCGTCCTCCACCATCTCCTCGCCACCACCGTCCTCCACTATCTCCTCGCCACCACCGTCCTCCACCATCTCCTCGCCACCACCGTCCTCCACTATCTCCTCGCCACCACCGTCCTCCACCATCTCCTCGCCACCACCGTCCTCCACCATCTCCTCGCCACCATCGTCCTCCACCATCTCCCTCACCGGAACGTGCCCCACCACCACCACTTGACAGCTAAAAGTGTGTGTAGTGTAAAAGTGTGTAGGTGTAAAAGTGTGTGTAATAACCGGGTTGGGAAGGATGTTTCTTTACTAGCTCGTCCCTTAAGAAAAGTCCGCTATTATAATCGTCCGGAGAATGAGACATCGTGACGTTCCTGTGTGAGAAAACGTGTAGCCAGGGGAGCTTAAAGTGACAGCAGTGAAGCCTCGTCGAGCTCCACCGGTGACACTCCGTCACAGCTCTCTTTTTTGTGGGGCTCTGTACTCACATTTCCTCGTGATGAAGTCGGCGCTTAACCCCCGACTATTTGGTCCCGCCTCTCAACCGTCGATCCACTGGTGTACAGACACCTAGAATGTGGAGCATCACTGAAGAACTGGTTCACCGCGCCAAACTTGGGCGCCCTATGAAATATCTTGAACATAACCCCTGTGTACACCAGCCCCAAAACACAGGGACCTCGCAGCACCTCTGGGAACTCACCAGGCAACCTTCTGGCCCCAGAGAGCGGGAGGTAGAGCGGCAGGTGTCTATGTTGGACACCTTGGTTATCCAGCTATTGTGATCATCCGATTTTCAAGCGCTGAGTTTAAGTACTCAGCCAATATCGTCGCAGATTGGCTGAGCACCTGAGCCCCCGCTAGTCATCTCTTATGTTATAAGAGATTGAGGCATGTGTCGCGACACTCCACTAAGCCCCGGATGTGTCACCGGCAATCATAACACTGAGCATAATATAGCACTGAGCACTGAGCATAACATAGCACTGAGCAAGCGTTAATCCTCTTGGATTAGTACCGGCGGCACAGATGCTGAAACAGCAACCTTAAGCCAGTTTGGCAAACAACCAAAGGAATGTTTTGAGGTTAGTGCACTGCTGCGTAGACATTTTTTTGCCTTTTTTTTAAGATATATACAAGAGTTGTTACATTCTTGTACAGCCACTAGTACGCGTAGCGTTTCGGGCAGGTCCCTGGAATACGATCCCCGCCGCGAAGAATCGTTGTTACAACCAAGTACACATTTTATTGTTGAGTTAAACAGAGGCTACAGTTAAGGATTTGCGCCCAGTAAATCCTCCCCGGCCAGGATACGAACCCATGACAAAGCGCTCGCGGAACGCCAGGCGAGTGTCTTACCACTATACCACGGAGACTAGACATTGTCTAGAGAGTGACTGACCAGCGGCTGTCTTGATGAAGTTTGATCAGGAAAAATTTCTAGTGGAAATTGGAATTTATTTCTTGATGTCAGTGTGGTTATGATAATGTTAAATATTCGTTGCTCGCAATTAACTCTTTACAAAGCAGGGAGAGAAGCCTAGCTTTCACGATGAATTTAAATTGTTTAAATGTGTATTGTTACTTTATTTTGGTTGAATTATTTTATCATTTACTCATATGATTGTGTTTTCATGTCAGTAAAACCCTCGAAAGTGTTGTTGTCTGATTATAACCAATCTTAGTCAATTTGTTATGCTGATCACACGCAAAAGTGACTACCAATCTTAAAAATAGGAATCTGCGGGTTATTGATGCTGCGCGTGAAAGTTAGGGGTGCCATCTCGCCATGCCCTATGGCTGGGGGATCGGTGCCCTGAAGCTATATCAAAACCCTATACCCCCCCGAAGTGGCAAGGGGAGTTAGGGGACAAAATGACCACCAGGAAGCTGCAGTGAGGCTGCATTGTGACTCTTTGTATCCTATCTGTTAGGTACTCTTCTGCTTACTCCTGCCTGTTTCTCTAGTTTGTGAATGCAAAACTGTTTCAAAGACTACATTTCTAATATGCAGTCTACCCATCCTGCTGCGCACTGTTTTCTGTTGTTTAAATTTGTAGTGAAACCTATCCTGGTTCCTATCCGATTTCCATTCTCAAAAGTTGTGTAGGTAACACTACACACAGAAATCGCAATAGTGTGATGCATCAAATGAACAAATCCAACCGGGAAATCAACTTGGTAGGTCAAGTTGATTTCCCGGTTGGAATTCTTGTACCATGTCGTAGCTCAGTCGATTAAGGCAGCGTCTGGGATCCTCTCGGACGTAGGTTCGAATCCACGTCACGGCCCTTGTGGATTTGTTATTGTGTAGGTATTTTCTTTTTACAAATCTAATTATAAACATGTAGCAACTCTGATTTTAGGAAGGGACACAGAGCGTGTGTGTTCAGTTCATCTTTGTTTTACTGCTCAGTTTATATATTAAAGAGTAGTATTGGTCTCATGCTAGAAACTGATCTAAATGTGTGTGTGTGTGTGTGTGTGTGTGTGTGTGTGTGTGTGTGTGTGTGTGTGTGTGTGTGTGTGTGTGTGTGTGTGTGTGTGTGTGTGTATTCACTTAGTTGTATTCACTTACTTGTATTTTACGGGGGTTGAGCTTTGCTCTTTCGGCCCGCTTCTCAACTGTCAATCAACTGTTTACTAACTACACTAACTACTTTTTTTTTTTCCCACACCACACACACACACACACACCCCAGGAAGCAGCCCGTGACAGCTGACTAACTCCCAGGTACCTATTTACTGCTAGGTAACAGGGGCATTTAGGGTGAAAGAAACTTTGCCCATTTGTTTCTGCCTCGTGAAGGAATCGAACCCGCGCCACAGAATTACAAGTCCTGCACGCTATCCACCAGGCTACCTGGCCCCCAATATGTGTGTGTGTGTGTGTGTGTGTGTGTGTGTGTGTGTGTGTGTGTGTGTGTGTGTGTGTGTGTGTGTGTGTGTGTGTGTGCTCACCTAGTTGTGTTTGCGGGAGTTGAGCTCTGGCTCTTTCGTCCCGCCTCTCAACCGCCAATCAACAGGTGTACAGATTCCTGAGCCTACTGGGCTCTATCATATCTACACTTGAAACTGTGTATGGAGTCAGCCTCCACCACATCACTTCCTAATGCATTCCATTTGTCAACCACTCTGACACTAAAACAGTTCTTTCTAATATCTCTGTGGCTCATTTGTGCACTCAGTTTCCACCTGTGTCCCCTTGTGCATGTGCCACAGTAACCATTACTGTGCCACAACATGTGTAGGTTAAACCATTACTGTGCCACAGCACGTGTAGGTTAAACCATTACTGTGTCACAGCAAGTGTTCGTTAAACCATTACTGTGCCACAGCACGTGTAGGTTAAACCATTACTGTGCCACAGCACGTGTGTAGGTACTGAGTGCCATCTACCGTCGCAAATCGAGAACAGAGAAGATGACAGGCTATTCCTTGGACATATTCCTCTGCATTTTGGAAGGTATATCCACTCTGCCTAAATTTGTCACAAATATGTTTAGTGCGGCCCTGAAGACCATATTCCCATGTCAGTTGTTCTGTCCGGTTAACCATATACGGTTGAAATTGTTTCTTTTTCGCATGTGATCAGTATATGTGATTTTATAAAGGGTATTTTTAGAGCGAAAATGCTCGGGAAGAGAGTGTGAAGCCTGCCAGCTCGTGGAAGGTCAGTCTGGAGCATAGGATATCTTGGAAGGATATCCAGGAGAGGGCGTGTCAATCATACGGCCTCCCCGGCAGGCCACAAGTGGGCTGTCACCCTCCTATATCTGTGCTCCTATATCTGTGCTCCTATATCTGTGCTCCTATATCTGTGCTCTAACTCCAATTTGTGTACTTGAGTACTGTGTGTCTTTCATTATTTCGTATCACATAACATTTGTAAAGTCATTTGAAAAAATTGGTTTAATAATTCAAATAGGTTGGTAGTATTATTCTATTAAATTTATGTGTAATTTGTCTATTTATTTTGTTATGCCCAAAACGAGTATTCGCGACGGTATAAATGATGTTAATTGTGCAGCTAAGAATATTTTTCTGTATCATAATTCTATGTTAGTTTATTATTGTCAATATATAAGGACCCCCGGACCTGCTCGCTACCTGAGTCACGCCTCCAAGCAGCCACCAAGCTGTGTAGTGATAGTAGCTCGGGTGTGTGTACTGACAACAGCAGTGTAGTGACAGTAGCGCGTGTGTGTGTGGACTGACAACACTGCATCGCTGTAATTCAGCGGGAAGTGCTCGTGGGTCCCACAGTAGAGATTGTCTGTGTATGTCTGTCCAGCAGACGTCAGCCTTTTTTGTGGGACTGCGCAGATCACCGAATGAGTTTTAGCAGTCAAGTCGAAGAGAACATAAAGACCTTTACCGCATTTTCTTCAACAGTTGATGATTTGATGAGAGCGGTGGTGCGGGTGCTGCTCATGCGGTTATTGAACACAACCAGTGAACAGCAAAGTTAGTATGGCTAGTAAGTTAAAGGAACTACCAGCTGCGAACGCCAGCCATGCATTTGGCGTCTCTACTGTATTCTTCACAGGGAAGCGTTGTGCAGGGAAGATTAAAGTAGGATAATGTGATGGACGCGCTTATGAAGAAAGTGAGTTTTATACGGGCACGAAATGTTAACCAAATACAGTTCAGCTGCTTTTTCTTCGGGGGAAAATGAGAACCCTTACAGACTACTGTACCACACATGTGTTGTTGGATAGTTAAGTCGAGAAGCTGTACTGAAGCGCTGTAATGAACGATGAGAAATACAGAAAGGTTTGGAGCAGAAAGGAAAAGAAATAAATGAACTTGAAGATAATGAAGGGTTCGAGAGCCAGCTTTTATGGTGTGTAGTTCAGAACTTAAATTATGAGATACAAAGCAGCAATAAATTAGTGACACTTTCATGACTGTATTTGTGCCCTTGAGATGAAACTACAGATTTTCTAAGACCAACTTGCAGAGTATTCTTTCACAATTTTTAACTTTGAAATCCCTGCAAGACTTACCCGAGTGCTGTGTTGATATTCACAGAACACAACGGCAGCAAGATTACTTCGTGGAAAAAAAATGAATTTCAGTAAATATTTATTTATCATAAATACCTCAAGAAAGATTTCTGCACTATTTGAAATCCTTTCTCCATTGATGTTTATAATAAAGTACCAGAATATCTTCACCTAGAAGTAACTTAGTTACAATATGATGCTAAGTTGAGGGTAAAGTTTCCAAGTGTTGATTCAGTCAAGTTATGTCAATATCGGAGATCAAAATTTCCCCATTTTTACCCCGAATATTATGCCCACATTGGACGCATATATGCCATAACAGCTCTTTTTTTCCTATAATGATTATTAACAAATCACGGCTTCTCAGTTCAAAGCTCAAAGATGCTGTAGGTCAGTCATTTGCAGCAAACATTGTACCAGAACAAGAGAGAGTCAGACTGTAGCAACACCTGGCAATAAATGTTGTAATATAATTAGTATCGTTAGCACCTTTGTTTATATCTTTTCCGGGTGCTTGATCCATGACCCCCCCAACCCCTTGAAGTGGGGGAGGGGGGGGGGGGGGGGCGAGGTCTTCCTCGTCAGGGGCCCGCTTCGTGTAGAATCAGCGACCTTTGAAACCGCGATGGCAAATGAGTTTGACACCCCTGGTCTGGGTCATGCTCAAGCCTGGAGGGTGAGTGTGTAACTTGCTCCAGCTTGGAAGGTCAGTCTGGCTCGTGCTAGACCTTGGAAGGTCAGTCTGGCTCGTGCTAGACCTTGGAAGGTCAGTCTGGCTCGTGCCAGACCTTGGAAGGTCAGTCTGGCTCGTGCCAGACCTTGGAAGGTCAGTCTGGCTCGTGTTAGACCATGGAAGGTCAGTCTGGCTCGTGCTAGACCTTGGAAGGTCAGTCTGGCTCGTGTTAGACCTTGGAAGGTCAGTCTGGCTCGTGCTAGACCTTGGAAGGTCAGTCTGGCTCGTGCTAAACCTTGGAAGGTCAGTCTGGCTCGTGCTAGACCTTGGAAGGTCAGTCTGGCTCGTGCTAGACCTTGGAAGGTCAGTCTGGCTCGTGCTAGACCTTGGAAGGTCAGTCTGGCTCGTGCTAAACCTTGGAAAGTCAGTCTGGCTCGTACTAAACCTTGGAAGGTCAGTCTGGCTCGTGCTAGACCTTGGAAGGTCAGTCTGGCTCGTGCTAGACCTTGGAAGGTCAGTCTGGCTCGTGCTAAACCATGGAAGGTCAGTCTGGCTCATGCTAGACCTTGGAAGGGTCAGTCTGGCTCGTGCTAGACCTTGGAAGGGTCAATCTTTTTCTTAAATGATTGATTCAAACATTTAAATTACTGTCAGGAACAAAGGCTTTAATATTACCTTCTCCAGCGGGACATGAGGTTATCACTCAGCCGTACCTCCAAGTCTGAGTGACGGGTGAATTTATCACTCAGCCGTACCTCCAAGTCTGAGTGAGGGGTGAGGTTATCACTCAGCCGTACCTCCAAGTCTGAGTGAGGGGTGAGGTTATCACTCAGTCGTACCTCCAAGTCTGAGTGACGGGTGAGGTTATCACTCAGCCGTACCTCCAAGTCTGAGTGACGGGTGAGGTTATCACTCAGCCGTACCTCCAAGTCTGAGTGAGGGGTGAGGTTATCACTCAGCCGTACCTCCAAGTCTGAGTGAGGGGTGAGGTTATCTCTCAGCCGTACCTCCAAGTCTGAGTGAGGGGTGAGGTAATGAGAAAGTGGTGCGCCCATTAAAGTTCAGGCCGTCAACAGCGCCACACTGACGCGTGTTATACAAAGTGTTTACTTAAGGAACTGTAAATAGGAACCTGAAATTTCTGAAGGCGAGGTCGTGATAATGTGTTGGCCCAGAGCGGCCCGGGGGGCGGAGTGGGGTCTAAAACCTGTACCAGCATCACCATTATCACGTCACACACCTCCTCCACACTATATATAAAACAAAATTTCAACTCTTATTTTCATTTGGTTAGGTTAAATTAGATTAGATTAAGTTGGGTTAGATTCGATTAGGTTATGAGTTAGGTAAGGTTAGATTTGTGTAAAAAAAAAACAGTAACAATGACGTGGGGAGTACATACGTTTCTCAGGTCTTGGACCCCACTCGTTGTTGGAGGAGATGGCGGCCCACTGTCCGGGTTACAGCACGGGGCGTCCCGGGCCCGTATGCCACGGGTAGTTTCCTGGAACCCATAATACACGCCCAGCTGCCTGCCTCTGCCCACGCTCGCCTCCCTCCAATACCTGCCCACGCTCGCCTCCCTCCAATACCTGCCCACGCTCGCCTCCCTCCAATACCTGCCCTCGCTCGCCTCCCTCCAATACCTGCCCACGCTCGCCTCCCTCCAATACCTGCCCACGCTCGCCTCCCTCCAATACCTGCCCACGCTCGCCTCCCTCCAATACCTGCCCATGCTCGCTTACCCATCAGTACGCCATGTGAAAGCTATAGACTCTTCCCATTTTCAATTAGCATGAAGCTAGTTGAAAATGACAGCCAGCTCAGTTTATTGGTTTCTCCAAAGCAGGCAGGTGTCTGCATGTGATCAACACGGTTATGGGTTTAGTGAGTCGTATAGTAACTTACTTATTCTTTAAGTGCTGACCTCAAAACATGACACCCACCAGGTATGTCTTCTCACTGCCATTGGACACACTGTCGCCTCAACACTCCCTGTCATGCAGGACTCACATCTTTATATACTATGAAAGGCATTTGAATGTGTTACAACAGAGAAGGGGTGACAATGTACCAGGGGGCTATTTCAGAGACGAAGTGACACTGATTGAATACGATTAAGAAACCCAAGAGCAGGCACGGGCATGAATAGCCCGTGACTCGTGCACTCTAGTGTGGACATACAAGGACGGGTCTTGGGTGTTGGTGTGATCTATCCATCGTGGGAGTGCTGGAGGTGTGTGTCGGAGAGTGGTGGTGGTGTTGGGGCTAGTAAGAGCTGCTTCCTGTTGTCACCATCTGTACAGCCACATACGGTGCTAGTTAAGTGTATTCCTAGAAGCATTAGAGTGTGAGGCCATGCGCGGAGTGCCTCAGTACTCACCTATTTGTACTCACTTAGTTGTGCTTGCGGGGGATGAGCTCTGGCCCTTTGGTCCCGCCTCTCAACCGTCACTCAACCGGTGTACAGTTTCCTGAGCCTACTAGGCTCTATCATATCTACCCTTGAAACTGTGTATGGAGTCAGCCTCCACCACATCACTGCCTAATGCATTCCATCCGTTAACTACTCTGACACTGAAAAAGTTCTTTCTAACGTCCCTGTGGCTCATGTGGGTACTCAGTTTCCACCAGTGTGCCCTTGCTCGCGTACCACCCGTGTTAAACAGTTTATCCTTATCTACCCTGTCAATTCCTCGGAGGATTTTGTAAGTAGTGATCATGTCTCCCCTTACTCTTCTGTCTTCCAGTGTCGTGAGGTGCATTTCACGCAGCCTTTCCTCGTAACTCATGCCTCTTAGTTCTGGGACTAGCCTAATGGCATACCTCTGAACTTTTTCCAGCTTCGTCTTGTGCTTGACAAGGTACGGGCTCCATGCTGTGGCCGCATACGCCAGGATTGGTCTTACATACGTGGTATACAAGATTCTGAACGATTCCTTACACAGGTTCCTGAAGGCTGTTCTGATGTTAACCAGCCTTGCATACGCCGATGTTATTCTTTTGATGTGGGCTTCGGGAGACAGGTTTGGCGTGATATCAACTCCTAGATCTTTCTCTCTGTCTGTTTCATTAAGTACTTCATCTCCCATTCGGTATCCTATGTCCGGCCTCCTGTTTCCACCGCCTAGTTTCATTACCTTACATTTACTCGGGTTGAACTTTAACAGCCATTTGTTGGACCATTCAATCAGTCTGTCTAGGTCTGTCTGTCAGTGTGTTTGGAGAAGTGCTCCATCAGAGAGCGATCTGTACCATCAGAGAAGGCTTCCACAGCTGTACCATCTGTGGAAGGTTGTGACGTCAGCAGGTGGCATAGCTGGAAGGTTGTGACGTCAGCAGGTGGCGTAGCTGGAAGGTTGTGACGTCAGCAGGTGGCGTAGCTGGAAGGTTGTGACGTCAGCAGGTGGCGTAGCTGGAAGGTTGTGACGTCAGCAGGTGGCGTAGCTGGAAGGTTGTGACGTCAGCAGGTGGCGTAGCTGGAAGGTTGTGACGTCAGCAGGTGGTATACCTGGAAGGTTGTGACGTCAGCACGAGGGGGTGCGTGACGTCAGCACCAGGGAGGGGTGACCTATTGGGTCACGTGGGATCGCTGGAAGGTTGTGACGTCACCAGAACACTTCCTAGAGGCATATAATTATTTAATTGGAGTGGTGTGATGAGGCTTGTGTGTTCAGTATGTTGGGTGGGGGGAGGGGAGGTATGTTGGGTAGGGGGGGGGTATGTGGGGTAGGGAGTGGGGGTATGTGGGGAGGGGGAGGGTATGTGGGGTGGTGGGTTCTTTTTGGGGGGGTTATTATGGGTGATATTCCCACGCTCAGCCCCCCCCCCCCTCACATAGGTTCCCTTAACGGACAAAATACGGGCTACTAAAACTCGCTCACCGTAAACTATCGTAAAATAGCTTTCTGCTAGCTATTGTTTTCTTGTCCAATTAGATTTCGCAAATATGTTTTGGCATTTACGGCTTCAGCGGGTAGGCGGTTCCATGCGTATATAATCCTATGGGTGAAAAGGCGTATCTCTTGTTTTCTCTCCTGCATTGTGGCTTGTTGAGCTTGAAGCTGTTGCTCCTTGTTCGTGACCTTCTTAAGAAAGCGGTCTGGATGCTTTATTCTCTAACTTTTTTTTTTATTTATATATACATGAGTTCTTACATTCTTATACAGCCACCAGCACGCGTAGCGTTTCGGGCAGGTCCTTCACCCTTTGTTCCCCGGAGTATGACCCCGTAAAATTGTTTAACAACTAGCTACCCATTTTGCTTTTGGGTTACACAGATGCTACAATTAAGGATTGTAGCATCTGTGAGCTACAATTAAGGATTGTAGCCCAGTAAGTCCTCCCCGGCCGGGATACGAACCCAGGACAAAGCGCTCGCGAAACTCCAGGCGAGCATCTTACCACTGCACCACGGGGACTGCAATCAACTTGTTCAGTATTTAACAGTTTCTGAGAGATCAGACCTGTCATATCTGGTTGCAGTGTTGTTAGTGCTGTGGCCCTCAACCGTTCCTGGCATGAGAGTCGACTTAGTTCTGGGATTATTTTGTCTTTGCATTGTATATTCTCCAAAGCAGAAATGTCCTTCTGAAGATGAGGTCTCCCAGCTTGGATACCGTAGTCCAGATGGGGCCCAGCAGAGATTTGCACTGTTGACTTCCCACCTTCATTTTCTCGAAGTCAAAGTACACCTTCAGTATCGTGTACATATTCCCTCTTGGTAAATTTATCCTAGCCAAATATAGAACTATTAAAACATATACTAAAGTTTACCCAATCTTTACTACAAAGAAAACGAATCCATTATAACACCATGAGACAAGCTTCGTCGCAGGAAAACGCATCCTTACCCAACATTAACCTCTAGTTCTGTCCTCAAGATGCCCTTCAGGACACAACAGTGAAGTCTAACGTTACCACTGACAGTGACATACAACTCTACAACACAGCTCGAGCACTCACTGGGAGAAGAAAGCTTCATATAGAGAAGGAAATAAAATAAAGTCTATTTACAAATGGTGCTTGCGGAATTACTGAACGCATCATAGAAAACAAACCGAGCGGATGGTAAACTTTAATATACTGTGCGCCCTGCCCCTGTTATACTGGTTCACCTTTTGGTTTGCGACAGTTGGGGACAAGAAGCCTGTATCGAGATCCCGGCACGTCACTGTTAATTATTTTCCTCAGGATGTAACCCACAGTTGCCACTACAGGTACATATTTACTGCTAGGTGAACGGTGGCACCAGGTGACACGAGACATATCACTGTCTCGCCCAGGGATCGAACTGGGGTTCTTACGTATGAGTCGAAGACATAAACAACTGTGCTATCAGTATCTAACTGATCATGTATTAATCATTTATAATTTAACCTACCATACAACAGCAAAAGCGTTACTTGCTGTGAAGTATGGTTGTCCTCGGCAAGGACCACCACGTGTTGGAGCGACAAAGCCAAAGCCACCATTGCAGTTGACAAAGCCAACTGTGTTATATAAGAGATAGTCACGCTGGCTTACTGCAGATAATTACCTTACCCAGCAAGTTCTCAAGGAGGACACCAAACTATTAAAATCGCCTTCGATTCATCAGGGCTGGCTTCTGAAGGCCGTGTGTCTCATGGCTGTAATGCCCACAAGAGTTCACCTGCCCTAGTATAACTATAAAACATATTATAAAATAAAGCAGAGCTTCAAGTATTTTTTCTTCAGAACCTAAATAAGGAGTCCAGCACATGAGGATAAGTGTACCTTCTGAGCTGGAGAGCTTAATTTCAGGTCCTGCCCAGCTCTATAATGGCCTAAATGTGGTGCCAATTCTGAACCTCACGCGTGTCCCATGTACCTAAAATGCGACAAGATTAGTTACACTATTAACCAAAGCGACTGGAGCTACGAGACAAGCACTTATATCCGCCAGACCTTGATACAAATAACTTCCCTCACCTCTCATCCACCAGGCAGTGGTCAACACACTCGGGCAGCTCCTTCAACAAGTCAACGACCTTCAGCCTGGACAACAGGTCAACATTCACACCAGCCACTCCCAGCTTCATCAACTGAATAAGGAATGGAAAACTAAATAAATGCTCGAAATGACCGAAATGGTCTCTAATGACGACCCAGTAAAATTTATTAATGAAAATAGTCTCTTAATTAGAAACTAAAGTATAGTTGCTGGTGGGTATTCAAAGACCTACATACATTATTTTCGATGTTACGTACGGCCTATATACGTTACTTACAAAGTCCTGAACGTGCTACAGAAAGCTAGCTGTAACTTCCATTTCTTGTACTTCGTACTGTATGGTACATGAAAATATAACTCAGTGTTTACACCAGTTTACGCTCACACAACACGCCCGTCCTCCTAATAAAGCGCTTTATTTTGACTTATAGTTTACCTAAGGGCAAAAATCGTCGTACTGGAAACTGGTAGCAGTGCGCGAAATTGACTTACTGTCCCGTTTCCTGTTTTGGGTCCTCTGGTAGGTTAGGCTCAGGGCACTTTAGTACGACAGCTTCTTGACGTTGGGCAACCTAAGGAGGACGGTCTGGCCTCCCAGCTGCTATGAGAATATTCGAAGTAGCCGCGGTAGTCAAGAGATAAGCGAACTAGTGGAGATGAGAATCGCAATTTAACGACTACGGATAACTTATGGTACCGTAGTCGCGTTTCCTGGTAAATCAGGTAATATTATTAAATATTTCTGATGAGACTGGCTTTAATATTTCTTGCACTCTGAATATGTTAGAATAAATTACGGAAAACACATGATCGTGAGCTACGTCCTCATGCAGTGACTCTTGTGAGGTGACACAAGACTATACTTGTGTATGGCGGGAGAGGAGAATGACAGAGGTAAAGAGAGAAGCTGATGATGAAATCAAAGCAAAGGTTTGATAGTGGTCTTAAATGTCCGGCACATATACTACATACATACATGCACATACATACATCAATCATCTGGTCACTTGCCTACTACAAAGACATACATATATACGTACCGTATATATATACTGTAATATATTTATTTTGGATACAGTAATATAAATATAATTAATGATTCCTATGCCCATCATCAACCTATGCCCATTTGATGCAATTCACAATGTATTCAGCGCCGGTAACACTGGGAAGTCTATTATTAACACTCTATGGACAATCAAACCATATTTTAGACTTCATAGGAGTCGTTGGTTGCTGCAATAGGAGTCAATGTTGCTTAAGGAGGGGCATGGCGTCGACACTCTACCCATCCTATGACACTCACCGTGGAAAGTTGTCATCTAACAGAAAAAGTCTGACCTCCAACCTTGAACAGACAAAACGACAGAGACTCTTTTATGAGCATTTTTTTTATTATATAAATACAGAGTTTCTTACATTCTTGTGCAGCCACTAGCACGCGTAGCGTTTCGGGCAAGTCCTTAATCCTATGTTCCCTGGAATACGACCCCCACGGAGAATTGTTTTTACAACCAAGTACCCATTTTACCTGTTGAGTTAAAAGAGGCTACAGTTATGTATTTGCGCCCAGTAAATCCTCCCCGGCCAGGATACGAACCCAGGACAAAGTGCTCGCGGAACGCCAGGCGAGCGTCTTACCACTACGCCATGGAGACTGCACATATATTGACAGATCATATGTGCACATATGTATGTGTGTGCGTGCGTGCGTGTGTCTTAAGTGCAGCTCTTAGATACATAGAGGAAAAAATCACTGTGTAACAATCAATTTTTTCCTCTGTGTATCTAAGAGCTCTTCGGGTTGTAGTCCAGAATTCTTCGATGAGGAGTTTAAGAATATTGATTCTATTGGTCTCAAGCTTGTTATCCACTGAGTTTTTTTGGAAGTTTGCCGTAACAAAGCACGTCGTACATATTATAATAATATATGCATGAGAGAAAATTCACCCAAAGAATGTGTTATGTTTACCATATTTTTCTGGGTTTGAAAATATGGTCAAGGTCTTGAAACGTTTTGATATACATGTATTGTTTAACTACGAAAATACTGTTCGTAAACTATTAGTTAGAAACAGCCTTTGTAGTGATAATTGTGTAATTTATAAAATACCTTGTAAAGACCTGTAATAAGTTCTATGTTGGGAAACGTCTAGAGATTTGAAATGTAGAATTTCACAACATAAATACTCTGTAAGACATGGCCAATTGTCTAATGCTTTGTTTGTTCATTTATCAGAAAATTCTCACCAAATTGATTGGGAGATGG
>WNGS01135237.1:17753132-17763999 GCA_020271785.1 Procambarus virginalis
CCGTAAATGCCAAAACATATTTGCGAAATCTAATTGGACAAGAAACAATAGCTAGCAGCAAGCTATTTTACGATAGTTTACGGTGAGCGAGTTTTAGTAGCCCGTATTTTGTCCGTTAAGGGAACCTATGTGAGGGGGGGGGGCTGAGCGTGGGAATATCACCCATAATAACCCCCCCAAAAGAACCCACCACCCCACATACCCTCCCCCTCCACATACCCCCACTCCCTACCCACATACCCCCCCTACCCAACATACCTCCCCTCCCCCCACCCAACATACTGAACACACAAGCCTCATCACACCATCCAATTAAATAATTATATGCCTCTAGGAAGTGTTCTGTGACGTCACAACCTTCCAACGATCCCACGTGACCCAATAGGTCACCCCTCCCTGGTGCTGACGTCACGCACCCCCTCGTGCTGACGTCACAACCTTCCAGGTATACCACCTGCTGACGTCACAACCTTCCAGCTATGCCACCTGCTGACGTCACAACCTTCCAGGTACGCCACCTGCTGACGTCACAACCTTCCAGCTACGCCACCTGCTGACGTCACAACCTTCCAGGTATACCACCTGCTGACGTCACAACTTTCCAGCTACGCCACCTGCTGACGTCACAACCTTCCAGCTACGCCACCTGCTGACGTCACAACCTTCCAGGTATACCACCTGCTGACGTCACAACTTTCCAGCTACGCCACCTGCTGACGTCACAACCTTCCAGCTACGCCACCTGCTGACGTCACAACCTTCCAGCTACGCCACCTGCTGACGTCACAACCTTCCAGGTATACCACTGCTGACGTCACAACTTTCCAGCTACGCCACCTGCTGACGTCACAACCTTCCAGCTACGCCACCTGCTGACGTCACAACCTTCCAGCTACGCCACCTGCTGACGTCACAACCTTCCACAGATGGTACAGCTGTGGAAGCCTTCTCTGATGGTACAGATCGCTCTCTGATGGAGCACTTCTCCAAACACACTGACAGACAGACCTAGACAGACTGATTGAATGGTCCAACAAATGGCTGTTAAAGTTCAACCCGAGTAAATGTAAGGTAATGAAACTATTCGGTGGAAACAGGAGGCCGGACATAGGATACCGAATGGGAGATGAAGTACTTAATGAAACAGACAGAGAGAAAGATCTAGGAGTTGATATCACGCCAAACCTGTCTCCCGAAGCCCACATCAAAAGAATAACATCGGCGTATGCAAGGCTGGTTAACATCAGAACAGCCTTCAGGAACCTGTGTAAGGAATCGTTCAGAATCTTGTATACCACGTATGTAAGACCAATCCTGGCGTATGCGGCCACAGCATGGAGCCCGTACCTTGTCAAGCACAAGACGAAGCTGGAAAAGTTCAGAGGCATGCCATTAGGCTAGTCCCAGAACTAAGAGGCATGAGTTACGAGGAAAGGCTGCGGGAAATGCACCTCACGACACTGGAAGACAGAAGAGTAAGGGGAGACATGATCACTACTTACAAAATCCTCCGAGGAATTGACAGGGTAGATAAGGATAAACTGTTTAACACGGGTGGTACGCGAGCAAGGGCACACAGGTGGAAACTGAGTACCCACATGAGCCACAGGGACGTTAGAAAGAACTTTTTCAGTGTCAGAGTAGTTAACGGATGGAATGCATTAGGCAGTGATGTGGTGGAGGCTGACTCCATACACAGTTTTAAATGTAGATATGATAGAGCCCAGTAGGCTCAGGAATCTGTACACCAGTTGATTGGCGGTTGAGAGGCGGGACCAAAGAGCCAAAGCTCAACCCCCACAAGCACAACTAAGTGAGTACAAATAGGTGAGTACTGAGGCACTCCGCGCATGTCCTCACACTCTAATGCTTCTAGGAATACACTTAACTAGCACCGTATGTGGCTGTTCAGATGGTGACAACAGGAAGCAGCTCTTACTAGCCCAACACCACCACCACTCTCCGACACACACCTCCTGCACTCCCACGATGGATAGATCACGCCAACACCCAAGACCCGTCCTTGTATGTCCACACTAGAGTGCACGAGTCACGGGCTATTCATGCCCGTGCCTGCTCTTGGGTTTCTTAATCGTATTCAATCAGTGTCACTTCGTCTCTGAAATAGCCCCCTGGTACATTGTCACCCCTTCTCTGTTGTAACACAATCAAATGCCTTTCATAGTATATATAGATGTGAGTCCTGCATGACAGGGAGTGTTGAGGCGACAGTGTGTCGAATGGAAGTGAGAAGACATACCTGGTGGGTGTCATGTTTTGAGGTCAGCACTTAAAGAATAAGTTACTATGCGACTCACTAAACCCATAACCGTGTTGATCACATGCAGACACCTGCCTGCTTTGGAGAAACCAATAAACAGAGCTGGCTGTCATTTTCAACTAGCTTCATGCTAATTGAAAATGGGAAGAGTCTATAGCTTTCACATGGCGTACTGATGGGTAAGCGAGCATGGGCAGGTATTGGAGGGAGGCGAGCGTGGGCAGGTATTGGAGGGAGGCGAGCGTGGGCAGGTATTGGAGGGAGGCGAGCGTGGGCAGGTATTGGAGGGAGGCGAGCGAGGCAGGTATTGGAGGGAGGCGAGCGTGGGCAGGTATTGGAGGGAGGCGAGCGAGGGCAGGTATTGGAGGGAGGCGAGCGAGGGCAGGTATTGGAGGGAGGCGAGCGAGGGCAGGTATTGGAGGGAGGCGAGCGAGGGCAGGTATTGGAGGGAGGCGAGCGTGGGCAGGTATTGGAGGGAGGCGAGCGTGGGCAGGTATTGGAGGGAGGCGAGCGTGGGCAGGTATTGGAGGGAGGCGAGCGTGGGCAGGTATTGGAGGGAGGCGAGCGTGGGCAGGTATTGGAGGGAGGCGAGCGTGGGCAGGTATTGGAGAGAGGCGAGCGTGGGCAGGTATTGGAGGGAGGCGAGCGTGGGCAGAGGCAGGCAGCTAGGCGTGTATTATGGGTTCCAGGAAACTACCCGTGGCATACGGGCCCGGGACGCCCCGTGCTGTAACCCGGACAGTGGGCCGCCATCTCCTCCAACAACGAGTGGGGTCCAAGACCTGAGAAACGTATGTACTCCCCACGTCATTGTTACTGTTTTTTTTTACACAAATCTAACCTTACCTAACTCATAACCTAATCGAATCTAACCCAACTTAACCTAATCGAATTTAACCTAACCAAATGAAAATAAGAGTTGAAATTTTGTTTTATATATAGTGTGGAGGAGGTGTGTGACGTGATAATGGTGATGCTGGTACAGGTTTTAGACCCCACTCCGCCCCCGGGCCGCTCTGGGCCAACACATTATCACGACCTCGCCTTCAGAAATTTCAGGTTCCTATTTACAGTTCCTTAAGTAAACACTTTGTATAACACGCGTCAGTGTGGCGCTGTTGACGGCCTGAACTTTAATGGGCACACCACTTTCTCATTACCTCACCCCTCACTCAGACTTGGAGGTACAGCTGAGTGATAACCTCACCCCTCACTCAGACTTGGAGGTACGGCTGAGTGATAACCTCACCCCTCACTCAGACTTGGAGGTACGACTGAGTGATAACCTCACCGTCACTCAGACTTGGAGGTACGACTGAGTGATAACCTCATCCCTCACTCAGACTTGGAGGTACGGCTGAGTGATAACCTCACCCCTCACTCAGACTTGGAGGTACGGCTGAGTGATAACCTCACCCCTCACTCAGACTTGGAGGTACGGCTGAGTGATAACTTCACCCCTCACTCAGACTTGGAGGTACGGCTGAGTGATAACCTCACCCCTCACTCAGACTTGGAGGTACGGCTGAGTGATAACCTCACCCGTCACTCAGACTTGGAGGTACGACTGAGTGATAACCTCACCCCTCACTCAGACTTGGAGGTACGACTGAGTGATAACCTCACCCCTCACTCAGACTTGGAGGTACGGCTGAGTGATAACTTCACCCCTCACTCAGACTTGGAGGTACGGCTGAGTGATAACCTCATGGCCCGCTGGAGAAGGTAATATTAAAGCCTTTGCTCCTGATAGTAATTTAGATGTTGGAATCAATATAAGATTGTTCATATATTGCTAAATCGTTTAAATTGAGAAGGTTGAACACGTGCACAGTTTCCCTACAACAATTATGCTGCTATTGTGGAGGCATGCACAAACTGCACCCCTAGCGCCAAACGTTATTTTTTATCTTTATTTAAGAAAAAGACTGACCCTTCCAAGGTCTAGCACGAACCAGACTGACCTCCCAAGGTCTAGCATGAGCCAGACTGACCTTCCAAGGTCTAGCACGAGCATGACTGACCTTCCAAGGTCTAGCACGAGCCAGACTGACCTTCCAAGGTCTAGCACGAGCCAGACTGAGCTTCCAAGGTCTAGCAAGAGCCAGACTGACCTTCCAAGGTCTAGCACGAGCCAGACTGACCTTCCAAGGTTTAGCACGAGCCAGACTGACCTTCCAAGGTCTAGCACGAGCCAGACTGACCTTCCAAGGTCTAACACGAGCCAGACTGACCTTCCAAGGTCTAGCACGAGCCAGACTGACCTTCCATGGTCTAACACGAGCCAGACTGACCTTCCAAGGTCTGGCACGAGCCAGACTGACCTTCCAAGGTCTGGCACGAGCCAGACTGACCTTCCAAGGTCTAGCACGAGCTAGACTGACCTTCCAAGGTCTAGCACGAGCCAGACTGACTTTCCAAGCTGGAGCAAGTTACACACTCACCCTCCAGGCTTGAGCATGACCCAGACCAGGGGTGTCAAACTCATTTGCCATCGCGGTTTCAAAGGTCGCTGATTCTACACGAAGCGGGCCCCTGTCGAGGAAGACCTCGCCCCCCTCCCCTCCTTCCCCACTTCAAGGGGTTGGGGGGGTCATGGATCAAGCACCCGGAAAAAGATATAAACAAAGGTGCTAACGATACTAATTATATTACAACATTTATTGCCAGGTATTGCTACAGTCTGACTCTCTCTTGTTCTGGTACAATGTTTACTGCAAATGACTGACCTACAGCATCTTTGAGCTTTGAACTAAGAAGCCGTGATTTGTTAATAATCATTATAGGAAAAAAAAGAGCTGTTATGGCATATATGCGTCCAATGTGGGTATAATATTCGGGGTAAAAATGGGGAAAATTTGGTCTCTGATATTGACATAACTTGACTGAATCAACACTTGGAAACTTTACCCTCAACTTAGCATCATATTGTAACTAAGTTACTTCTAGGTGAAGATATTCTGGTACTTTATTATAAACACCAATGGAGAAAGGATTTCAAATAGTGCAGAAATCTTTCTTGAGGTATTTATGATAAATAAATATTTACTGAAATTCATTTTTTTTCCACGAAGTAATCTTGCTGCCGTTGTGTTCTGTGAATATCAACACAGCACTCGGGTAAGTCTTGCAGGAATTTCAAAGTTAAAAATTGTGAAAGAATACTCTGCAAGTTGGTCTTAGAAAATCTGTAGTTTCATCTCAAGAGCACAAATACAGTCATGAAAGTGTCACTAATTTATTGCTGCTTTGTTTCTCGTAATTTAAGTTCTGAACTACACACCATAAAAGCTGGCTCTCGAACCCTTCATTATCTTCAAGTTCATTTATTTCTTTTCCTTTCTGCTCCAAACCTTTCTGTATTTCTCATCGTTCATTACAGCGCTTCAGTACAGCTTCTCGACTTAACTATCCAACATCACATGTGTGGTACAGTAGTCTGTGAAGATTCTCATTTTCCCCCGAAGAAAAAGCAGCTGAACTGTCTGTGGTTAAGATTTCGTGCCCGTATAAAACTCACTTTCTTCATGAGCGCGTTCATCACATTATCCTACTTTAATCTACCCTGCACAACGCTTCCTGTGAAGAATACAGTAGAGACGCCAAATTCATGGCTGGCGTTCGCAGCTGGTAGTTCCTTTAACTTACTAGCCATACTAACTTTGCTGTTCACTGGTTGTGTTCAATAACCGCATGAGCAGCACCCGCACCACCGCTCTCATCAAGAGATCATCAACTGTAGAAGAAAATGCGATAGAGGTCTTTATGTTCTCTTCGACTTAACTGCTAAAACTCATTCGGTGGTCTGCCCAGTCCCACAAAAGAGGCTGACGTCTGCTGGACAGACATACACAGACAATCTCTACTGTGGGACCCACGAGCACTTCCCGCTGAATTACAGCGATGCAGTGTTGTCAGTCCACACACACGCGCGCTACTGTCACTACACTGCTGTTGTCAGTACACACACCCGAGCTACTGTCACTACACAGCTTGGTGGCTGCTTGGAGGCGTGACTCAGGTAGCGAGCAGGTCCGGGGCCTTATATATTGACTAATAATAAACTAACATAGAATTATGATACAGAAAAATATTCTTAGCTGCACAATTAACATAATTTATACCGTCGCGAATACTCGTTTTGGGCATAACAAAATAAATAGACAAATTACACATAAATTTAATAGAATAATACTACCAACCTATTTGAATTATTAAACCAATTTTTTCAAATGACTTTACAAATGTTATGTGATACGAAATAATGAAAGACACACAGTACTCAAGTACACAAATTGGAGTTAGAGCACAGATATAGGAGCACAGATATAGGAGCACAGATATAGGAGCACAGATATAGGAGCACAGATATAGGAGCACAGATATAGGAGCACAGATATAGGAGCACAGATATAGGAGCACAGATATAGGAGCACAGATATAGGAGCACAGATATAGGAGCACAGATATAGGAGCACAGATATAGGAGCACAGATATAGGAGCACAGATATAGGAGCACAGATATAGGAGCACAGATATAGGAGCACAGATATAGGAGCACAGATATAGGAGCACAGATATAGGAGCACAGATATAGGAGCACAGATATAGGAGCACAGATATAGGAGCACAGATATAGGAGCACAGATATAGGAGCACAGATATAGGAGCACAGATATAGGAGCACAGATATAGGAGCACAGATATAGGAGCACAGATATAGGAGCACAGATATAGGAGCACAGATATAGGAGCACAGATATAGGAGCACAGATATAGGAGCACAGATATAGGAGCACAGATATAGGAGCACAGATATAGGAGCACAGATATAGGAGCACAGATATAGGAGCACAGATATAGGAGCACAGATATAGGAGCACAGATATAGGAGCACAGATATAGGAGCACAGATATAGGAGCACAGATATAGGAGCACAGATATAGGAGCACAGATATAGGAGCACAGATATAGGAGCACAGATATAGGAGCACAGATATAGGAGCACAGATATAGGAGCACAGATATAGGAGCACAGATATAGGAGCACAGATATAGGAGCACAGATATAGGAGCACAGATATAGGAGCACAGATATAGGAGCACAGATATAGGAGCACAGATATAGGAGCACAGATATAGGAGGGTGACAGCCCACTTGTGGCCTGCCGGGGAGGCCGTATGATTGACACGCCCTCTCCATGATATCCACCCAAGATATCCCATGCTCCAGACTGACCTTCCACGAGCTGGCAGGCTTCACACTCTCTCCCCGAGCATTTTCGCTCTAAAAATTCCCTTTATAAAATCACATATACTGATCACATGCGAAAAAGAAACAATTTCAACCGTATATGGTTAACCGGACAGAACAACTGACATGGGAATATGGTCTCCAGGGCCGCACTAAACATATTTGTGACAAATTTAGGCAGAGTGGATTTACCTTCCAAAATGCAGAGGAATATGTCCAAGGAATAGCCTGGCATCTTCTCTGTTCTCGATTTGCGACGGTAGATGGCACTCAGTACCTACACACGTGCTGTGGCACAGTAATGGTTTAACCTACACGTGCTGTGGCACAGTAATGGTTACTGTGGCACATGCACAAGGGGACACAGGTGGAAACTGAGTGCACAAATGAGCCACAGAGATATTAGAAAGAACTGTTTTAGTGTCAGAGTGGTTAACAAATGGAATGCATTAGGAAGTGATGTGGTGGAGGCTGACTCCATACACAGTTTCAAGTGTAGATATGATAGAGCCCAATAGGCTCAGGAATCTGTACACCTGTTGATTGGCGGTTGAGAGGCGGGACGAAAGAGCCAGAGCTCAACTCCCGCAAACACAACTAGGTGAGTACACACACACACACACACACACACACACACACACACACACACCACACACACACACATATTGGGGGCCAGGTAGCCTGGTGGATAGCGTGCAGGACTTGTAATTCTGTGGCGCGGGTTCGATTCCTTCACGAGGCAGAAACAAACGGGCAAAGTTTCTTTCACCCTAAATGCCCCTGTTACCTAGCAGTAAATAGGTACCTGGGAGTTAGTCAGCTGTCACGGGCTGCTTCCTGGGGTGTGTGTGTGTGTGTGTGTGTGGTGTGGGAAAAAAAAAGTAGTTAGTGTAGTTAGTAACAGTTGATTGACAGTTGAGAGGCGGGCCGAAAGAGCAAAGCTCAACCCCCGTAAAATACAAGTAAGTGAATACAACTAAGTGAATACACACACACACACACACACACACACACACACACACACACACACACACACACACACACACACACACACACACACACACACACACACATTTAGATCAGTTTCTAGCATGAGACCAATACTTCTCTTTAATATATAAACTGAGCAGTAAAACAAAGATGAACTGAACACACACGCTCTGTGTCCCTTCCTAAAATCAGAGTTGCTACATGTTTATAATTAGATTTGTAAAAAGAAAATACCTACACAATAACAAATCCACAAGGGCCGTGACGTGGATTCGAACCTACGTCCGAGAGGATCCCAGACGCTGCCTTAATCGACTGAGCTACGACATGGTACAAGAATTCCAACCGGGAAATCAACTTGACCTACCAAGTTGATTTCCCGGTTGGATTTGTTCATTTGATGCATCACACTATTGCGATTTCTGTGTGTAGTGTTACCTACACAACTTTTGAGAATGGAAATCGGATAGGAACCAGGATAGGTTTCACTACAAATTTAAACAACAGAAAACAGTGCGCAGCAGGATGGGTAGACTGCATATTTCTTGATTAGCCATCCCCCCCCCCCCCCCAAAAAAAAAAGAAATGTAGTCTTTGAAACAGTTTTGCATTCACAAACTAGAGAAACAGGCAGGAGTAAGCATAAGAGTACCTAACAGATAGGATACAAAGAGTCACAATGCAGCCTCACTGCAGCGTACTGGTGGTCACGCGCAGCATCAATAACCCGCAGATTCCTATTTTTAAGATTGGTAGTCACTTTTGCGTGTGATCAGCATAACAAATTGACTAAGATTGGTTATAATCAGACAACAACACTTTCGAGGGTTTTACTGACATGAAAACACAATCATATGAGTAAATGATAAAATAATTCAACCAAATAAAGTAACAATACACATTTAAACAATTTAAATTCATCGTGAAAGCTAGGCTTCTCTTCCTGCTTTGTAAAGAGTTAATTGCGAGCAATGAATATTTAACATTATCATAACCACACTGACATCAAGAAATAAATTCCAATTTCCACTAGAAATTTTTCCTGATCAAACTTCATCAAGACAGCCGCTGGTCAGTCACTCTCTAGACAATGTCTAGTCTCCGTGGTGTAGTGGTAAGACACTCGCCTGGCGTTCCGCGAGCGCTTTGTCATGGGTTCGTATCCTGGCCGGGGAGGATTTACTTTGCTCAAATCCTTAACTGTAGCCTCTGTTTAACTCAACAGTAAAATGTGTACTTGGTTGTAACAACGATTCTTCGCGGCGGGGATCGTATTCCAGGGACCTGCCCGAAACGCTACGCGTACTAGTGGCTGTACAAGAATGTAACAACTCTTGTATATATCTTAAAAAAAAGGCAAAAAAATGTCTACGCAGCAGTGCACTAACCTCAAAACATTCCTTTGGTTGTTTGCCAAACTGGCTTAAGGTTGCTGTTTCAGCATCTGTGCCGCCGGTACTAATACAAGGGGATTAACGCTTGCTCAGTGCTATGTTATGCTCAGTGCTCAGTGCTATATTATGCTCAGTGTTATGATTGCCGGTGACACATCCGGGGCTTAGTGGAGTGTCGCGACACATGCCTCAATCTCTTATAACATAAGAGAGGACTAGCGGGGGCTCAGGTGCTCAGCCAATCTGCGACGATATTGGCTGAGTACTTAAACTCAGCGCTTGAAAATCGGATGATCACAATAGCTGGATAACCAAGGTGTCCAACATAGACACCTGCCGCTCTACCTCCCGCTCTCTGGGGCCAGAAGGTTGCCTGGTGAGTTCCCAGAGGTGCTGCGAGGTCCCTGTGTTTTGGGGCTGGTGTACACAGGGTTATGTTCAAGATATTTCATAGGGCGCCCAAGTTGGCGCGGTGAACCAGTTCTTCAGTGATGCTCCACATTCTAGGTGTCTGTACACCAGTGGATCGACGGTTGAGAGGCGGGACCAAATAGTCGGGGGTTAAGCGCCGACTTCATCACAAGGAAATGTGAGTACAGAGCCCCACAAAAAGAGAGCTGTGACGGAGTGTCACCGGTGGAGCTCGACGAGGCTTCACTGCTGTCACTTTAAGCACCCCTGGCTACACGTTTTTCACACAGGAACGTCACGATGTCTCTTCTCCGGACGATTATAATAGCGGACTTTTCTTAAGGGACGAGCTAGTAAAGAACAATCCTTCCCAACCCGGTTATTACACACACTTTTACACCTACACACTTTTACACTACACACTTTTAGCTGTCAAGTGGTGGTGGTGGGGGCACGTTCCGGTGAGGGAGATGGTGGAGGACGGTGGTGGAGAGGAGATGGTGGAGGACGGTGGTGGCGAGGAGATGGTGGAGGA
>WNGS01135237.1:17764999-17793670 GCA_020271785.1 Procambarus virginalis
GGAGCCTCCACCAGGATGGAGAATGGGTGGAGTTGCCATCCCCTCCTCCTCCTCCTCCCCCCAACCTTTCATCGTGCCCCGTCCGTCCCCACCACCCTCCCACCTGCTGCTCCTGGACCGTCCCCATCAAACCCGAGCGACGGTATAACGTTTGAATTAACATTCCCCGCCCCGGCCTGCACCACCCCTGCCGCTAACATGCAATAACATTGAAAATTAGTTGAGTGAACACGTACACTAAATTGGTTAGAAAGGCCGGGTCCAAGAGCTAATAGCTCTATTCGACAGAATAAAAAAAATACAAATAGTAAACACACACACACACACACACACACACACACACACACACACACACACACACACACACACACACACACACACACACACACACACACACACACACACTCTACCAGTTGGTATACAGAATTATATGAACATGTTTGCTGATGATGCTAAGATAATAGGAAGGATAAGAAACTTAGATGATTGTCATGCCCTTCAAGATGACCTGGACAAAATAAGTATATGGAGCACCACTTGGCAAATGGAATTCAATGTTAATAAATGTCATGTTATGGAATGTGGAATAGGAGAACATAGACTATATATTGTGCGAGAAATCTTTAAAGAATTCTGATAAAGAAAAGAGATCTAGGGGTGGTTCTGATAGAAAACTATCACCTGAGGACCACATAAAGAACGTTGTGCGAGGAGCCTATGCCACGCTTTCTAACTTCAGAATTGCTTTTAAATACATGGATGGCGATATACTAAAGAAATTGTTCACGACTTTTGTTAGGCCATAGCTAGAATATGCAGCGGTTTTGTGGTGCCCATATTTTAAGAAGCACATCAACAAACTGGAAAAGGTGCAAAAAGGTGAGGTGATATGATCACTACGTACAAAATAGTAACAGGATTTGTTCAGGTGCAAAGACATGCTACTAAGTGGCTCCCAGAACTGAAGGGCAAGAGCTATGAGGAGAGGTTAGAGGCATTAAATATGCCAAAACTAGACGACAGCAGAAAATGAGGTGATATGATCACTACGTACAAAATAGTAACAGGAATTGATAAAATCGATAGGGAAGATTTCCTGAGACCTGGAACTTTAAGAACAAGAGGTCATAGATTTAAACTAGCTAAATACAGATGCCGAAGAAATATAAGAAAATTCACTTTCGCAAACAGAGTGGTAGACGGTTGGAACAAGTTAGGTGAGAAGGTGGTGGAGGCCAAGACCGTCAGTAGTTTCAAAGCGTTATATGACAAAGAGTGCTGGGAAGACGGGACACCACGAGCGTAGCTCTGATCATGTAACTGCAGTTAGGTACACACACACACACTATTGTGTGTGTGTGTGTTCAACACGGGTGGGACGCGAACAAGGGGACACAGGTGGAAACTGAGTACCCAAATGAGTCACAGGGACGTTAGAAAGAACTTTTTCAGTGTCAGAGTAGTTAAAAGGTGGAATGCATTAGGCAGTGATGTGGTGGAGGCTGACTCCATACACAGTTTTAAATGTAGATATGATAGAGCCTAGTAGGCTCAGGAACCTGTACACCAGTTGATTGACGGTTGAGAGGCGGAACCAAAGAGCCAAAGCTCAACCCCCGCAAGCACAATTAGGTGAGTACACACACACACACACACACACACACACACACACACACACACACACACACACACACACACATACGGGGGCCTCGTAGCCTGGTGGATAGCGCGCAGGACTCGTAATTCTGTGGCGCGGGTTCGATTCCCGCACGAGGCAGAAACAAATGGGCAAAGTTTCTTTCACCCTGAATGCCCCTGTTACCTAGCAGTAAATAGGTACCTGGGAGTTAGTCAGCTGTCACGGGGTGCTTCCTGGGGTGTGTGTGTGTGTGGTGTGGAAAAAAAAGTAGTTAGTAAACAGTTGATTGACAGTTGAGAGGCGGGCCAAAAGAGCAAAGCTCAACCCCCGCAAACACAACTAGGTGAATACAACTAGGTGAATGGTCAGTCAAAGTCATTCATAAATACATGAATGACTTTGATGACGAACTAGACTGTGTCAAGGTATAGGAGGGGACTCAGGGTGAGCGTGGACTGCTGAAGGTTCCAGGAAGACTTGGAACAATTGCAGGAGTGATCAGAAGTGGCTACTGGAATTCAACCAAAATAAATGCAAGGCTCCTGGAGCAGTGGATAAGATTAAGGAATCGATTAGAACAAAATATAATAAAAAGGAGGAACTGAGCAGCGTTAGAGAGGGAAAAAAATGACCAAGAGTAAACATAACACTTAACTATCTCCTAAAAGTTAATGGACCCACTTAACATAAGTGTGATCAGCAGCACCAGCCTGGCTGGTGAATACCAGGGTACCAGTCAGGAAGTTAGACATGGAAGCGTTCAACACGCTGTATACAGCGTATGTCCGTTGAGTGGTAGAGTGAGTGGTAGAGTGAGTGGTAGAGTGAGTGGTAGAGTGAGTGGTAGAGTATGCAGCACCAGCCTGGAGCCCCCATCTAAAAAAGACACAAAGCAAAAAGACTGAGAAATGAGCCTGGTTTACGGCTTGACTAGTCGGGAGATTGACAGGATTGAATTATGGGAATAGACTCAAGAAGCTAATCTTGATCCTAATGGCAGTGGACGAAAGGAAAATAATAATAATAGTAGCGGGTCACCATTGTTCAGTAGCAGGTGGCATTGCTGAGGTATGGAAGTGTGGAGGCGGTGAGTGAGGACAATGTGAGGCTCCTTCTGCCTTGATAACCACACCGTCACGTTGACAAAACCTGACGGTCACATTCTCCCTCCACCATCTCCTCGCCACCACCGTCCTCCATCATCTCCTCGCCACCACCGTCCTCCACCATCTCCTCGCCACCACCGTCCTCCACCATCTCCTCGCCACCACCGTCCTCCACCATCTCCTCGCCACCACCGTCCTCCACCATCTCCTCGCCACCACCGTCCTCCACCATCTCCTCGCCACCACCGTCCTCCACCATCTCCTCGCCACCACCGTCCTCCACCATCTCCTCGCCACCACCGTCCTCCACCATCTCCCTCACCGGAACGTGCCCCACCACCACCACTTGACAGCTAAAAGTGTGTGTAGTGTAAAAGTGTGTAGGTGTAAAAGTGTGTGTAATAACCGGGTTGGGAAGGACGTTTCTTTACTAGCTCGTCCCTTAAGAAAAGTCCGCTATTATAATCGTCCGGAGAATGAGACATCGTGACGTTCCTGTGTGAGAAAACGTGTAGCCAGGGGAGCTTAAAGTGACAGCAGTGAAGCCTCGTCGAGCTCCACCGGTGACACTCCGTCACAGCTCTCTTTTTTGTGGGGCTCTGTACTCACATTTCCTCGTGATGAAGTCGGCGCTTAACCCCCGACTATTTGGTCCCGCCTCTCAACCGTCGATCCACTGGTGTACAGACACCTAGAATGTGGAGCATCACTGAAGAACTGGTTCACCGCGCCAAACTTGGGCGCCCTATGAAATATCTTGAACATAACCCCTGTGTACACCAGCCCCAAAACACAGGGACCTCGCAGCACCTCTGGGAACTCACCAGGCAACCTTCTGGCCCCAGAGAGCGGGAGGTAGAGCGGCAGGTGTCTATGTTGGACACCTTGGTTATCCAGCTATTGTGATCATCCGATTTTCAAGCGCTGAGTTTAAGTACTCAGCCAATATCGTCGCAGATTGGCTGAGCACCTGAGCCCCCGCTAGTCATCTCTTATGTTATAAGAGATTGAGGCATGTGTCGCGACACTCCACTAAGCCCCGGATGTGTCACCGGCAATCATAACACTGAGCATAATATAGCACTGAGCACTGAGCATAACATAGCACTGAGCACTGAGCATAACATAGCACTGAGCAAGCGTTAATCCCCTTGGATTAGTAGCGGCGGCACAGATGCTGAAACAGCAACCTTAAGCCAGTTTGGCAAACAACCAAAGGAATGTTTTGAGGTTAGTGCACTGCTGCGTAGACATTTTTTTGCCTTTTTTTAAGATATATACAAGAGTTGTTACATTCTTGTACAGCCACTAGTACGCGTAGCGTTTCGGGCAGGTCCCTGGAATACGATCCCCGCCGCGAAGAATCGTTGTTACAACCAAGTACACATTTTATTGTTGAGTTAAACAGAGGCTACAGTTAAGTATTTGAGCCCAGTAAATCCTCCCCGGCCAGGATACGAACCCATGACAAAGCGCTCGCGGAACGCCAGGCGAGTGTCTTACCACTATACCACGGAGACTAGACATTGTCTAGAGAGTGACTGACCAGCGGCTGTCTTGATGAAGTTTGATCAGGAAAAATTTCTAGTGGAAATTGGAATTTATTTCTTGATGTCAGTGTGGTTATGATAATGTTAAATATTCATTGCTCGCAATTAACTCTTTACAAAGCAGGAAGAGAAGCCTAGCTTTCACGATGAATTTAAATTGTTTAAATGTGTATTGTTACTTTATTTTGGTTGAATTATTTTATCATTTACTCATATGATTGTGTTTTCATGTCAGTAAAACCCTCGAAAGTGTTGTTGTCTGATTATAACCAATCTTAGTCAATTTGTTATGCTGATCACACGCAAAAGTGACTACCAATCTTAAAAATAGGAATCTGCGGGTTATTGATGCTGCGCGTGAAAGTATATGGTTAGGGGTGCCATCTCGCCATGCCCTATGGCTGGGGGGATCGGTGCCCTGAAGCTATATCAAAACCCTATACCCCCCCGAAGTGGCAAGGGGAGTTAGGGGACAAAATGACCACCAGGAAGCTGCAGTGAGGCTGCATTGTGACTCTTTGTATCCTATCTGTTAGGTACTCTTCTGCTTACTCCTGCCTGTTTCTCTAGTTTGTGAATGCAAAACTGTTTCAAAGACTACATTTCTTTTTTTTTTTTTTGGGGGGGGGGGATGGCTAATCAAGAAATATGCAGTCTACCCATCCTGCTGCGCACTGTTTTCTGTTGTTTAAATTTGTAGTGAAACCTATCCTGGTTCCTATCCGATTTCCATTCTCAAAAGTTGTGTAGGTAACACTACACACAGAAATCGCAATAGTGTGATGCATCAAATGAACAAATCCAACCGGGAAATCAACTTGGTAGGTCAAGTTGATTTCCCGGTTGGAATTCTTGTACCATGTCGTAGCTCAGTCGATTAAGGCAGCGTCTGGGATCCTCTCGGACGTAGGTTCGAATCCACGTCACGGCCCTTGTGGATTTGTTATTGTGTAGGTATTTTCTTTTTACAAATCTAATTATAAACATGTAGCAACTCTGATTTTAGGAAGGGACACAGAGCGTGTGTTTCAGTTCATCTTTGTTTTACTGCTCAGTTTATATATTAAAGAGAAGTATTGGTCTCATGCTAGAAACTGATCTAAATGTGTGTGTGTGTGTGTGTGGTGTGTGTGTGTGTGTGTGTGTGTGTGTGTGTGTGTGTGTGTGTGTGTGTGTGTGTGTGTGTGTGTGTATTCACTTAGTTGTATTCACTTACTTGTATTTTACGGGGGTTGAGCTTTGCTCTTTCGGCCCGCCTCTCAACTGTCAATCAACTGTTTACTAACTACACTAACTACTTTTTTTTTCCCACACCACACACACACACACACCCCAGGAAGCAGCCCGTGACAGCTGACTAACTCCCAGGTACCTATTTACTGCTAGGTAACAGGGGCATTTAGGGTGAAAGAAACTTTGCCCATTTGTTTCTGCCTCGTGAAGGAATCGAACCCGCGCCACAGAATTACAAGTCCTGCACGCTATCCACCAGGCTACCTGGCCCCCAATATGTGTGTGTGTGTGTGTGTGTGTGTGTGTGTGTGTGTGTGTGTGTGTACTCACCTAGTTGTGTTTGCGGGAGTTGAGCTCTGGCTCTTTCGTCCCGCCTCTCAACCGCCAATCAACAGGTGTACAGATTCCTGAGCCTATTGGGCTCTATCATATCTACACTTGAAACTGTGTATGGAGTCAGCCTCCACCACATCACTTCCTAATGCATTCCATTTGTCAACCACTCTGACACTAAAACAGTTCTTTCTAATATCTCTGTGGCTCATTTGTGCACTCAGTTTCCACCTGTGTCCCCTAGTGCATGTGCCACAGTAACCATTACTGTGCCACAACATGTGTAGGTTAAACCATTACTGTGCCACAACATGTGTAGGTTAAACCATTACTGTGTCACAGCAAGTGTTCGTTAAACCATTACTGTGCCACAGCACGTGTAGGTTAAACCATTACTGTGCCACAGCATGTGTGTAGGTACTGAGTGCCATCTACCGTCGCAAATCGAGAACAGAGAAGATGCCAGGCTATTCCTTGGACATATTCCTCTGCATTTTGGAAGGTAATCCACTCTGCCTAAATTTGACACAAATATGTTTAGTGCGGCCCTGAAGACCATATTCCCATGTCAGTTGTTCTGTCCGGTTAACCATATACGGTTGAAATTGTTTCTTTTTCGCATGTGATCAGTATATGTGATTTTATAAAGGGTATTTTTAGAGCGAAAATGCTCGGGAAGAGAGTGTGAAGCCTGCCAGCTCGTGGAAGGTCAGTCTGGAGCATGGGATATCTTGGAAGGATATCCAGGAGAGAGCGTGTCAATCATACGGCCTCCCCGGCAGGCCACAAGTGGGCTGTCACCCTCCTATATCTGTGCTCCTATATCTGTGCTCCTATATCTGTGCTCCTATATCTGTGCTCCTATATCTGTGCTCTAACTCCAATTTGTGTACTTGAGTACTGTGTGTCTTTCATTATTTCGTATCACATAACATTTGTAAAGTCATTTGAAAAAATTGGTTTAATAATTCAAATAGGTTGGTAGTATTATTCTATTAAATTTATGTGTAATTTGTCTATTTATTTTGTTATGCCCAAAACGAGTATTCGCGACGGTATAAATTATGTTAATTGTGCAGCTAAGAATATTTTTCTGTATCATAATTCTATGTTAGTTTATTATTGTCATTATATAAGGCCCCCGGACCTGCTCGCTACCTGAGTCACGCCTCCAAGCAGCCACCAAGCTGTGTAGTGACAGTAGCTCGGGTGTGTGTACTGACAACAGCAGTGTAGTGACAGTAGCGCGCGTGTGTGTGGACTGACAACACTGCATCGCTGTAATTCAGCGGGAAGTGCTCGCGGGTCCCACAGTAGAGATTGTCTGTGTATGTCTGTCCAGCAGACGTCAGCCTCTTTTGTGGGACTGGGCAGACCACCGAATGAGTTTTAGCAGTTAAGTCGAAGAGAACATAAAGATCTTTACCGCATTTTCTTCTACAGTTGATGATCTCTTGATGAGAGCGGTGGTGCGGGTGCTGTTCATGCGGTTATTGAACACAACCAGTGGACAGCAAAGTTAGTATGGCTAGTAAGTTAAAGGAACTACCAGCTGCGAACGCCAGCCATGCATTTGGCGTCTCTACTGTATTCTTCACAGGGAAGCGTTGTGCAGGGAAGATTAAAGGAGGATAATGTGATGAACGCGCTCATGAAGAAAGATCTATACGGGCTCGAACTCTTAACCACAGACAGTTCAACTGCTTTTTCTTCGGGGGAAAATGAGAATCTTCACAGACTACTGTACCACACATGTGATGTTGGATAGTTAAGTCGAGAAGCTGTACTGAAGCGCTGTAATGAACGATGAGAAATACAGAAAGGTTTGGAGCAGAAAGGAAAAGAAATAAATGAACTTGAAGATAATGAAGGGTTCGAGAGCCAGCTTTTATGGTGTGTAGTTCAGAACTTAAATTATGAGAAACAAAGCAGCAATAAATTAGTGACACTTTCATGACTGTATTTGTGCCCTTGAGATGAAACTACAGATTTTCTAAGACCAACTTGCAGAGTATTCTTTCACAATTTTTAACTTTGAAATTCCTGCAAGACTTACCCGAGTGCTATGTTGATATTCACAGAACACAACGGCAGCAAGATTACTTCGTGGAAAAAAAAATGAATTTCAGTAAATATTTATTTATCATAAATACCTCAAGAAAGATTTCTGCACTATTTGAAATCCTTTCTCCATTGATGTTTATAATAAAGTACCAGAATATCTTCACCTAGAAGTAACTTAGTTACAATATGATGCTAAGTTGAGGGTAAAGTTTCCAAGTGTTGATTCAGTCAAGTTATGTCAATATCAGAGACCAAATTTTCCCCATTTTTACCCCGAATATTATGCCCACATTGGACGCATATATGCCATAACAGCTCTTTTTTTCCTATAATGATTATTAACAAATCACGGCTTCTCAGTTCAAAGCTCAAAGATGCTGTAGGTCAGTCATTTGCAGTAAACATTGTACCAGAACAAGAGAGAGTCAGACTGTAGCAACACCTGGCAATAAATGTTGTAATATAATTAGTATCGTTAGCACCTTTGTTTATATCTTTTCCGGGTGCTTGATCCATGACCCCCCCAACCCCTTGAAGTGGGGGAAGGAGGGGGGGGGTCTTCCTCGTCAGGGGCCCGCTTCGTGTAGAATCAGCGACCTTTGAAACCGCGATGGCAAATGAGTTTGACACCCCTGGTCTGGGTCATGCTCAAGCCTGGAGGGTGAGTGTGTAACTTGCTCCAGCTTGGAAGGTCAGTCTGGCTCGTGCTAGACCTTGGAAGGTCAGTCTGGCTCGTGCTAGACCTTGGAAGGTCAGTCTGGCTCGTGCTAGACCTTGGAAGGTCAGTCTGGCTCGTGCTAGACCTTGGAAGGTCAGTCTGGCTCGTGCTAGACCTTGGAAGGTCAGTCTGGCTCGTGCTAGACCTTGGAAGGTCAGTCTGGCTCGTGCTAGACCTTGGAAGGTCAGTCTGGCTCGTGCTAGACCTTGGAAGGTCAGTCTGGCTCGTGCTAGACCTTGGAAGGTCAGTCTGGCTCGTGCTAGACCTTGGAAAGTCAGTCTGGCTCGTGCTAGACCTAAGAAGATCAGTCTGGCTCGTGTTAGACCTTGGAAGGTCAGTCTGGCTCGTGCTAGACCTTGGAAGGTCAGTCTGGCTCGTGCTAGACCTTAGAAGGTCAGTCTGGCTCGTGCTAGACCTTAGAAGGTCAGTCATGCTCGTGCTAGACCTTGGAAGGTCAGTCTGGCTCGTGCTAGACCTTGGAAGGTCAGTCTGGCTCATGCTAGACCTTGGGAGGTCAGTCTGGTTCGTGCTAGACCTTGGAAGGGTCAGTCTTTTTCTTAAATAAAGATAAAAAATAACGTTTGGCGCTAGGGGTGCAGTTTGTGCATGCCTCCACAATAGCAGCATAATTGTTGTAGGGAAACTGTGCACGTGTTCAACCTTCTCAATTTAAACGATTTAGCAATATATGAACAATCTTATATATATTGATTCAAACATCTAAATTACTGTCAGGAGCAAAGGCTTTAATATTACCTTCTCCAGCGGGCCATGAGGTTATCACTCAGCCGTACCTCCAAGTCTGAGTGAGGGGTGAGGTTATCACTCAGCCGTACCTCCAAGTCTGAGTGAGGGGTGAGGTTATCACTCAGCCGTACCTCCAAGTCTGAGTGAGGGGTGAGGTTATCACTCAGCCGTACCTCCAAGTCTGAGTGAGGGGTGAGGTTATCACTCAGCCGTACCTCCAAGTCTGAGTGAGGGGTGAGGTAATGAGAAAGTGGTGCGCCCATTAAAGTTCAGGCCGTCAACAGCGCCACACTGACGCGTGTTATACAAAGTGTTTACTTAAGGAACTGTAAATAGGAACCTGAAATTTCTGAAGGCGAGGTCGTGATAATGTGTTGGCCCAGAGCGGCCCGGGGGCGGAGTGGGGTCTAAAACCTGTACCAGCATCACCATTATCACGTCACACACCTCCTCCACACTATATATAAAACAAAATTTCAACTCTTATTTTCATTTGATTAGGTTAAATTCGATTAGATTAAGTTGGGTTAGATTCGATTAGGTTATGAGTTAGGTAAGGTTAGATTTGTGTAAAAAAAACAGTAACAATGACGTGGGGAGTACATACGTTTCTCAGGTCTTGGACCCCACTCGTTGTTGGAGGAGATGGCGGCCCACTGTCCGGGTTACAGCACGGGGCGTCCCGGGCCCGTATGCCACGGGTAGTTTCCTGGAACCCATAATACACGCCCAGCTGCCTGCCTCTGCCCACGCTCGTCTCCCTCCAACACCTGCCCACGCTCGCCTCCCTCCAATACCTGCCCTCGCTCGCCTCCCTCCAATACCTGCCCACGCTCGCCTCCCTCCAATACCTGCCCACGCTCGTCTCCCTCCAATACCTGCCCACGCTCGCCTCCCTCCAATACCTGCCCACGCTCGCCTCCCTCCAATACCTGCCCACGCTCGCCTCCCTCCAATACTGCCCACGCTCGTCTCCCTCCAATACNGAATATGTATGACGTGCCTAGGTGCTGGTACGTGCCTAGGTGCTGGTACGTGCCTAGGTGCTGGTACGTGCCTAGGTGCTGGTACGTGCCTAGGTGTTGGTACGTGCCTAGGTGCTGGTACGTTGCCTAGTTGTTGTACGTGCCTAGGTGCTGGTACGTGCCTAGGTGCTGGTACGTGCCTAGGTGCTGGTACGTGCCTAGGTGCTTGTACGTGCCTAGGTGCTTGTACGTGCCTAGGTGTTGGTACACTCCACAGAATACCATTATGACTCGGCCTCGCATGTGTACTACACTCAAGGTCTCGAGACCCTGAACACGGGAATGCATTAGGCAGTGATGTGGTGGGGCTGACTCCATACAGGCTCAAGTGTAGATATGATAGAGCCCAATAGGCTCAGGAACCTGTAACCAGTTGATTGACAGTTGAGAGGCGGGACAAAGAGCCAGAGCTCAACCCCCGCAAGCACAACTAGGTGATCATGGATCTGCTATAAACGGGCCATTAACAATAACTGGATAACTGTTGTTATTATTAAAACAAATGATATTAATTATTTCACAATATTTGACTTCAGGAGAATTTTCACAAAGAATATTTTTAGTTTATCCTTTTTTTTCATTCTGGAGCTTTGTGGCGATACTGAGAATGTATACATTTGGTCGTGGATGAGATTGGCGTTTACGAACTATTTCATAAAAAGGTAATTATTTGTTCTTTCTATCTGTCTCTCTGTCAGTCTGTCTTTTGGTCTGTCTCTGTGTTTTTTACGTCTACATTCCTTAGTTTGTCTGCCTTTCTCTTCCTGTCTATCTCTCTCTTATAAACAGCAGAGCCGTAACTATTAGGTCAAGATTTTTAAAGGTAAGTATGATGAATAGATTTGTTTGGTCTGATGTGATGTGATTAGCCGATAACTATGTTTTACAACATCGTTAGGAAAAAACAGTAAGATTGTCGAGTAAAACAGCAAGTGTAAATTCGTTATGGGGGTCCGCTATGTCACCGTACCTAGTGACACTCGCTTCAGTGATGGCGACCTCGCACGTCTGGCCTTCACCCTGTCCTGGGTCTCTCTCTCCTCCCCTTTCTCTCTGCCCCTCTTTTATATCTTTAACCCCCCTCCTCCCCCCTCTCTTTCTCATCTCCCCTCTCCATCTTTCTTCCTAATATCCCTTCTCTCACCCTCTCTACCAATCTCCCCCCCCCCACACCCACCTCCCTCTCTCAGAAATTAATATTTTGAAACAATAAGCTGCTACATAACTTTACGGAAACAAAGCCTCAATTTCAAACTTGATTTTAATGAAAATCGCAGGGAAAGCGAGAGAGGGGCGCTACACATGTCGATATTTCTTAAATTGTGGCACTGGGGTCAACCCCAACTGCCTATGACACTCCCATATCCCCTATGTGTCATCTTGGGAAGCTGGGTGAGGCTACCCCAAAGCGCCTGACTTCCAGCCTTGGACAGACAGGAAGAAACAGACAAACAGATCTGGCCTTTAATCCTATTATCAGCGTGGTAAGTTCATTATTACGTGTTCTGCCGTTGACGGATGTTTGGAGGCGCAAGTCATGCGATCCCGGCCCCATGCGGCCACCTTGTCGTAAAACCGGTTTCTCGGGGCTGCTCCAGAGCTGTCACGGGGCTCCACACCTGCGGACTTGCTGGGATATTGAGCGGGAGTGTCACTGCTGCTGCTCTACTGCCCGGCAGGGAGGCTGTTCTCATCTCCTGCCTCACTACCACCCCAGGGAGGCTACTCTCATCATATCCTGCCTCACTACCACCCCAGGGAGGCTACTCTCATCATATCCTGCCTCACTACCACCCCAGGGAGGCTGCTCTCATCATATCCTGCCTCACTACCACCTCAGAGAGGCTACTCTCATCATCTCCTGCCTCACTACCACCTCAGGGAGGCTACTCTCATCATATCCTGCCTCACTACCACCTCAGAGAGGCTGCTCTCATCATCTCCTGCCTCACTACCACCTCAGGGAGGCTACTCTCATCATATCCTGCCTCACTACCACCTCAGAGAGGCTGCTCTCATCATATCCTGCCTCACTACCACCCCAGGGAGGCTACTCTCATCATATCCTGCCTCACTACCACCCCAGGAGGCTACTCCTCATCTCCTGCCTCACTACCACCCCAGGAGGCTACTCTCATCATCTCCTGCCTCACTACCACCCCAGGGAGGCTACTCTCATCATCTCCTGCCTCACTACCACCCCAGGGAGGCTGCTCTCATCATATCCTGCCTCACTACCACCCAGGGAGGCTGCTCTCGTCATATCCTGCCTCACTACCACCCTAGGGAGGCTGCTCTCATCATATCCTGCCTCACTACCACCCCAGGGAGGCTACTCTCATCATATCCTGCCTCACTACCACCCCAGGGAGGCTACTCTCATCATCTCCTGCCTCACTACCACCCTAGGGAGGCTGCTCTCATCATATCCTGCCTCACTACCACCCCAGGGAGGCTACTCTCATCATATCCTGCCTCACTACCACCCTAGGGAGGCTGCTCTCATCATATCCTGCCTCACTACCACCCCAGGGAGGCTACTCTCATCATATCCTGCCTCACTACCACCTCAGGGAGGCTGCTCTCATCATATCCTGCCTCACTACCACCCCAGGGAGGCTGCTCTCATCATATCCTGCCTCACTACCACCCCAGGGAGGCTACTCTCATCATATCCTGTGACACATCACGGTTGGGCTCTCTTCCACTTCCTCTCAATGCACATTCTTGTGCTCAAAGTGTCTCGTTTGGTCCACAACTGCGTCCGGGTGCACCACATGTTGGGAGAGGCAGGCGGTCCGCACCGACCCTGCGGACCACCTCGGAGCTGGACCACGTCACCCTCGTGAGAACATCGTATTTAATTAATTGTTGCCGCCGGAGACGGTTAGTTTATTGTGCACCCCATACTCATCCTGTGAGCGGTAGCGCAAAAAGCATTACAGAGGGCACAAAAGGTCTTTATCAGACCTCAACGGTGATTATTACATAAACCTTGTAATTACAATGTCAGCTAGTTAGAGAATGTTCTATTTCAAGAGTTACATATTTACAGTAAGTTATTATTTACTAATGGTAGGTCTTATCGCTAATACATAATTGTTTTAGCAATGGAGATATTACGGAGTCATAGGGGAGCTTCTGTTTATTATTAGTCCTCACAATACACTACTTGTTTCTGAATCTCATATGTCGTTTATCTACTGGAAGCGAAATGTGGATACAGTGCAAGGATTTCAGATATTTTATCCTAAGTAATAAGATAGGTTGCCATATCATACAACGTGATTTTAGATTGTCTCTAAATGGCTCAATTTTACCACAATCCAAGATATAGTGTTCGAGTGTGTGTGTCCCTGTCTTTGTCCACACACTTTACTTTACTTCATCTAGATCCCTATACAAGCCGAACTGCCAGAGATACTTGTAGCCAAGTCTTATACGAGCTGTGACAACATCTGTTAGTCTACTGACTTTGTTACTTGCCCCATACACACGTTTTACTTCACACATTTCATTGTGATGAACATGGACCTGCTAGTTCCAGTTTGCACTTTCTTCAAATCCATCCAGGAGTTCTCATCTAATGACACTTTTAAGGGACCTATTTGATAACTCAAGATTCCGTTCAACATTGTACTTAATGTGTTTCCTGTGCCTGGAGAGGGCTCTGGAAGTTCTTCGGTGAGAACTTCCAGAATCAACCCCACCCCCGCGCGAAAGAGTAGGTAACCAATCCCCACAGTTCTACAGTGAACAACCAATCCCCACAATTCCACAGTGAACTACCAATCCCCACAGTTCCACAGTGAACTACCAATCCCCACAGTTCTACAGTGAACAACCAATCCCACAATTCCACAGTGAACTACCAATCCCCACAGTTCCACAGTGAACTACCATCCCCACAGTTCTACAGTGAGCAACCATCCCCACTCCTGTTTCAAGGGCTTTAGACACACGAGCATATTGGCGGCCACAGGGGGACTCGTCCAGTGCCAGCGGCGCATCAGTACCAGACATACACGCCTGCCTCCACTAACCTATTGATTAAAGACTTACGAGAATATGGTTTTCCCTGATATCGTGTCTCATATTTTTCCCAGATAGCGTGCCTTATATTTTCCCAGATGTCGGGCTTACGCTTGTCACTGTTTATTTTCTTGTTCGTTAATTGATCATAAAAGGGGTGCATTTTGGCTAAAGAATTGCTCAGTAATAAGCAGTTCTTCATATTACTGTACAAAGTTGGTATTGTGTTACAACACTGACTCCGTGTCAGCAGGGCCGTCGTAACTCTTGGGCACACTGGCCTCGTTGGGGTAGCCAAGTTGCGTTAGGTCTGGTTGAGTTAGGTTAGGTCTGGTTGAATTAGGTTAGGTTGAGTTAGTTTAGGTCAGGTCTGGTTGAGTTTAGGTTAGGTTAGAAAATAAATGGCCACATCTGTTGTGAAAAACTAACTGTAATCAATCTAACAGTTACCAAAGCAACTCGCGAGGCGGGCAAGCACAGTTGTACATCAACTTCTTATTCTCTAAAAAATAATTGACAGTAGCAGCGTGGCGCTCAACAGCTGATCGTTTGTTTGTAAACAAATCCGCATATCCAGCCTGGGCGCCGTCACACTGAGACAGGCTGATAAAAGATGAGGACTCAATCCTAACTGTATACATATAAGAAAGACTAGAGATATACCATTGCATTAAACTACTAATAGTTGCGAGGCACCAAAAGACTACAATAAGCAGAACATGAGGATTACGGGCTGTTCATTCCCGTGCCGCAAAAAGCTCCCTACAGTGCGTGGCTCAGTTGTTGTGCCTATAATCTTCGGAAACTGAACGTGTCTCTTAACCCTGATAAAACTGTTCACTATATTCCCCTTGGAAAGATGTGGAGGTCTCTCTGCATTATACCCCCATCAGTGTTAAACAAATGTATAACACTGACATTTTGAGATGTATAACATTAGAAGCTATTGACAGTCATCTTCACATTCTCAAACCGACGGAATCCTATGCCTTTACTGATGGCTCTGTGCAGTTAGGCACTGGTAGAACAGGTTGTGCATGTGCAGTGTATAAAGGGAATGAAATAATCATGTCTAGTACACAGAGATTGAACAACTGGGCTAGCACGACGCAGACCGAGCTAGTGGGCATTTATCTAGCCACTGAATACCTTAAGCTCAATGGTGGTGGAGTTATTTTCTGTGACTCTAAAAGTGCTCTGCAGTCCTTAAATAACCCATCGCAATGTATATCGGACGTAGCTTGTAATATTAAATGGAATGTAATCTTTGCCAATGATAATAACTCTTGTATAAAATTTGTGTGGATCCCATCCCATGTTGGAGTTGGAAAACATGATTTCGTAGATCGATTGGCCAATGAGGCTTGCAGGAAAGAAAACATTGATTATGACTTTGGACTATCTAATGCAGTTATTAGAAACATACAAATTAAAGAAATTAATTCAGATTTAGAAGAACTAAGAAATGCCCAGAGACCTGAAAGCTGCAGTATTAAAAGTTATGACAAGTTTTGTAATAATAGGTATTTGTATGGTCGGCATAGTAGCCGAACCAGGCAATGTGATGTAGTCATTGCGCGAATTCGCCTTGGCTATAGACACATCTGGCAGGTTAGTGAGGCTGAGCCACTACCAGAATACTCAGATTGTAAACTCTGTGATAAACCTTTAATGCACTCACTAGAACACTACATTGATGAATGTGAAACCGTAAAGGACTTTAGACCTCCTGGCCTCTTGTACCACCAACTGTGTAACTATTTTATTGACTCAGGTGTTCTGGACGACGTCCTAACAATTTACCCAAAATTTGCTTGTCCATTTTAAAGAATGAAGAACAATTTTTATGTATATTACTTCTAAGCTGCATCACCTATGAACCCATCCCTGCCCTTGTGTGGCAGTGCACAGTAGAAACTTGTTTTCACATATCCATATATTAAAACATTGATTGTAACCATGATATATATGTGCTTCAGCCTACAGTTTAGACCTATTGTCTTATGTATGACCCTCTGTCCTGCGTGACAGTGACTACTAGCATTATCCTCACTTTAATCAGACTATCAAAATCCTCAGATTAGGCAAAATTGTAATTAATTTTGTCAATAAAGATGTTAATAATAATAATCTCTCAATCAAGGTCATAAGGCCCTACACCTCACTACTTCGTAGTGACTGAGAGACATGGACTGGTAGGCAAGTACCCTGTTTATCCCCTCCACTACAACTCGGCTCCCATGTTAGCTGCTCAATTAGCTGGCTATCATCTGGAGAGAGATGCCATGGCATGAACTGATATGTTTTTATGTTGGGGGTGATTCTGGTGATGCCTCGACGTACACTAAGGTCAGCCTTGTAGGCTGATGCATCGCAGGTAATGCATTTTATGTTGCCTGAGTGAGCTCTCAAGGCCGCGCGCCTCGGCATCCTTGAGCACTGCTATAATGCTGAACAATGCAGGCGTCTGGGACTCGCGCCGTCCACTCTAAGCCTCACTGCACTGAGTGAACACAACTGAAACTCCTGAACGAAGGAATCGTAAACGAGAAAAAAACACGAGATGGTGTTTGGGTACATTGGATGGCCAGGTACCTGGGCAGTGCCTGCTTGGCCCTCACACACACTCTCCTCGGGTGTAATGGCTGTGTGTCGGTATCTCTTAACGCACCCTACCACACTACCAGGGTGTCACAGGTGACAAACAACAACAATAGGTGTCACGCGGCCCCAAGCTCTAAGGCGGTGACAACGGCGGGCATCTAGTCACTCACCTCGGGTGCCGACCGCCGCCAGATGCTGGTAGAGACGCTTCTATCACCTTGGAGGTCCCGGCAGTAAGTTAAGATCACGGTCGGGTTCACTGTATATCCAAACTCTCGCAGCCACTTGCTGGCGCGTCCACAAGTCCACTGAGGCGACCACGGGGGCGTGCAGGCCAGCGTGTGGTGGGGCAGGAGTTCGGGGGAGAGGGGAGGGGGGTGAGGGATTTGGGGGAGCCTCCACCAGGATGGAGAATGGGTGGAGTTGCCATCCCCTCCTCCTCCTCCTCCCCCCAACCTTTCATCGTGCCCCATCCTGGCCCACCACCCTCCCACCTGCTGCTCCTGGACCGTCCCCATCAAACCCGAGCGACGGTATAACGTTTGAATTAACATTCCCCGCCCCGGCCTGCACCACCCTGCCGCTAACATGCAATAACATTGAAAATTAGTTGAGTGAACACGCACACTAAATTGGTTAGAAAGGCCGGGTCCAAGAGCTAATAACTTTATTCGGCAGAATAAAAAAAATACAAATAGTAAACACACACACACACACACACCACACACACACACACACACACACACACACCACACACACACACCACAGTGCGTCCCGAGTGCGGGACACAGGCGCGGGAACAAGTGTAGAACGGCGGTCCGCGATTTACTTCAATATTCTTGGGATATTTACGTACCAGTGAGCCCAAAACATAGTTTTTGGTCATATGAAGGGTACAGCAACGCAGTGATAACGCAACATAGTGAATTGTTATAACGTTGTATAGGAAAAAAATCGAAAAAGAACGAGATTGTGGCAAGACGGTGGCATCAGAGGCCTGAGAAGGGAAGGACTTGGACCACCACGTGGGAAGACCTCTGGCGGGGACGACAACAATTACGGTGGACATCGCTTCATAAATCACCTAATTGTGCTGTGGGATGCTTACTTGGAGGTGAGTGCCTCTCAAAGTCAGTCATACAAGGTGTACAGTGTTTTTTATATAGTAATTAGCTTTGAACATAAGATAAGTAAAATACAAAAATTAGCTCAAGATCCTCAGCTTGGTACTAGGTTTTCACACCTGTGTGTTACATTACACCGCCACTGACTAGACCCACCCCCCCCTCCCCGCCATAACACGCCAGTGTAAACACACACACACACACGCACGCACAAACAAGCCTACCGCGACCTCACCTCCTCACCACTGGGACTTGCCCCCCATCCCTCACCCCCCCCCCTGATTGTCCTCCTTCCCTCCCCCCCGCTCTGCCTATTTCCTTCTCTCCCTCGCTCTTCCTCACTCCCTTTCACTCCCCTTCACTCCCCCTCTCCCGTTCACTCCCTCTCTCCCTCTATCCCTCCAGCAGTTAACCCAACCCCCCACCGTGCCACCCCCACAATAAACACACACACACACACACACACACACACACACACACACACACACACACACACACACACACACACACACACACAAAACACACAACACACACACACAAACACACACGCACGCACACGCACACGCACACACACACAGGGCAAGCGGGATGGTAAGACAACAGAACGAAGCTGGAGGAGAGGGACTGGACGAGTCATTCATGGAGATGATTGTTAAGGCATGGAAGGAAGTCAGTGGGGAATTGAAGGAACTGAGAGAAACTATATATAAGCTGCAGACAGAACTAAGTGCAGCGCAAGAGGAGATAAAAAGCCTAAAAACAGGCCCTCCTCAGACTCTGGCCCAGGGGACCAACCCCCAGGTACCAGGAGATGTAGCAATGGCAGGGACCGCAACAATTGGCCCAACCTTTGCTGAAATAATGAAGAGCCCAGGAGCAATGTCCACAGTCAAGGAAGTTGTAATGAAAGCAGTAACCTCACAGGAGGCAGCTAGATGCACGAGCCAGCTAATGGAAAGGAAAAGAGCTGTAGTAGTGGTAGGTGTGAAGGAACAAGAGGGCTCCACAAGGGAGGAATCGAGGGCTAAAGACAAAGCTGAAGTGGCAGGGATATTAAAGGAGATAGGAATGGAAGGGGCTGAACGAGACATAGAACAGTTTTTCCGGATTGGCCAGTACAACAGAGACAAAAAGAGATTGATCAAGGTAGTATTCAAGAGCGAGGACATCAAAGAAGACATCCTAGTAAAGAAGAGCAAACTGAGGTATGCAAGGAACTACAAAGAGGTATATGTTCAGAGAGACATGACCAGAGACGAGATAGTAAGGGCAGCAGATGCAAGGAAAAGGCGCAAGGAGAGGGAAGGGAGCCAGGGAACCTCAGCCTCCAACCCAGCAATCCCAGAGGGGAGTGGGGAGCCCCAGTCCAGCAACCCGGGAACCCAAGGGGGGAATGCAACACCCCAGCACACCGCCCAATAGGGCCCTCCTCCCCCAGCACAAACCCTCCCTTGCCCATGCACAATGCCCATCAGGAAACCCAAGTCCTCCCCTCCCCTTACCCCAAGTAGCCCCTGCTCCCTCACCCCCAGGACTTCCTCCTGCCCCAAGCAGGCCTGAGGAAGACCTAAGCCCTCCATCCCCCACTCCACCTCCCCCTGAACCCCTGGAAACTACCTCACAGGAGGAGGAGCCTACCCAAGTAACATTGACCATAGAACAACTTCCTACACTTGTGGGGAGTGAGGGTGAAACTGGATACAAGAAAGTGAGCTTCAAGGTAATGTACTCAAACATTGATGGGATTACCAATAAAGCAAGTGAACTGGCTGAAAGGGTGCAAGAAGAAAACCCTGATGTAGTAGGACTAACAGAAACAAAATTGTCAGGAGTGATAACAGATGCTGTGTTTCCAAAGGACTACTATATAGTAAGGAAAGAGAGGGAAGGGAGAGGAGGTGGAGGAGTGGCCCTGCTGATAAGGAAGGACTGGAGTTTTGATGAGATGGAAATTCCGGGCTGTGACGGATTCAGAGATTACATAACAGGAACTATAACAATGGGTGGACCTAAGATAATAGTGGCAGTCATGTACAACCCTCCCCTAAATGACAGAAGACCAAGACAGGAGTTTGATAGGAACAACATGGCAACCATTAATATAATAGAGAGAGCAGCTTCAGTTGCCTGCAGGAATGGCTCCAGACTCTTAATCATGGGCGATTTCAACCATGGAAAGATAGACTGGGAGAATGGGGACCCACATGGTGGTGCAGATACGTGGAGAGCTAAACTCTTGGAAGTGGCAACAAGGAATTTTCTGAGCCAGCATGTCAAGGAACCCACAAGAGTGAGAGGCAATGATGAACCAGCTAGACTCGACTTGATATTCACCCTGAATGAGTCAGAAATAAGGGAAGTCAAAGTGGAAGCCCCCATAGGAATGAGTGACCACAGTGTACTGACCTTTGAGTACTTGGTGGAGGTAGGGATAACCTATCCAAGGATGGGAGTGGAGGGAAAAAGACTGAATTACCGAAGAGGAAAATATGAAGAGATGAGGAGCTTCCTCAGAGGAATACCATGGGAAACAGAACTTAGAGACAAGAATGTGCAGGTCATGATGGATTTTGTCACCCAGAAGTGCCAGGAAGCTGCAGACAGGTTTATCCCTGTCCAAAAGGAGAAAAACGAAAAACAACAGAAAAACCCATGGTTCAACCAGGAATGCAGGGTAGCGAAGCAACTGAGTAAAAGAACATGGAGAAATTACAGAAATAACAGAACACCAGAGAGCAGGGGGAGATACCAGAGGGCCAGAAATGAGTACCTCAGAGTGAGGAGAGAAGCAGAGAGACAGTTTGAAAATGACATCGCGAGTAAAGCCAAGACCCAACCAAAGCTGCTCCACAGCCACATCAGGAGGAAAACAGCAGTGAAAGAACAAGTGATGAAGCTGCGAAAAGCGGAGAACAGATACACAGAGAATGACAAGGAGGTGTGTGAAGAACTCAACAAGAGATTCCAGGAGGTCTTCACAATAGAACAAGGAGAAGCCCCTGCACTAAATGAGGAGGTGGCAAACCAAGCAACCTTGGAGGAATTTGACCTCACCAGTGATGAGGTCAAAAGGTGTCTGCTGGAGCTGGATGTGACAAAGGCTGTTGGGCCTGACAGAATCTCACCATGGATACTAAAGGAAGGTGCAGAAGCACTAAGTGTGCCACTCTCTATGGTGTATAACAGGTCACTGGAAACAGGAGACTTACCAGAAAGTTGGAAGACAGCTAACGTGGTCCCAATATACAAGAAGGGTGACAGGCAAGAGGCACTGAATTACAGGCCAGTTTCCTTAACTTGTATACCATGCAAGGTAATGGAGAAGATCGTGAGGAAAAGGCTCGTAGAGCATCTAGAGGGAAATAACTTTGTAACGCACCACCAACATGGGTTCAGGGATGGTAAATCGTGCCTCACAGGTTTAATAGAATTTTATGACCAAGCAACAAAAATTAGGCAGGAAAGAGAAGGGTGGGCCGACTGCATTTTCCTGGATTGCCAAAAAGCCTTTGACACAGTACCGCACAAAAGGCTGTTAAAAAAGTTGGAGCAACAGGCAGGAGTAAAAGGGAAGGTGCTCCAGTGGATAAGGGAGTACTTAAGCAACAGGAAACAGCGAGTAACGGTGAGGGGGGAGACATCAGAGTGGCGAGATGTCACCAGCGGAGTCCCACAGGGCTCAGTACTTGGACCCATCCTGTTTCTAATATATGTGAACGATCTTCCGGAGGGTATAGACTCATTCCTCTCAATGTTTGCTGATGATGCAAAAATTATGAGAAGAATCAAGACGGATGAAGATAGACAGAGACTACAGGATGACCTGGATAAACTGGAGGAATGGTCTAGAAAATGGCTGCTAAAGTTCAACTCGGGAAAGTGTAAGGTGATGAAATTAGGAGAAGGGAGCAGGAGGCTGAACACAAGGTATCATTTGGGAGGGGAAATCCTACAAGAGTCAAATAGAGAGAAAGATCTGGGGGTTGATATCACACCGAACCTGTCCCCAGAAGCCCACATCAAAAGAATATCATCAGCGGCATATGCTAGACTGGCCAACATAAGAACTGCCTTTAGAAATTTGTGTAAGGAATCTTTCAGAACCCTGTATACCACTTATGTAAGACCAATCCTGGAGTATGCAGCTCCAGCCTGGAGTCCATACCTAGTTAAACACAAGACAAAGTTAGAGAAGATTCAGCGGTATGCCACCAGGCTCGTCCCGGAACTGAGAGGATTGAGCTACGAGGAAAGGCTAAAGGAGCTGAACCTCACATCCCTGGAAAACAGAAGAGTAAGGGGAGACATGATAACCACCTACAAAATTCTCAGGGGAATTGACAGGGCGGACAAAGAGAAACTCTTCACCACGGGTGGGACACGAACAAGGGGACACAGGTGGAAACTTAGTACCCAGATGAGCCACAGAGACGTTAGAAAGAATTTTTTCAGTGTCAGAGTAGTTAATAAATGGAATGCACTAGGAAGTGATGTGGTGGAGGCTGACTCCATACACAGTTTCAAGTGTAGATATGATAGAGCCCAGTAGGCTCAGGAATCTGTACACCTGTTGATTGACAGTTGAGAGGCGGGACCAAAGAGCCAAAGCTCAACCCCCGCAAGCACAATTAGGTGAGTACAATTAGGTGAGTACACACCCACACACCACACAAACACACNTATATATATATATATATATATATATATATATATATATATGTATTAGATCTTTAATTGATTATGTTGCATCGCTGATTCCTCTAATGCTTAAAAAATGCACGGAGACCTGGAACAGTTGCAAAACCAAGCCAAGATGATCATCTTCGGATGCCTCCCACATTACTTAGTTACTACACCAGGAAGGAATTCAATATCCTAAGTGTATCTGATCGAGTCAGTGAAATCAGCGACTTAATTGGTATCAAGATCCTCGAAACCTTCTTTATGGGTCTCAAGACCTTCTCACTAGGTCTGAAAATGGATTACTGAAATTGCTATTTAACTCATAAGAGCCACACTCACAACCTTTACCTAGAGAGAGAAGATCTACACCTTCCTGCACCGTGGGAGACCATTCCCATGTTAATTACTATCCATCGTTTCACAAATTACTATCTCTCTCTTCAGGAAGAATTACATGCCATAGACCCCGCACTCAAACGTTACGTGTACTCGGAGCTGACACGTGAGTTATGTGTTGTGGCCTTCAGGTCTTACTGAGGTAAATGTAATGTGCTGTGTCTGAGGCAAGGATGAGGGTGCTTGTGTCTGAGGCAAGGATGAGGGTGCTTGTGTCTGAGGCAAGGATGAGGGTGCTTGTGTCTGAGGCAAGGATGAGGGTGCTTGTGTCTGAAGCAAGGATGAGGGTGCCTGTGTCTGAAGCAAGGATGAGAGTGCTTGTGTCTGAAGCAAGGATGAGGGTGCTTAATTGTGTCTGAAGCAAGGATGAGGGTGCTTGTGTCTGAGGCAAGGATGAGGGTGCTTGTGTCTGAAGCAAGGATGAGGGTGCCTGTGTCTGAAGCAAGGATGAGGGTGCCTGTGTCTGAAGCAAGGATGAGGGTGCCTGTGTCTGAAGCAAGGATGAGAGTGCTTGTGTCTGAAGCAAGGATGAGGGTGCTTAATTGTGTCTGAAGCAAGGATGAGGGTGCTTGTGTCTGAAGCAAGGATGAGAGTTGTTGTGTCTGAAGCAAGGTCGAGAATGCTTGTGTCTGAAGCAAGGATGAGTGTGCCTGTGTCTGAAGCAAGGATGAGAGTTGTTGTGTCTGAAGCAAGGATGAGAATGCTTGTGTCTGAAGCAAGGATGAGTGTGCCTGTGTCTGAAGCAAGGATGAGAGTTGTTGTGTCTGAAGCAAGGATGAGTGTGCCTGTGTCTGAAGCAAGGATGAGAGTGCCTGTGTCTGAAGCAAGGATGAGAGTGCCTGTGTCTGAAGCAAGGATGAGAGTGCCTGTGTCTGAAGCAAGGATGAGAGTGCCTGTGTCTGAAGCAAGGATGAGTGCCTGTGTCTGAAGCAAGGATGAGAGTCAAATAATTACTGATGACACAAGCGTGTTTCCTGCGGGTACGGTCAGGATGAACAGCCTAAGAACGGTATAATACCGAGAACTTGAACAAAATGTACTAGATGGGAGACAAAGTGAAATTTAGACTAGCTGTTCCATCTATCATCATACTACTATGCAGGAAGAGTCACATATATATATGTGGGTCATCCAATAAAGTCAGCAGACTTTTAGACGTTACTAGGCTCAGGCTCGGCTACAAGTACTCCTGGTGAGTTTGCTCCACCTGCTGATCTGACCGAATGTAAACTTTGTCAGCAAAAACTATTCACATGCTTTATTTCAGGCTTCAGGAGGGGAGATTTTGAGAGCGTCAGATTTGGGCTCTACCCCGCACCTAAATAGAAAACGGGACAGTACGTCACTTTCGTGAGCCGATTTCATTTCAAATTACGTCAGTTTTTGGCCATAGCGCGAATACGAGCGAAAAGCGACGTTATTTTGAGAGGACGGGTTGGCTCTGGCGGCTTGGGTGCGGGAAGGGAGGGAACTATCAGGGGGGAAAGCGCCAAGTCATTACGACTATATAGCACTGGGAAGGGGACAGGATAAGGATTTGGGGTGGGACGGGGGAGGGAAAGGAATGGTGCCCAACCACTTTAGGACGGTCGGGGATTGACCGCCGACCTGCGTGAAGGTAGACCGTCGCTCTACCGTCCGGCCCAAGTGGGTGGGGAATAACAGTCAGCTGCCCACATATCAATAACCGGTTTCTAACACTCGGTCATGGGGGGGGGGGTTACCTAATCCAGTTTTACAGTTTTAATCAAGTGTATTTGGGGACTAAATCTGTCAGAGGTGACATCTTTTGATTTTATTTTGTTAACTTAAAACATAATTGAAGAAAACTGCGTTCTACATATTTTTATGACTCCTGGTGTTCGGTTTACCCTTTATTTCGAACAGTTATACATTTATTTCTTATGTTAAGATCATTATGAACCTGAACACGGCTCCAGTCGCAATGTGCCGTGTGTGTCTGGGATGCTCCCGGACGCAGGTTCGAATCCTCGTCACGGCCCTTGCGGATTTGTTCATTTGATGCATCACGTTAGTGTGATCTCTGTGTGTAATGTGCCATATTTTCCCCATTGGCTTTGTGAGTTTAAAAAACTAACAAGTTTTTTATTTAAAAGAAAAAAAAACTCAATTTTAGACATGGACAATTTAGGGGTTAACCATGACACAGATCTCTGTTGTATTCAGTTCAAGCAATGATAACAGTGTTCATTTGATACCTGGTGACTCTATTATTTTGTCGATTTAGAACCTGTCTTTACCTAAAACTGCGTAGCTGTTGATATGTGTGTGTGTGTGTGTGATGGCTTCGTATTATTATTATTATTAACATCTTTATTGACAAAATTAATTACAATTTTGCCTTCGTGAGCTGTATAAGCCGTCCATCGGTGCTTTGAACAGCGGCGGGCCGAGAGTACCTCACCCTGCGGGACTCCATTTACCAGTGTAGGGTATTGGGGAAGTACGTGTCCTTGGAACTGCAGCCTCATCGCCCCACTGGCGCTGTCGGAAATACCAGAGTGTCGTGACACTGGGAGTCGACTCCTGTCTCAGGTAGAAGGGGGTGGGGGTGGGGGGGAGGGTGGGGGGTCCGTGTGAATAACTGGGCTTTCACCACTGCAAACCACCTTAAGCCCATCATCACCCAGCAAAAATCTGCTATCAGAATAATAACAAACTCTGTTTTCAGACAACACTCAGCTCCCTTGTTTAAATCCCTTAACTTGCTAAATATTAACTCCCTCCACACATTCTCTTGTGTCAACTACATTTACAAAACCCTGTTCTTAAATACAAACCATGCTCTGAAACTCTCCCTGGACAGATGTAATAGGACCCATTATCACCACACCAGAAATAAATCTCTTTGATATCCCCAGGGTCAAACTTAATCTGTGTAAACACTCTATGCAAATTAAGGGACCTAGTCTATGGAACTCACTCCCTAGTGAATTGAAAAGCTGTCAAACTTTTGCCTCATTTAAAAACAAAACCAAAAGTACCTAATTTCATCTTCGTAGTTTCCTACACTGAGCTTTAAATTTGCTCTGTATCTAGTGTTACCCAATCTCCCAGTCTTTATGTACCTAACCTAAACAACCTTATCATTGTGTTCATTGCTGTCTTCTTTTATGTGCTAGCCATATGCTGTATTGTGCCTACTAATTTTTGTTACACTACCATTCAAGCTGTCACTGCAATCATTCTGAGCTACCTATGTGCTTTAATATACCTACAATTTTTCTCTCATCTTTCGTTTTTTTCATGCTATGTAACTGATATCATTTTTATAAATTTTGCAAGTATTTACCTACTTATAAGTTTCTTAGATTAAGGACCTGCCCGAAACGCTGCGCGTACTAGTGGCTTTACAAGAATGTAATTACTATGCTATGTATCCTCACAATCCCAATGTACCTTCTTGTATATATATAAATACATAAATAAATAAATATATAAATAAATTCAGATATAAAGCCGTCTGCCGTTCTCCTTGTTAGTTAGTTTAGTTCATTTATTATGCACCCCATACCCATCCCGTGGGCGTGGAAAGGGTTACAGAGGCACATAATGGGCTCAGGGACTGAACCCCACATTCTCCTGGCACTCGTATGTACATACCTCAAAGGGGACACATTAATTGTAACGTTTGTTTTTGGTTGAGACTGTCTTGTAGCTTATCCGGGAATGAAAGCCTCGTTTCGCATTCCACAGTTTCACGCACCCTCATTCCCTTCCATCCCCCCACACACTCATTCCCTTCCATCCCCACACACACACTCATTCCCTTCCATCCCCCCACACACTCATTCCCTTCCATCCCCACACACACACTCATTCCTTCCGTCCTCACACACACTCATTCCCTTCCGTCCCCACACACACACTCATTCCCTTCCGTCCCCCCACACACTCATTCCCTTCCATCCCCCCACACACTCATTCCCTTCCATCCCCCCACACACTCATTCCCTTCCATCCCCCCACACACTCATTCCCTTCCATCCCCACACACACACTCATTCCCTTCCGTCCTCACACACACACTCATTCCCTTCCGTCCCCCCACACACTCATTCCCTTCCATCCCCCCACACACTCATTCCCTTCCGTCCCCACACACACACTCATTCCCTTCCGTCCCCACCACACACTCATTCCCTTCCGTCCCACACACACACTCATTCCCTTCCATCCCCACACACACACTCATTCCCTTCCGTCCTCACACACACACTCATTCCCTTCCATCCCCACACACACACTCATTCCCTTCCGTCCTCACACACACACTCATTCCCTTCCGTCCCCACACACACTCATTCCCTTCCGTCCCCACACACACTCATTCCCTTCCATCCCCACACACACACTCATTCCCTTCCGTCCTCACACACACTCATTCCCTTCCATCCCCCACACACTCATTCCCTTCCATCCCCACACACACACTCATTCCCTTCCGTCCTCACACACACTCATTCCCTTCCATCCCCCCACACACTCATTCCCTTCCATCCCCACACACACACTCATTCCCTTCCATCCCCACACACACACATTCCCTTCCATCCCACACACACACTCATTCCCTTCCATCCCCACACACACACACATTCCCTTCCATCCACACACACACACTCATTCCCTTCCATCCCCACACACACACTCATTCCCTTCCATCCCACACACACTCATTCCCTTCCATCCCCACACACACACTCATTCCCTTCCATCCACACACACACACTCATTCCCTTCCATCCCCACACACANACACTTATCAACCAAAGAAAATGGGTCTGCTGAGGTACCTCTGTTGTGCAAAACAAGATATCTGCCCTACATAAATTATCGATTTTAGTACATTATTTAAACTCAAGTTACCATTTACATAAAAATACATACTACAGTATATAAATCTGAATCAATTCTTAATCTGTTCCAAAATGTACCACGCAATCTAAATTCAATTACCCAATTACACCAAATATAGCAACTTTTTCAGATAAAACCATAAGATAATTCATATTATCCTAGAAAGTTAATCAGAATCTTAAAACAAGAATGCCTGGTTAGTTCAGTACTTTACACCATTAAATTTTCTCATCATCATCCAGATTCCCTCTTGCATGGGCTGAGAAAACACCCAACACAATAGGACAGAAAGGCATTAGAAGAAAAGTTTAAGATTTACAATGTGACACACGACCTTCCATGTAAATTTCCGCCCTTGGCAGCATTATGGTATCAAACTTGAGCAAAATATTTACAGAACTATTTAAGCAATTGCAGAAAACCATGTCAAGTACTATACTCCACATGAATTACAAAAAACAAACTACCAATTGTTCATTCTCTATTTCTACTTTTTTATGCATTGCCAATTATTATGCATTCTTTAAATCTTGAGG
>WNGS01135237.1:17818512-17831542 GCA_020271785.1 Procambarus virginalis
ATTTAACACTAATAATTGTGCATTCTGACTAACCAGCAAGAATAATTTAGTCCTGAACATAGTCCAAGACTACAGTAAACTCTCAGTGTACAGTATACACATTGAGAAGCGGGGACACTTTTTTATGTATATAATTCTGTGTCGAGTGTTCGTAAATGGATACACTGGGGAATACTAACGTTGTTATTGTATACAGTTAGAAGTGTACATGTCATGATAAATGAATCCCACGTGTGTCCTGTGTCGCCACGAGCCTTATTCGTGGCCACAAAATTAAGGTTATTCCTGCATATATAGATAGAGTAGATATAGATAGATATATATATAGAGATATAGATATATATCTAATATAACTACATATATATATTATATATATCTATATATATATATTATCTATATATATATATATATATCATAAAAATTCCTCCCCTCTCTGTGAGGTCAGTCGGGTTACAGGTCATTTGTTGCATTAAAGCCTAATCTAATCAAACCAACCAGCGAGGCCATCTTGCACTTTCTGCCATGTCTTATAGTTGGTCTCATAAGGAGGTGTTTCCTCATGCAGATTTAGTGGCAGTTCCTCTAACATTCTCCAGCTGTAAATTATTATGCATCTCTCTCGGAATTAACAGATTGTAAGCGGTTCTAGGAAAAAATTTGTTGATTTATTTAATGGATTCGGGCAGTAAAGGATCGCTGGACGTTCTCCAGGTGAGCAACTTCTTGTAAGTGTGGGACAATATTTTCCTCCCTAGCTAGTAGTATTGTTCTGAAACAGTACCAGGTGGGGGGGGGGGGGGTTGACTGGGCATGGTGATGGGGTTGAATACTGAGTGAGTGTCGGGATGAGTGAGTGTCTGGTGAGTACAGGAACAGTGGTTGGGCCCTGAGGCGTGTTGTAGAGCGGAGGTAACCTTGCTCCAGAACCCAATCTCACAACTCCAACCCACCTCCATACCCTCAGCCCACCACCACACCCTCAGCTCACCACCACACCCTCAGCTCACCTCCACACCCTCAGCCCACCACCACACCCTCAGCTCACCACCACACCCTCAGCTCACCTCCACACCCTCAGCCCACCACCACACCCTCAGCCCACCACCACACCCTCAGCCCACCACCACACCCTCAGCCCACCACCACACCCTCAGCTCACCTCCACACCCTCAGCCCACCACCACACCCTCAGCTCACCACCACACCCTCAGCCCACCACCACACCCTCAGCCCACCTCCACACCCGCACGCCAGCGAACGTTTGGTACTGAGCTCAGCTCCGGGAAGCGACCCCCCCCTCCCGCCCCGCACGACACATTGACGGTGTGGCAATATTGTTATTATCATACGTATGTGGCAATGTGAGTATACGCCAATATACGTATGTGGCAATGTGAGTATACGCCAATACGTGTCAATTATATCATCATTTCAGGAAAGTCTTACTAGAATGTTCTGGTGTTGCTTGGCTCATGTTCCACCACAGACAGACGCGATCATCACACCTACATATAGTTGAATTAGTATATTATGAACGCCATACTCATCATGAGAGCGAAGGTTCTTGATTACCCCGCGCCGGGGTAAGGTGTTCGGAGGCTGGCACTGACCTAGGCAACTGTCAGCAACCACACCATCTGAACTGATAAACTAATTAGTGAACAAATCCACAAGGGCCTTCATGAGAGTTCGAACCTTCGCACGGGATGCGTTCCCAGATGCGTTGGTTCGAACTCACATCACGGCCCTTGTGGATTTGGTAATTCGATATATAACGTTATTGTGTGTCTGTGTGTAGTGTAAACTAATTAGTGTCGTTGAACCAGACGCGTCCAGTGACGAGCGTTCACATCATGATATTAATATTGCTTCTGTCCGTCTTGAGGCAACATGGTGGAAGTGGGATCCCTTGATTGTTTCAAGCGTAACTTAGACATATATATATATATATATATATATATATTATATATATATATATATATATATATATATATATATATATATATATATATATATATATATGTATACCTGGTTGATACCTGGTTGATGGGGTTCTGGGAGTTCTTCTACTCCCCAAGCCCGGCCCGAGGCCAGGCTTGACTTGTGAGAGTTTGGTCCACTAGGCTGTTGCTTGGAGCGGCCCGCAGGCCCACATACCCACCACAGCCCGGCTGGTCCGGAACTCCTTGGAGGAATAAATCTAGTTTCCTCTTGAAGATGTCCACGGTTGTTCCGGCAATATTTCTTATGCTCGCTGGGAGGACGTTGAACAACCGCGGACCTCTGATGTTTATACAGTGTTCTCTGATTGTGCCTATGGCACCCCTGCTCTTCACTGGTTCTATTCTGCATTTTCTTCCATATCGTTCACTCCAGTACGTTGTTATTTTACTGTGTAGATTTGGGACCTGGCCCTCCAGTATCTTCCAGGTGTATATTATTTGATATCTCTCTCGTCTTCTTTCTAGTGAGTACATTTGGAGAGCTTTGAGACGATCCCAATAATTTAGGTGCTTTATCGCGTCTATACGTGCTGTATATGTTCTCTGTATTCCCTCTATTTCAGCAATCTCTCCTGCTCTGAAGGGGGAAGTGAGTACTGAACAGTACTCAAGACGGGACAGCACAAGTGACTTGAAGAGTACAACCATTGTGATGGGATCCCTGGATTTGAAAGTTCTCGTAATCCATCCTATCATTTTTCTGGCTGTCGCAATATTTGCTTGGTTATGCTCCCTAAACGTTAGGTCGTCAGACATCATTATTCCCAAATCCTTTACATGCTGTTTTCCTACTATGGGCACATTTGATTGTGTTTTGTACCCTGTATTATGTTTAAGGTCCTCATTTTTACCGTACCTGAGTACCTGGAATTTATCACTGTTAAACATCATATTATTTTCTGATGCCCAGTCGAAAACTTTATTAATATCAGCTTGAAGTTTTTCAATGTCTTCAGCCGAGGTAATTTTCATACTGATTTTTGTGTCATCTGCAAAGGATGATACGAAGCTGTGACTTGTATTTTTGTCTATATCTGATATGAGAATAAGGAAAAGCAGCGGTGCAAGGACTGTACCCTGAGGTACAGAGCTTTTAACTGCACTTGGACTAGATTTTATATGGTTGACCGTTACTCGCTGAGTCCTGTTTGACAGAAAACTGAGTATCCAGCGTCCTACTTTACCGGTTATTCCAATTGACTTCATTTTGTGTGCTATCACGCCATGGTCACATTTATCGAAAGCCTTTGCGAAGTCCGTGTATATCACATCAGCATTCTGTTTTTCTTCTAATGCCTCAGTGACTTTATCGTAGTGCTCAAGTAGCTGTGAGAGGCACGATCTTCCCGCTCGAAATCCATGTTGGCCTGGGTTGTGAAGGTCATTGGTCTCCATGAAATTGGTGACCTGACTCCTAATCACTCTCTCAAATACTTTTATTATGTGCGATGTTAGTGCAACTGGTCTATAATTCTTTGCCAATGCTTTGCTCCCTCCCTTGTGTAGAGGGGCTATGTCTGCTACTTTAAGTGCATCTGGTATCTCCCCCGTGTCCAAGCTCTTCCTCCACACTATACTGAGTGCCTGTGCTACCGGCACTTTGCATTTCTTTATAAATATTGAATTCCATGAGTCTGGACCTGGGGCCGAGTGCATGGGCATGTTTTCAATTTCTCTTTCAAAATTTAGTGCGCTCGTGTTGATATCAGTTATATTTACAGGGGTTTGGGTATCCCGCATAAAAAAATTGTCTGGATCTTCTACTTTCATGTTGTTTATTGGAGTGCTAAACATGTCCTCATACTGCTTTTTTAGGATTTTTAGGATTTTTAGTATATATATATATATATATATATACATATATATATATATATATATATATATATAATAAATATATATATATATATATATATTATATATATATATATATTTATATCTATATATATATATATATATATATATATATATATATATATATATATATATATATATATATATATATATATATATGCAAACAAGCCTGAATGGTCCCCAGGACTAGATACAACTGAAAACTCACACCCCAGAACCACACTCAAGTGGTTTAAGGCATCCCTGTACATACCAGTTGCGTTGCTCCTGGGAGTATGGGTTCGAGTCACTTCTGGGGTGTGAGTTTTCAGATATATATATATATATATATATATATATATATATATATATATATATATATATATATATATATATATATATATATATATATATATGAGTTTTGGTGGATATAAATAGGAGCTACCCTGTATGGACAAATAGGTCTTCTGCAGTTACCTTTATTCTTATGTTCTTATCAGAGCGTATGCAACTGTATAAGCGTATACACTGTAGAGCGTATACCGGATATATCGGCATGAAGGTTATACTCGACCACACATGGCCTGCAGGCAACGCAAATATCAGATAATTTCTGATATTTGTTTATTGAACAATTAGGTAGTAGAATTATAGAAACAATAGATAGTAGAATGATTCTATTCACTTTATAGAGTCCGGAAAGAAAAGCTAAAACCAAAATTCAATATTTCTAGGCCTAGTACAGCTAATATATATGTACTAAATTAGGCTTCAGATAGCGTGTATTAAGCCTAGAATGGTTTGGTCAAGTTCCATTACCAACATAAATACAAAACCTTTTCCAGTTTGTCCAAAATCTATAGCATCAAATTTAACTTTCTAATTGTCCATCACTTCAATATATGTACGATGGTCCACATCGTTACTATTAGTACTCTCGAGACAGGAGGATGGCCTGATTTTCAAGTTTGAAATTTCAGGCTATATATTTTCATTTACAGGCTATATATTTTCATTTACAGGCTATATATTTTCATTTACAGGCTATATATTTCATATTTTCATATTATTGAAGGCTAGGATCACCTTAGTTCCGGATCTACAACTACATCATAAGCAACAGCCAAAGCATGGAATAGAACACGTGAATATTAACGGACAGTATTACCTGTGCGGGACCGCCTTCCACCTTCTGGTCGTACTGGTATTCCTCTCTCTTCTGCTGGATATCCAACCGGCGGGCCTCGAGGTTGGGGTCGTCTTGAGGGAGGAAACAGTCGTGGAGTTCTATAACGTATATCCTGCCCGCCGAGACCCACCTCTGCAGGGGGAACACCCACACTCGCCCTCCTGCAGTGGACTTGTGCACCGTCTTGACAGCTTCCTCGGTATTTTCGGCGGAGTCGCCTGTGTTCTTGGTCAGAACTTCTTCAACTTCGATGCGTTCCAAAAACCAAGCGGCAGAGCCCTGACTAGACGACTCGCCGAAGAGAACCTTCTTGATGGTGGCCAACAGGGTAATGTCGGCGAAGTTGTCCCTCCACACCTTCACTTTGACAATGGGACCCTGTAGACCGCAGTCCGCTTTTAAGTCTACGGTAGTTGTAGACCCTCGTTCATTATCATTGGTTAACTTTTTATTGGAAGATATTGGCTCAGATGCGCGTCCGTGACTGTCGTAGAGCACCACGTACACGTTGGCGTCCGTACCAGCTCCACGACGGTCTCCGGTAACTAAGTGAAGACGATACTGAGCGTCCGTACCATCGTACGTCTTCCGGAGGTGGTCCCACGCCCAGCAGAGTCTCTTACTGATCCCGTTCATGGCTGAGGTTTACAACTGTTTCACAGGAATATCTTCAAAATCAAAGCCTGGCAATACGACCGCCGACTCTCCTCTAAATAACAGTTTGCAGTCACTTGCCGTATACCACCGATGTATTCTTGAAACTATTAGTCATTACAACCGTACGCTTCAAACCTCCGCCCATACAAATGGACCCATATAAACGCCAGGAGTAATAACACGAAATGTTGAAGTCTCCACTAATGAATGTTCAGCTGCCAAAGGCAATCACTCCCTAGAATTTTGATTTCCTCAGATTACAATTCATCCGAAGGTTCCTCAGTCGAAGATGCTAGAAGGGAACTTCCGCCGACGGCCGCTGGGCCACTAGTGGCCAGGGAAGGAGCTGCTCCGGCGGCCCCAGCCCCCACCACACCGCGGTTGCCACTAATTGGATTCTTAGACATTTTTTACTACAGGTGGAATTAAAAAAAAAAGATGTATTTCGCGGAGCGTTGACGAAAGTTTAGTAGTTGCTATAGAAGCTGTGATATTATTACAGTATAACAAGTTTAAATTTATTGATTGCGTGTCAGGTGAATTCAGTGTTAAATTATTAATTATTATATAATTGTACATTTATAATTATCTTAACACTGAATCATATAAGAATTAGTGGAGACATGATTACCACATACAAAGTTCTCAGACAAATTGATAGCGTAGACTAAAACATATAATTTTGAATGAGCGACACACAACAAGGAAGGTACCCACATAAACCAAACACTATAGGAACATCAATTTAATATCAAAACAGTGAACAAAAATTGTTCTTGTTGATTAAGAGGCGACGACGCGCCGGTGAACAAGCAGAATGAACTAAGAGTCACAGTCTGTGTTAGGAGCCACGCCCCCAGTCTGTGTTGGGAGCCACGCCCCCACAGTCTGTGTTGGGAGCCACGCCCCCACAGTCTGTGTTGGGAGCCACGCCCCCACAGTCTGTGTTGGGAGCCACGCCCCCCCCAGTCTGTGTTGGGAGCCACGCCCCCCAGTCTGTGTTGGGAGCCACGCCCCACAGTCTGTGTTGGGAGCCACGCCCCCCCCAGTCTGTGTTGGGAGCCACGCCCCCCAGTCTGTGTTGGGAGCCACGCCCCACAGTCTGTGTTGGGAGCCACGCCCCCCCAGTCTGTGTTGGGAGCCACGCCCCCCCAGTCTGTGTTGGGAGCCACGCCCCCACAGTCTGTGTTGGGAGCCACGCCCCCCAGTCTGTGTTGGGAGCCACGCCCCCCAGTCTGTGTTGGGAGCCACGCCCCACAGTCTGTGTTGGGAGTCACGCCCCCCAGTCTGTGTTGGGAGCCACGCCCCCCAGTCTGTGTTGGGAGCCACGCCCCACAGTCTGTGTTGGGAGCCACGCCCCCCAGTCTGTGTTGGGAGCCACGCCCCCCAGTCTGTGTTGGGAGCCACGCCCCCCAGTCTGTGTTGGGAGCCACGCCCCACAGACTGTGTTGGGAGCCATGCCCCCACAGACTGTGTTGGGAGCCACGCCCCCCAGTCTGTGTTGGGAGCCACGCCCCACAGTCTGTGTTGGGAGCCACGCCCCACAGTCTGTGTTGGGAGCCACGCCCCCCAGTCTGTGTTGGGAGCCACGCCCCACAGTCTGTGTTGGGAGCCACGCCCCACAGTCTGTGTTGGGAGCCACGCCCCACAGTCTGTGTTGGGAGACACGCCCCACAGTCTGTGTTGGGAGACACGCCCCACAGTCTGTGTTGGGAGCCACGCCCCCCAGTCTGTGTTGGGAGCCACGCCCCACAGTCTGTGTTGGGAGACACGCCCCCACAGTCTATGTTGGGAGACACGCCCCACAGTCTGTGTTGGGAGCCACGCCCCCACAGACTGTGTTGGGAGCCACGCCCCCCAGTCTGTGTTGGGAGCCACGCCCCCACAGACTGTGTTGGGAGCCACGCCCCCCAGACTGTGTTGGGAGCCACGCCCCCACAGACTGTGTTGGGAGCCACGCCCCACAGTCTGTGTTGGGAGCCACGCCCCACAGTCTGTGTTGGGAGCCACGCCCCCCACACACTCAAATATTGCGGTAGATGCCGATAGATCAGGTAGATCAGTGTGATAGATGCCAATAGATTCCAGAACCTGTATAACGGTTGAAGGTCGAGAGGCGGGACCCAAGAACTGAAACATTAACGCTCGCTAACACAATTAGGTGAGTGCATCAAATATTTGTAACCATGTTAGCAAAATTGTAATTGATCATGTCTAAATTTAGCAGGAATTTGACGCTTGCAATACTTCGACCATAACAGGGAAATGTGTTTGTTCGTGGCGTCATCACCTGAGCCTCTGGCTGATATTCTCCCCTCACTTAACCCCTCTAGGGGCGGGGGGGGGACTGTTCCCCTCACCTGTAAACCCTCCTCGACCCTTCCCCCACAGCATGGGCATCGGGTTCCCCCACAGCATGAGTATGGGGCAGTATTAAGTAACTAATCTCACCCAACCTCGAAAAAGTCAAATGCTTCCTACCCCCATTTTCTTCAGCCACTGTGTCAGCTCAACAGTAGCAAGTTACCAGCCACAACAACAAGGCTGATCTCAGTCGACATCAACCCTGACCTCGTGTATAACTGTGTGTGTGTTCCTGAACTCGTAGTCTGTGAACTATACTTCACCCTCGGCTGGTGTGTTTGGGTTGATCTTGTGCGTGTCAAGTCTCAAGATTCTCTGAGAGTGCGACTCTCCGCCTGTAGCTGCGCCCCACTTGTGACCTGATCACCACCTCAATTTCCCAGCCACTCTTTTTAGCGAATGCTAGCAAGTGCTAGCAAGTGATCTACGCAATATATATATATATATATATATATATATATATATATATATATATATATATATATATATATATATATATATATGTCCTCCTTATCAGCATCCGACGACCTTGTGAAGGAAATTCTACCTGCCCACTTACATCAGCTGGCAGGTGTACATGATCCCAATTTTACACGCTGTGCCACAGAGTGGGCCTCTCGTGCAGGCCCATCACCTCAACCACCATCCCCAAAAGCCCACAGGCAATCCAGCTGGGATGGCCCCATTGTAGACAAAGTTGCTGCAGAGTGCCTGGGTGCTGCATCAACACAGCACGACATTGCTCGCCTCACAGCAGTAGCAGCCCCTCATGCAGGGGATTTCCTGTTAGCAACCCCAATGTCGGCAACTGGCACGCGTCTCACACCACACGCCCTCCGAATTGCTGTGGCCCTCCGCCTTGCTGCCCCAATCCACACCAGATATAGGTGTATTTGCGGCGAGGTGGTGGCTGACAGGTACGGCCACCATGGCCTACTCTGCCAAAGCACGGGAGGATGGCACTCGAGGCACAGTGAAGTTAACGACATCATCAAGAGGAGCCTCACCACAGCTGGATGCCCAGCCGAGAGAGAGCCTCGTTACCTAACGCCCCGTAACTCTGATGCTCTTATTGGTCGCCCGGATGGTATCACAGTGAACCCCTGGAAGAATGGCAAGCAGTTGGTATGGGACTACACGTGCGTATCAACCCTGGCTAACACCTACATTGACCTCAGTGTTGCACAACCAGGTGGCGCTGCCACCCACAGGGAAGCAGCCAAATCCCGTAAGTATAGAGAACTTGATCACCACTACAATTTTGTCCCCATTGCTTCTGAGACACTCGGCGCCTGGGGTAAAAGTGCTACCAGTTTTTTGAAGGAACTGGGTTCTAGGCTCATTGAAACAACAAGGGACCCTAGAGCTGCCAGCTTTCTTTTCCAGCGCCTCAGCGTGGCGATACAGAGGGGAAATGCGCACTGCATCCAGGGTTCCTGCCCGCCATCTGAGGAGCTGGAGGAACTCGACAACCTATGATAACCATCTTTGTAACCTATATGTAACTCCTTTTTTGTAACACAGTTCAAATAAAGCAAATATATATATATATATATATATATATATATATATATATATATATATATATATATATATATATATATATATCCCATATATATGATAGTTGTCTATCAACTATCATATATATATATATATATATATATATATATATATATATATATATATATATATATATATATATATATATATATGATAGTTGTGCATTAATTGGCTGTTGATTGCTGGTGTTGACTTCTTGATGTGTAACATCAAGAAGTCAACACCAGCAATCAACAGCCAAATAATGCACAACTATATTCTACCCACTTCAAGACTCCGCACCAATATAGAAGCATTAAGAAATATGGGCCAATAGGCCCTTTGCAGTTACTTCCATCCTTACCTTCAATTTACCCAATTAATACCCATTGTTTTGTGTTCTGTCCTGTGTTGAAAGTTTTGTTCACCTCGTCCAAAACTGTTGTAACATATCACCTCACCCAAATGCGGGTATAAAATGAAAGCTGTTTAAATCATAACGTAGTAAGACTCTGTTTAGTGTTTGCAGGTTATAGTTGTATGTGTGTAAACTAAAAGTCTTTGAAAATGTAATAAGTTATTACGAAACGCGTTCAAGTGTCACGTCAGACTAGAAATAAAAATGAATTTTTGGAGAATTGATTTTTCAATTACCATCAACAGTGAAAGAAACATAAGAAATATTGAGAAAATTCGTGTTAGAATTATTAATCTTACTTTTCGGTCATATTTAATAATATATATATTATATATATATATATATATATATATATATATATATATATATATATATATATATATATATATATATATATAGTTACTCAGTCGATGTTGGCTGAGGCAGTCGGTGTGGTGTGAACTGGCACTTCCGACTCAGCTTTGTGAAGGTAGGACATATTATTCTCAGCTGGCTGTATATAGCGGGCTTAGAGTGTTTGAGATGTAGTACTTCGGCTATGTCTAATCTTCTATTGTTCTATCTGTTGCATATTTCAGTGTTGATGGTCAGGATATCTCAAGCGATGGTGGTGAGTTAAAATAGTCTGATCTTTGGTAGAGACATGATGTTTATACATTGTTAGCTGGGGATGATGAATGCAGGTGTCGTATGTTGTCGCAGCTGCTGACGGGCGATCACTGATGTCGGTGATGGCAGCGACCCGGACGATCCCCATTATATTTCATTAGGATCGTTGTCTCTCGTCCTCCACAGCTGTTCCAGCTTGCCTATCCCCGCCACACATCCCCTCTCATGCGTCCCCGCCACGCCTCCCAAATACCTATCCAATCACCACTACTCAACGCGCGCCACGCGAACATCCCTCGGCTGCTCTAGTGATGGGCCGGGGTAGGCTGTTTGAGAAATAGCTCGTGATAGGGTTCTTCCTTAGCTCCTTCTTTACAGACAGAGCTAAGTTATCCCTCTGAAAAAAGGGTTCTTGTGGAACAAGAGGTCAATCTGGGCATAGTCTTTGGTCAGGGGGAGGGGGGGGGGGGGTCCATGTGGCTTCTGTACTGGTGAAGACATTTCTGAGCCCTTGCTCATTCCGTAGCCCTTACGCTACGAACAAAATGTAAATTTGAAAAGGGAAACAACATACAAAACGCAGTCAAATCATAACATAGAACGAAAAGGCAATGTAAAGGATCTGGGTGTACTCATGTCGGAAGACCTTACCTTAAAGAACACAATAAAGTAGCCGTCACAACTGCAAGAAAAATGACAGGTTGGATAACAAGAACTTTTCACACTAGAGATGCTATACCGATGATGACACTTTTCAAACGCTTGTGCTCTCTAGAGTGGAGTACTGCTGCACAATGACAGCCCCTTTCACAGCTGGAGAAATTGCTGACCTGGAGAACGTGCAGAGATCTTTACTGCTAGAATCCACTGTAAAACTTCTAAACTACTGGGACCGACTAAAGAGCCTAAATCTGTATTCTCTTGAGCGCAGGCGGGAGAGATGCATAATAATTTACACGTGGAAAATAGTGTAAAGGGGCTGGTCCCAAACCTGCACACAGAAATAACATCACATGCGACCAGAAGACATGGCAGGATGTGCAGAATACCCCCGTTGAAGAGCAGAGGTGCAATAGGTACTCTAAGAGAGAACTCTATCAACATCAGAGGCCCGAGACTGTTCAACACGCTTCCACTACACATTAGGGACATAACTGGTCGACCCCTCGCAGTGTTCAAGAGCGAACTGGATAAGCACCTCCAAAGGATACCTGATCAACCAGGCTGTGATTCATACGTCAGACTGCGAGCAGCTGCGTCTAACAGCCTGGTTGACCATTCCAGCAACGAGGAGGCCTGGTCGAAGACCGAGCCGCGGGGACGCTAAACCCCGAAACCATCTCAAGGTAACCTCAAGGTAGTGGTCAAGGCGGTGTCCGTCACTCTCACAACAGACTCTATAACTCTGCTTCTCAGCTCTTGTTACCATCTTGTCCCTCCACGGATGTTGTATCCAAGACGGATTCTCACTATTACTGATTCCCTCCCGCGGCGGCCACCCTCCCCTTCGTCCATAATGATTGGGATTGCCAGCTGAAACATCATTGTACCTGCAAGACACGTCGATCCGTCCTGGACCATTCTCATCATCGACTTGCAGAATGGTCCAGGACGGACCGAACGCCGTCGTCCCTTCACCGTCTAGTGGGGTGTCATGGCAACTTACTTTAGCCAGCTTATTTGTGACCGTCATCGCTGCAACCCAGTGATCCTCCTGTAGGAGGGCTGGTGGAGGGGGAGGGATGCTGGTGGCTGGGATTGGTGGGTAGAGGATCTTTTAGCCCTACTGGGTAGGGAGGGAACTATCAGGGAAGAAAGCACGAAGTCATTACGGCTATATGCACTTGATAGGGGTCAGGATAAGGATTTGGGATGGAGTGGGGAAGGGATGGTGCCAACCACTTGGACGGTCGGAGATTGGACGCCGACCTGAATGAAGCATGACCGTCGCCTCTACGCACTCCAGGCCACACCCAACACTCTCTACTCCCTGGGCAAAAAGCCAGTATTGAGAACTATGCCTCTTCACGCAAGCAGAGTTAACTGCCCTTACTATGAGCGTTAAGATTCCTTGACGAAACACTAATAGTGCAGTGATTTGCACTGATTCAAAAGGTCAAGCACTACAAAGCCTCCCTTGTAAAATGGAGCAAAATCATGCGATAGCTGCTGAGATCAAGAGAGCTGTGAGAGTACTAACCAACTAGGGAAGTGGAGTCAAATTTCTGTGGGCTCCCCTACCACGTTGGAATCTGTGGAAATAAATGAGCAGAAGTGCTGCTGCTGAAGGCGCTAAAGCCGGACCATATTGAATTATTTCATACCCCAGACTTCTTCTACAAATTAGAGGTATTGTCAGGCACATATCACCTCTTTTCCTCCTGAGGAAAGGAGGACAATAATAAATCAGTCAATCTGTAC
>WNGS01135237.1:17893802-17907025 GCA_020271785.1 Procambarus virginalis
GGCTATTGTACACGCCGGGAGAGTACAGCCATGACTCACTATGAGAAACGTCTGGTAAGACCCGTCTGTGCTCAGGTTCAGCAAGGGTTAATCGAAATATCATCTGGCTCCACCCTAGTCAGCTTGTTCCCTGTTTATGAATAATCCTGATAGTCTTAGCAAATATTAATGATACTTCTAATTGGTACATCATGGGGCAGCTGACGCCCTGATGTGCTGACCCGAAGTTGGTGAGTCAGCTGGAACAGGTCCACGCCAGACGTTCCCACAACAGTGTAGAACGCCCCCCCCTTCTCATTCATTTGTTAAAGTAGTGAATTACATAATTTGTTCTTAATAAACTCATGTTAAACTTCCCATCTGTATCAGTTGTTGAATCCCCGTAGCTTCTAATAACCGTCCCATAAATAGTTGACAGTTAAAGAAAGAGTACTCTCTCCAAGTCAAGCAATGTTCTTGCCTCGTTGCTTGATATAGTAACATGGTTAAGGCAGATGGTGGCAGCGTTTTTTTTTGATCCTGTGTAGCATCTCCTTGGTGGAAGGGTACCTTTTGCTTCTGGTGCTATTATGCAGGGTTATATTAATATGTTTTATATTTTTATTTATATATTTGGTGGTGTTACAATGGTGGTCTTACACTATCATGTTCGCTTAGTGAGAGGCGGATGTTGGGAGTGAGGGTGGAGGGGTGTTGTAACGTGGGGGGTAGAGGGTGGAGGGCGTGTTGTAAGTGGGGGTAGAGGGTGGGAAATGTAGGTGGGGTGGAGAGGGAAAATGTGAGTAGGGTGGAATGTTGTTGTTGGGGTGGAGGGAGGGTAATATAAGTGTGGAGGTGGATGCTGGAAGTGGTGACTTAGGAGGGAGGAGGAGGAGGGGGTTGCAAGTGTGGGTGGAAGAAGGCTAATGTGGGGGGGGGGGGCGAGAATAGGAGAGTAGCGTTACATCACGCCAGCTGCCCCCCCCCCAACCCCCCACTCCAACAGCGGCCAGATGGGCCATGTCAAAGTCCTCTCCTCCCCCCCTCCCCCCCCCCCCCCCCCACACACACTCGTCAAGGGACAGAGACCCGCAGTTTCTACGGTGATGTAGTCATTGCGCGAATTCGCCAAGGCTAGAGACACATCTGGCAGGTTAGTGAAGCTGAGCCACTCCAGAATATTCAGATTGTAAACTCTGTGATAAACCTCTTATGCATTCACTAGAACACTATTTTATTGAATGTGAAACCGTAAAAGATTTTAGACCTCCTGGCCTCTTGTACCACCAACTGCGTACCTATTTCATTGACTCAGGTGTTCTGGACGACGTCCTAACAATTTATCCAAAATTTGCTTGTCCATTTTAAAGAATGAAGAACAATTTTATTTAAATTACTTTCAAGCTGCATTACTTATGAACCCATCCCTGCCCTTGTGTGGCAGTACACAAAAGAAAGTTGTTTTCACATATTCATACATTAAACATTGATTGTAACCATGATATATATGTGATTCAGCCTACAGTTTAGACCTATTGTCTTATGTTTGACCCTCTGTCCTGCGTGACAGTGAATACCAGCATTATCCTCACTTTAATAGGACTTAATTGAAATCCTCAGATTAGGCAAAATTGTAATTAATTTTGTCAATAAAGATGTTAATAATAATAATAAGTTTGTAGGGCCAGTTGTCTACACTGAAGGAGGCTGGCTGGTGGCTCGCCCAAGGTCAACTTATTTACGCATCTCAACACCCGCGCCAGCCGTAAGGAACCTGTCTAATGTCACGCTTGGGAAATGTTTCAGGTTTCTGGGAATGTTGCGAGGCCGCCTCTAGGCCCCGCTGAGGCGTAGCTCAGCCGACGGTGTTCACCAGGCGGGACGGGGTACACAGCCGAGCGTATATTCATGGCCCACAAGAGGCTTGGAGGAGAGCGGTCACAGTGGGCAAACTAGAGAGAAGTACGAGAACAACTACGTATCTATGGGGCAGATGATGAGTCGTATCTATGTATCTCTGGGTTATGCCATCAGATCATCAGGCTTCTATAGACGTCAGCGCTGCCTAGACAGTCTCGGACACAAGTACCTCTGGCAGCCTGCCAGTGAGGTAGCACCAAAGCCTTTGGACGACACAATAGAGCTCTGACTGATAGAGGGAGTTTAACCCCAGTGGCCCAGCACCACCTCAGGCTGGCTGACACCTTCAGCTTGCTCTTCACTTCTGGGGCTCCTGCGACCCGAGCACCACCGGCCACACGTGCCCTCCAGGCCAGGCGTGCCTACACTCCTGCACTACACACTTGCGCATGTAGAAACATTTGTCTACGTTTAGGTAATATACGACATTGGAATGATAATCAGTTTGCCAATTCTCCGTTAAAATTTTCACCATTTCTGTTGAGCTTGGCTGGAAGTGGCTCTTATTGTGCCACTGCCTGCAAAGACGTTACCTTGAGAAGACAAAACACAACTGTTTCATCCTCCAGTGAAGAGCGTTCAAGCGACGGAAATTCTGTGAGTGAGGAAGCTTCTTCTATGACCATGAAGAAGGCTTTCCATCTAGTGGTGAAGACAGGCGACCAGGAAGGCGCTGGGACCGACGCAAACGTATACGTTGTCTTAGAGGATGAAAAGGGCTTGGTCACCCCAAGCGTCAAGCTGGACAAGATCTTCTACAATGACCTGGAGCGCTCCAAGCGAGACACCTACAACCTCGACTGTCCAGTAGACTTCGGCATCGTCAAGCACCTGAGGCTCTCCAGAGACACGCGGGGCCTCGCCGACGACTGGTTCTGCGACTACATCCACGTCGAGGATCGCCGCACCCCCAAGAAAAAGATCTCCAAGGACCACGGCACGAAGTCGAAGAAAAACTTCTTAGGCTCCAAATATTTGCAAGAGAACTCGTCGACAGAAAAGGGTGTGTATTTCTTCCCGATACATCGTTGGATCGCGCCCAAGCACGACTACCTCTTCCACGAGTACGCCGTCTGCCTGCCCCAGCACGACCCCTGCCTGGGCCCCAGGAAGGCCGACCTGGAGAGGAAACGCAACGCTTACAATTACATCGTGCACGCAGCGGGGATGGTCGCCCAGGTAAGTCGCACGTTTTCTTTGTCCTCCCCTTGGGACACACAATTATATATATATATATATATATATATATATATATATATATATATATATATATAATCATGCTGCTCTTTGTCACGAAGGGGAAGCCTGTAATCTTTTATATTTCTATGTAATTTTGTCCTGAAGGAAAGTTTTAAAAAAAGCGACATCCAGCCTTCCAGTGAACCTATCGTCACACCAATATGCACATCCTCCCCCCCCCCCCTTTTCCCCACCTCGACAGAAGGAAAACTGGATGGAGTGTTCATCCTGTGAGTGAACATACCGTCACAGCCGCAGGTACACACCCCGCTTTGTTCATCCTGTCACTTGTACATTGCCGCAGCTGGTGTTTTACTTCATCCTGGTAGTTAATGTGACGTCAAACAAGGTGACGTCACACAAGGTGATTGACATTTATCAACCCTTAAACTTAAGTTATCTGACGGGTACAAAGTGCGGGAATATCAACAAATAAAACCGTACTCATTTCTGTCATTTATCGACTGTCCAAACTGTAGCTGACAAAACTGCTCAAAATCCACTATTCCTCTTAAAAGTTATCGGTCACTGGCGACAACCGTGTGTACATACGAAACATACACGCTATAAACATTTACGCTATAAACATTTACGCTATAAACATTTACGCTATAAACATACACGCTATAAACATTTACGCTATAAACATACACGCTATAAACATACACGCTATCCCTGGAAACACAAACCGAAACTGTCTCTATTTTCCGCTTGTTACAACTTGTAATAAAGTTGTTACATCTTGGCTTAACGTGTTTATGACGTATTAGAACGTTGTTACAACTTGTTATATTGGTTGCTAGAGCTGGTTAGGAGGTGTTAAAACTTGTTCGAACGTTGTACCAACGTCGTAGTTTCGGTGTGTGTTTGGCGGGATAAACATTTACGCTATAAACATTTACGCTATAAACATTTACGCTATAAACATACACGCTATAAACATTTACGCTATAAACATACACGCTATAAACATTTACGCTATAAACATACACGCTATAAACATTTACGCTATAAACATACACGCTATAAACATTTACGCTATAAACATACACGCTATAAACATTTACGCTATAAACATACACGCTATAAACATTTACGCTATAAACATTTACGCTATAAACATACACGCTATAAACATACACGCTGTAACCTTAATGCCCTCCCCCCCCCCCGCCAGCTATCGGTTGGTGCAATACACACTGTTCCTGCAACAATTTCAGCAGGAAGAGGTGTAATTACGTTCTATTATGTTCTGTGATTGTTCTACTGTTCGTTCTCTCAAGCACCCTGGAGTGAACGCTGCGGTTGTGTGCTTCCTTAATAATACAGATATTAAGTACATCTGCGATATCCCAAGTCTGTGTCTCAAATGGTGTTCTGACTGATTGATGAAGATGAAGATTAAGCCACCCAAAAGGTGGCACGGGCATGAATAGCCCGAAAGTGGTGGCCCTTTTGAGCCATTACCAGTATCAATAGATGATACTGGAGATCTGTGGAGGTGCGACTGCACCCTGCGTGACGGGAGATGTCTCCCGTGTGTGTTCTGACTGATTGATTTATTGATGAATATTAAGCTACCCAAGAGGTGGCACGGGCATGAATAGCCCGTAAGTGTTCTGACTGGTTATTTCTTCTGTATATATTATATCCCAACTCCTGTGAGCAGACGGGAGACATCTCCCGTCCCACAGGGTGCAGTCGCACCTCCACAGATCTCCAGTATCAGCTGTTGATACTGGTAATGGCTCAAAAGGGCCACCACTTACGGGCTATTCATGCCCATGCCACCTTTTGGGTGGCTTAATCTTCATCAATCAATCAATCTGTGGGCAGAGTTAGGTATAGAGCGACCCACACATCCATCGACCATCTTGCCGGAGTACGATTCGTGGCTTATTTCCTGAGACAGATATGGAGGACGGGTAGACGGGTGACGCGTCGTCTGTCCACTCCCGCGGGAAGGACGTGAAGGACCTCTGATATGACCGGAAAGGAAAGGAACTGTCAGGAGAAAGCACCAAGCCATTACGCCTATGTAGCACTTAAAAGGGATCAGGATAAGGATTTGGGGTGGGACGAAGGGGGGAAGGAATGGTGCCCAATCACTTGGACAGTCGGGGATTGAACGCCGACCTGCATGCAACGAAACCGTCGCTCTACCGTCAAGCCCATGTTCCACGTCACACTTGACATGACTGGATCATAAAGACTAATTTGGCCGGAATTGGTGACCTGCCATGGAATTGGTTCCATGATATGGAACCACGTCCACTGATTTCTTTCTCAAAATGTGTAGACAAAAATATACTGAAAATTCTTGACTGGAAATGATGAATGAGTGTCTTTAGATGTGAATGTAGGAAAAGTGTGTGTGCCTGAGGTGGCACTCCTGGCTTATCGCCTTCGAGTGCCACGCTAAAGGGGTCTTATCTATGTCCTCCATCCGTCACACGCATGTCTTTATCAAGGCCATCATACCCCATTCACCTTCCCCTCCACTAAACCCCAAATATTAAGCTGCAACAAATCTTTAATTATATATGGTTGAGGGGCAGTAAACTCAAAGATCAAGTCATTGTTTGGTCCTATGGTACAAGGCGGTACAATGGGTTGTATTAGTACAGGTTGTGTGGTGATATATGACTGTATCATAAGGGGTACAGTCTGGCAAAGCCGCCACTATCACGAAGAGTTATTGTATTTTACCCCAGAGGCTACAGTAAGTACCAGTTACACTATGTAAGTACCTCTGTCCTTGCCTAGCCGCTCATGTGTTAACTCCGTCAAGAAGTGAACACCTTGCCGTTCTTGAACGGTGAGATTGATGCACAAATGTTGCCAATTGATCCTTCACAGTTGTGAATGATCCATTAATCCTCCAGATAGATCTTTCAGTGCTTCGACGCTTTTGAAGGACCTGGTGAGGTGGTGGTCTGGGAAGCTTCTCGTGCACACTGTTATGCATTACGGGCATAACAGTGTGCACCAAACGTCGACCACGGTTGACAACGACCAGGTTGTGAGTTGACTTTATTAACCTGGTGTTAGACTTTCAACTATACGCTGAGGTAATGTAACTCTGAGGCTATATATCGCTTACAAGATGGTGAGAGGACAAGGAGCTGAAGTATGAAGACTTCACCAAGACAAAACAACGGCAGCAGACTATCTTTACACTGTAGTTTGATTACCGTTAATCTTATCGACATCTGCCAATGATATCCATGAGTAATGGTTTCATTAGTACGGGTTAATCTCCTCAGACCCTGGAGTGATAACAGCAACCAGTCCTCGGACCAAGTCCATTCTATCCAGCGGTCGACCCCAAAGACGCAGTCATCAAGTCATTCTGTTCATTCAAAATTCAAACTGAACTTTTCTAAAATATAAATAAACATTATTATATATTAGCATATTGTGCATATTTAGGCACTGCTTAGGTTAGATGTTTAGGTTCTGTTATTCGTAATATGTGGGTGAAGTATTTACAGCGTTGTGGTTCGAATAAATGTCGTCAGTGAAGCATTTGTTCCGGAAGTGTTCGGTCGTCATCAGTTGTGAGTCGTGTGTAAACCGTTTTTCATTCATAAACAGCTGGGGGTTCAGCGGGTGCATGGAATGGACTTTGGGTTTTTGTTTAGAGGACGGGCTGGATAACAGACTGACAGACACAAGAAAGATAAAGATTCATGAATATAAGAGAGATAACAGACTCATCCCCTCAGACCCACAGACTTATTCACAGATACACCAGCACAAAATGCACTGAAAGCCTGGTGAAAGGTTAGAATTCACAACATATATATAGAGAGAGACTATCTTGAGGTTATCTTGAGATTATTTCGGGGCTTTAGTGTCCCCGCGGCCCGGTCCTCGACCAGGCCTCCACCCTCAGGAAGCAGCCCGTGACAGCTGACTAACACCCAGGTACCTATTTTACTGCTAGGTAACAGGGGCATAGGGTGAAAGAAACTCTGCCCATTGTTTCTCGACGGCGCCCGGGATCGAACCCGGGACCACAGGATCAAAAGTCCAGCGTTCTGTCCGTTCGGCCGACCGGCTCCCATTCGGCCGACCGGCTCCCACTACTACTCTCACCTTTAAACCATTCACCTTCAGCTGTGATGCTCCATCACTTTCCATCAAGTGTGTGTGTGTGTGTGTGTGTGTGTGTGGTGTGTGTGTGTGTGTGTGTGTGTGTGTGTGTGTGTGTGTGTGTGTGTGTGTGGAGATATATATCTCTACACACACACACGCACCCCATCAACGCCACCTGCTCCAATACTCTCTTCAATGTTCCCTCCACGCCCCTCCCTCGGCCCGTCCCTCACCTCCCCCCTGCCCCTCACGCCCACCCTGCACCTCACCTCTCATGCCCATCACCCCCCTCGCACTGCACCTCCCTTCCCTGGCCCAGCCCCGTACTGCACACCCTGTCCCAGCATCCCACCACACACCATCTGCGGGGCATCCTTGATCTCAACAGTATCCCCCCCCCTTCCCCCTAATCCGTTTTCTCTTATTCATTCTACTGCCAACTCCTCCCAGCAACCCCCCACAACCTTTTTTTTAAATAAATTTTACATTTTGCCCCGAGGGGCGAGTTTATTGGGCAGCGCCACTCATCTTGTGAGTGGACACACCGCCATAGTGACAGTATTGGGCAGCGCCACTCATCTTGTGAGTGGACACACCGCCATAGTGACAGTATTGGGCAGCGCCACTCATCTTGTGAGTGGACACACCGCCATAGTGACAGTATTGGGCAGCGCCACTCATCTTGTGAGTGGACACACCGCCATAGTGACAGTATTGGGCAGCGCCACTCATCTTGTGAGTGGCCACACCGCCATAGCAGCATGTACAACACTCCCCAATAGGAAGAAAACCCGCTGGGTTGTTCATCCACAACCTGTTCTCCTACAAGGAACGTCGCATTTCGCTCGCATGCGTTACATAAGGCTAAAAATTGTCGTAGTAGAAAATGGAATCGGCTCGTGAAAGTGACGTACTGTCCCGTTTTCTTATTTTGGATCCTCTGGTAGGTTAGGAAAGGACACTCTAAATTGACCGCTTTCTTGACGGTGGGAAATCTTAGGATGGACTGACCCCCCCCCCCCCACCTCTCCTCTTTACACACACACAGGGGGTGAGTCTGTTACGAATGCAACTCATCTTCAAGAGGAAACTAGATTTATTCCTCCAAGGAGTGCCGGACCAACCGGGCTGTGGTGGGTATGTGGGCCTGCGGGCCGCTCCAAGCAACAGCCTGGTGGACCAAACTCTCACAAGTCAAGCCCTGGCCTCGGGCCGGGCTTGGGGAGTAGAAGAACTCCCAGAACCCCATCAACCAGGTATCAACCAGGTATCAACCAGCCCCCACTCCTACATAATATATTTATAATAGACTCGTGATACACATTCGTGAACACTCATACTCGTTCATAATGCACTCATAACATAGTACATATTCGCAGCACACGCTTAAATAACTCACAAAATACACTCATTAAAACACTCATAAGATACGCATGTCTAAGAAGATGCTGTCTTGTTCGGAGTAAACTCACACCGGATCTCTTATCACGATACAAACGGATACAAGATCCGCTCATATTTTTATATTGTGTACTTTTATTAACAAGAGATGAATGCAACAAATTCCATTGTCACATAAACGTAAGTGGTTGGAGCGTGCATAGGCTTATGATTATGCACAGGCGTGTTGCATTGTTAAGTGTTGCGTTCTAAGAGTTGCTGTAAGAGCCGGTCGGCCGAGCGGACAGCACACTGGACTTGTGATCCTGTGGTTGCGGGTTCGATCCCGGGCGCCGCGAGAAACAATGGGCTGAGTTTCTTTCACAGAATGCCTGTTACCTAGCAGTAAAATAGGTGCCTGGGTGTTAGTCAGCTGTCACGGGTTGCTTCCTGGGGGTGGAGGCCTGGTCGAGGACCGGCCGTGGGGACACTAAAGCCCCGAAATCATCTCAAGATAACCTCATCATCTCAAGCTTGTAGTGGATAAGGTTATTGGATGGTTATCTCCGTGGCTAGGCAAGATCAACCAGGCTGTTATTCATACGTCAGGCTGCGAGCAGCCGTGTCCAACAGCCTGGTTGACCAGTCCAGCAACGAAGAGGCCTGAGCGATGACCTGGCCGCGGGGACACTAAGCCCAGAAACCACCTCAGGTATACTCAAGGTATACGATTCGTCAAGCATGCGTGCAACCAACCAAATACGAAATCTGTACATCTTTCCTTAATCGTGGCGGCCGTGTTACATTTATTAAGCAGCCAGCCTGCATGTGTTTATGATAAAGAGTCATTCTAACATTAAGCTCCCAGGTGCTTCCGTTCCAAGTCTTGCTAAAGCAGCACTTGCAGCAGTCGGTAACAGCGACGATCTCACGTTTTTGCAGGTCAGGGGGGTTCGATGCCCGACGGTCCTGCCTGATGTTTAGCCGCCATTCCTTCACTCAGTGCTCATATTCCTTCGAGGCGCCGAAACTAGCTCAACGCCTTCACCTCATAATTATTAAGTATACCTGTTGAACTCTGGTACTCCAGACATGTTCTCCAAAGGTATTTCTAACGTGTGTATGTGAAGGTACCAGCGCGGCTGACTAAGAGGACGGATGAGGTCCATTTAATCTTGTGGTGTGTGCTTGTGTGGCCTGCCGGAGCAACGCTGCGGGGACCTCTCAGGTGTGTGTTGACACGCCTCTCAACTTGGCAGGTGTGTACCTCCAGGAGTCCCAACATCTCTCACCCTGCTTAAGTTTGGCTTACAACTGACTGGTCTGGCAGGGTGAAGGGAGTGCCAGGTCCACTGGCTGGCCCATACACATATGCTGCCCTCACACACACCTGCTGTTCTCCCCCACACACACCTGCTGCCCCCCCCACACACACCTGCTTCCCACACACCTGCCCCACACCAGCATAGTTCCTCAACACTAACATACAATAAAGCGTTACAAATGTTCCCAAAAACTAACACAATTTTACACGTGATTTATAGAAAATTGGAAANTATATGCCATTACCGCCCGGAAATAACTAAAGATCACAAAGTTATTAGATATCTGTAACTTTCTTAAGTTATACTGCTGATGTGGTTTGTATAATGAGAACAATTGCTTAGTGAACATGTTCAATTTAATTAAAATGAGGAAATGATTTTAAAAAAATGAGAAGGGGGGTGTTCTCTGTCATGGCTTGGCATTTTTCTGTTGATAACTACTTCCTTGCTTATCTGCAACTGTCTTGAGATAAGGCGATGATTCTGACGTTTAGATGTGTGAGCGTTGGTGCAGGTGTGTGAGTGTGTGAGGGCTGCCAGGGTGAGAGGTGGCCAGGATGTTCCCCTGCAGGTGAGTGAGTGATTCCTCCAGGGTGTGAACAGTCACACAGGTCATCATGTTCATCATCATGAACACCACGACCACACATCATGTTCACCGTGAACACCACGACCACACATCATGTTCACCGTGAATACCACGACCACACATCATGTTCACCGTGAACACCACGACCACACACATCATGTTCACCGTGAACACCACGACCACACATCATGTTCATCATGAACACCACGACCACACACCATGTTCACCGTGAACACCACGACCACACACCATGTTCACCATGAACACCACGACCACACACATCATGTTCACCGTGAACACCACGACCACACATCATGTTCACCGTGAACACCACGACCACACATCATGTTCACCGTGAACACCACGACCACACATCATGTTCACCATGAACACCACGACCACACATCATGTTCACCGTGAACACCACGACCACACATCATGTTCACCGTGAACACCACGACCACACACATCATGTTCACCGTGAACACCACGACCACACATCATGTTCACCGTGAACACCACGACCATACACCATGTTCACCGTGAACACCACAACCACACACCATGTTCATCATGAACACCACGACCACACATCATGTTCACCGTGAACACCACGACCACACATCATGTTCACCGTGAACACCACGACCACACATCATGTTCACCGTGAACACCACGACCACACATCATGTTCACCGTGAACACCACGACCACACATCATGTTCACCGTGAACACCACGACCACACACATCATGTTCACCGTGAACACCACGACCACACATCATGTTCACCATGAACACCACGACCACACATCATGTTCACCGTGAACACCACAACCACACACCATCTTCACCATGAACACCACGACCACACACCATCTTCACCATGATCACTAATCATTCTACACTGATCACTATACAATCATCTTCTGCCACCAGGGAATGGGGCCAATAATCTTAAACAACCCTTAAGAGATTTGAAAACAAAAAAAGTGTTTTAATATTCTAAATATGTAGCAAGACACACTAGGGAAGAGCTTCACACTTGGTGCAGGCGACGAGTCACAATAACGTGGCTAAAGTATGTTGACCAGACCACACACTAGAAGGTGAAGGGACGACGAGCGTTTCGGTCCGTCCTGGACCATGCTCAAGTCGATTGTGATCTTCACACTTAGTGTGTGTGTGAGGATCGTGAAGAAGCGTGTTGCATACAGTGCAATGTTGCATTACTGCCTCTCCCCCCCCCCTGTAGACTTTGTTACATTACCCTGAAGGACCGTTTTTAACAACACTTTTAGGGCGCCTGACAGCTGAGTGGACAGCGCTTCGGATTCGTAGTCTTGAGATTCCGGGTTTGATCCCCGAGCGGAGACAAATGGGCAAAATGTTTCTTTCATCCTGATGCCCCTGTTACCTAGCAGTAAATAGGTACCTGGGAGTTAGCTGCTACGGGCTGTTTCCTGGGGGGGGGGTGTGGAGGCCTGGTCGAGGACCGGGCCGCGGGGACACTAAGCCCCGAAATCATCTCAAGATAACCTCAAGATAGGTGTTATGTCCGAATCTCGAACTGTTATTAATAGCTCCTGCAGCTGCCAAAACATCCATTATCCTTCGTTATCCTTCGTTATCCCCCGTATGACTCGTTAGTACGTTTGCCGAGAGCAAAACGTGTGTGTGTGTGTGTGTGTGTGTGTTGTGTGTGTGTGTGTGTGTGTTGTGTGTGTGTGTGTGTGTGTGTGTGCGTGTGCGTGTGCGTGTGCGTGTGCGTGTGGCATTGACAGCAGTCTGGAGCACTGAGAATGTAAATCTTGGTCATTGAATTCTATTTTGTGTCAGTTATTAACGTTATATTTGGTTGGTTGAAATGGCTTGTATGCTTTGGACGACCATGTTGACCAAACAGGTTCCACAATATTGCATGGTTTGCGTTTTACGAACGTGAGTGTTTCTCTGTTCGTACAAAGCGTACTTAAATGTGGGTATGGCACACGGCACCTGTTGCTTCTTGTGGCTTGTTATGAGGGAGTTGAAGCGAAGCCAAGCTTGAGTATACAGCTTGTGGCCCAGCTTGTGGTCCAGCTTGTGGACCAACATGTGGATCAGCTTGTGGACCAGATTGTGGTCCAGCTTGTGGTCCAGCTTGTGGCCCAGCTTGTGGTCCAGCTTGTGGTCCAACTTGTAGACTCTGAGGTACACAGACCAGCCACCTCTCTTGTCTTGGAGAATCTGAATGCAAATTATGAGGCGAGTTGAGCGGTGTTTCCTTCTCACAAGATCTGTGGCGCTGTCTTCAGATTCCTCTAACGACGTTAGTTATGTAAACAAGACTTCTAAATTAGTGGGAGTACTCCATGGAAGAGTTGTGTGAGGTGTAGAACATCACTTAGCATCGAGGCGTAGCCCAGCGTAGATTAATTTAATTTTGCCTCGAGTATGAATGAATAATGAACATATTCTCATTTCATTGCCTAAGATATTATTTATGTTAATTTTTTCTTGTCTAGCATTATGATACGACGGAAAATATGTCGCTTTCTTCGGATACAAATTCCCTTTTGTCGAGGGGGGACAGGAAGCCTTACTCTTAGACTCATCGAGGTGCCCAGAGGCCAGCTATGACTTCCTCAGAGATGCAACCCACCAGAATTTTAACCGCTGGGTGAATAGCGGCATTAGGTTGAAAGAAAG
>WNGS01135237.1:17907125-17927978 GCA_020271785.1 Procambarus virginalis
GTGCGTGTGCGTGTGTGTGTGTGTGTGTGTGTTGTGTGTGTGTGTGTGCGTGTGCGTGTGCGTGTGTGTGTGTGTGTGTGTGTGTGTGTGTGTGTTGTGGTGTGTGGCATTGACAGCAGTCTGGAGCACTGAGGATGTAAATCTTGTCATTGAATTCTATTTTGTGTCAGTTATTAACGTTATATTTGGTTGGTTGAAATGGCTTGTATGCTTTGGACGACCATGTTGACCAAACAGGTTCCACAATATTGCATGTTTTGCGTTTTACGAACGTGAGTGTTTCTCTGTTCGCACAAAGCGAACCTAAATGTGGGTATGGCACACGGCACCTGTTGCTTCTTGTGGCTTGTTATGAGGGAGTTGAAGCGAAGCCAAGCTTGAGTATACAGCTTGTGGCCCAGCTTGTGGTCCAGCTTGTGGACCAACTTGTGGACCAACTTGTGGACCAGCTTGTGGTCCAACATGTGGACCAGCTTGTGGACCAGCTTGTGGTCCAGCTTGTGGTCCAGCTTGTGGCCCAGCTTGTGGTCCAGCTTGTGGTCCAGCTTGTAGACTCTGAGGTACACAGACCAGCCACCTCTCTTGTCTTGGAGAACCTGAATGTAAATTATGAGGCAGGTTGAGCGGTGTTTCCTTCTCACAAGATCTGTGGCGCTGTCTTCAGATTCCTCTAACGACGTTAGTTATGTAAACAAGATTTCTAAATTAGTGGGAGTACTCCACGGAAGAGTTGTGTGAGATGTAGAACATCACTTAGCATCGAGGCGTAGCCCAGCGTAGATTAATTTAATTTTGCCTCGAGTATGAATGAATAATGAACATATTCTCATTTCATTGCCTAAGATATTAATTTATGTTCATTTTTTCTTGTCTAGCATTATGATACGACGGAAAATATGTCGCTTTCTTCGGATACAAATTCCCTTTTGTCGAGGGGGGACAGGAAGCCTTACTCTTAGACTCATCAAGGTGCCCAGAGGCCAGCTATTGACTTCCTCAGAGATGCAACCCACCAGATATTTAACCGCTGGGTGAATAGCGGCATTAGGTGAAAGAAGCTTGGCCGGAGATTGAACCCGGGTCCCTCGGGTGTGAGGAGTAACTCGCCAAACACCGTCCCCGTGATCAAATAGTTTTGAGGGTTTGAATAATATGACGTTCGTTCTGTTTCTCGTCTCGTGTATAAGTCAGTGTATAAGTCAGTGTATAAGTCAGTGTATAAGTCAGTGTATAAGTCAGTGTGTAAGTCAGTGTATAAGTCAATGTATAAGTCAGTGTATAAGTCAGTGTATAAGTCAGTGTATAAGTCAGTGTATAAGTCAGTGTATAAGTCAGTGTATAAGTCAGTGTATAAGTCAGTGTACAAGTCAGTGTACAAGTCAGTGTATAAGTCAGTGTATAAGTCAGTGTATAAGTCAGTGTACAAGTCAGTGTATAAGTCAGTGTATAAGTCAGTGTATAAGTCAGTGTATAAGTCAGTGTGCAGTTATTTTAATAGTCACACGCCCTTGACGGTGGCGTCGCAGTCAGTGGTGCACAGAACAGTCAGTGTTGCACAGAACAGTCAGTGTTGTACAGAACAGTCAGTGTTACACAGAACAGTCAGTGTTGCACAGAACAGTCAGTGTTGTACAGAACAGTCAGTGTTGCACAGAACAGTCAGTGTTGCACAGAACAGTCAGTGTTGCACACAACAGTCAGTGTTGCACACAACAGTCAGTGTTGCACACAACAGTCAGTGTTGCACAGAACAGTCAGTGTTGTACAGAACAATCAGTGTTGTACAGAACAGTCAGTGTTGCACAGAACAGTCAGTGTTGCACAGAACAGTCAGTGTTGTACAGAACAGTCAGTGTTGTACAGAACAGTCAGTGTTGCACAGAACAGTCAGTGTTGCACAGAACAGTCAGTGTTGCACAGAACAGTCAGTGGTGCACAGAACAGTCAGTGGTCAGTTTACGTGGAGTGGTCGCGCCAGGAACCATTTTCTGTGACAACATAAAATGTTCGGTAACTTCAAGTCAATTTTCAAGGAGGAACACAAATATTTCCACGAACCCTCCCCCCCCCCCCCCCCCCTCCAAGTGGCTGTAACTTGTACAGTCTCGTGACCACCGCCGTCAACCGCTCCAGCAACATCCAAGATATGGTGTATCTCCCCCACAGTCAACACTTTCTACAGTAACAGATCTAATGTGCTTATCTTATCTCTTTAACCAAATTACTTGGCATTTAGTAAATAATTCTTATTCAAGGTAAGCTGCAAATCTCCCATGCGACCCATAACCTCTCCGGCACACCCTGAGTGCCGACATTCATTATATATATATATTTCTGGGCCGAGAAATATATATATATATTGCAAACGCCAAAAAATCAACAAGAACAGTAACCGGATCAACTTTGTCTACGATTTACTATTCATCATCTGGATGAATCACGAGTCCCTGACTACGACAAAAGCAGCCTACGAGTTCTGCTTCACCCTCTGGAACTGCGAATCTCAAAACAGAAGCTTCGTAGGATGCACGAGTACGACCTCACGTTGAAGGCTGAGGCAACACCTCCGCCATACAGGCAACTCTAAGGGAAAGGGAATCATCAGGAGAGAGCATCAAGCCATTACGACTATATAGCACTGGGAAGGGGTCAGGATAAGGATTCGGGATGGGACGGGGGTAAGGAATGGTGCCCCAACCACTTGGACGGTCGGGAATTGCATGAAGCGAGACCATTGCTCTACCGTCCACCCCAAGTGGCTGGTCCAGGCAACTCTAAGCGTCAAACCAATAGTGAATAATAAACCAACTTTAGCAACTATGGCCTTGGGAGGACGATGGTGGTAGAGGCAGCGAACATTCCTGGCTCTCACCCTCAGTCATGAGCATAAAGCCAATGATACAACCACTTTAAAATGGCTTGAGTGCAACCAATGAGGCAAAACGCTTTGGATTCAATACCACTTTCCTCGAATGGGTTAGTATATTCCTGTTTCTGTAAAGCATATCATTGTCACTCAAACAAAGACAGGAAATTGTGAGGAGGAAGGTGGGGGGGGGGCGGAGGAGCAGGAAGCTCCCTCCCCCCCCCCCCCCCCCGTCCCTCAACGCCAACGCCGACGTCTGGTGAGGTGGGCCGGAGGAACAGGAAACTTTCCCCTCGACGCCGACGACGACTCTGGCGTCTGGTGAGAGAGAGCGCGAAGGAATAGGAAGCTTCCTTAACCCAACGCCGACGCCGGTACTCACCTAATTGTACTCACCTAATTGTGCTTGCTGGGGTTGAGCTTTGTCTCTTTGGTCCCGCCTCTCAGCTGTCAATCAACTGGTGTACAGATTCCTGAGCCTACTGGGCTCTATCATATCTACATTTGAAACTGTGTATGGAGTCAGCCTCCACCACATAACTGCCTAGCGCATTCCATTTATTAAATTAACCACTCTGACACTGAAAAAATTCTTTCTAACGTCTCTGTGGCTCATCTGGGTACTAAGTTTCCACCTGTGTCCCCTTGTTCGAGTCCCATCCGTGCTGAAGAGTTTGTCTTTGTCCACCCTGTCAATTCCCCTGAGAATTTTGTAGGTGGTTATCATGTCTCCCCTTACTCTTCTGTTTTCCAGGAACGTGAGGTTCAGCTCCTTTAGCCTTTCCTCGTAGCTCATTCCTCTCAGTTCCGGGACGAGCCTGGTGGCATACCGCTGAATCTTCTCTAACTTTATTTTGTGTTTAATTAGGTATGGACTCCAGGCTGGAGTTGCATATTCCAGGATTGGTCTGACATAAGTGGTATACAGGGTCCTGAACGATTCCTTACGCAAGTTTCTAAAGGCAGTTCTTATGTGGGCCAGTCTAGCATTTGCCGCTGATGATATCCTTTTGATGTGGGCCTCTGGGGACAGGTTCGGTGTGATATCAACTCCCAGATCTTTCTCTCTATTTGACTCTTACATGATTTCACCTCCGAGATGGTACCTTGAGTTCAGCCTCCTGCTCCCTTCGCCTAATTTCATTACTTTATTTGTCACATCCAGCTCCAACAGACACCTTTTGACCTCATCACTGCTGAGGTCAAATTCCTCCAAGGTTGCTTGGTTTGCCTCCTCCTCATTTAGTGCAGGGGCTTCTCCTTGTTCTATTGTGAAGACCTCCTGGAATCTCTTGTTGATTTCTTCACACACTTCCTTGTCATTCTCTATGTATCTGTTCTCCCCTTTTCGCAGCTTCATCACTTGTTCCTTCACTGCTGTTTTCCTCCTGATGTGGCTGTGGAGCAGCTTTGGTTGGGTCTTGGCTTTACTCACTATGTCATTTTCATACTGTCTTTCTGCTTCCCTCCTCACTCTGAGGTACTCATTCTGGCCCTCTGGTATCTCTCCCTGCTCTCCGGTGTTCTGTTATTTTTGTAGTTTCTCCATGTTCTTTTACTCAGTTGTTCCGCTACCTTGCATTCCTGGTTGAACCATGGGTTTTTCTGTTTTTCGTTTTTCTCCTTTTGGACCGGGATAAACCGGGATAAAAACGGAATCTCCTGTCTGCAGCTTCCTGCCACTTCTGGGTGACAAAATACATCATGTCCTGCACAGTCTTGTCTCTTAAGTTCTGTTTCCCATGGTATTCCCCTGAGGAAGTTAATCATCTCGTCATATTTTCCTCTTCGGTAATTTAGTCTTTTCCCCTCCGATCCCATCCTTAGGTTATCCCTACCTCCACCAAGTACTCAAAAGTCAGTACACTGTGGTCACTCATTTCTATGGGGGCTTCAACTTTGACTTCCCTTATTTCTGACTCATTCAGGGTGAATATCAAGTCGAGTCTAGCTGGTTCATCATTGCCTCTCACTCTTGTGGGTTCCCTGACGTGCTGGCTCAGAAAGTTCCTTGTTGCCACTTCCAAGAGTTTAGCTCTTCATGTATCTGCACCTCCATGTGGGTCCCCATTCACCCAGTCTATCTTTCCATGGTTGAAATCTCCCATGATTAAAAGTCTCGAGCCATTCCTGCCGGCAACTGAAACTGTTCTATTATATTATTGGTTGCCATGTTGTTCCTATCAAACTCCTGTCTAGGTCTTCTGTCATTTAGGGGATGGTTGTAAATGACTGCCACTATTATCTTAGGTCCACCCATTGTTATAGTTCCTGTTATGTAATCTCTGAACCCGTCACAGCCCGGAATTTCCATCTCATCAAAACTCCAGTCCTTCCTTATCAGCAGGGACACTCCTCCACCTGCTCTCCCTTCCCTCTCTTTCCTTACCATATAGTAGTCCTTTGGAAACACAGCATCTGTTATGACTCCTGACAATTTTGTTTCCGTGAGTCCTATTACATCAGGGATTTCTTCTTGCGCCCTTTCTGCCAGTTCACTTGCTTTATTGGTAATCCCATCAATGTTTGAGTACATTACCTTGAAGCTCACTTTCTTATATCTAATTTCACCCTCACTCCCCACAAGTGTAGGAAGTTGTTCCATGGTCATTGCTACTTGGGTAGGCTCATCCTCCTGTGAGGTAGTTGCCAGGGGTTCAGGGGGAGGTGGAGTGGGGATGGACGGCTTAGGTCTTGCTCAGGCCTGCTTGGGGCAGGAAGAAGTCCTGGGGGTGAGGGAGCAGAGATTGCTTGGAGAGAGGGCACGCCCTCCTGCGGTGTAGTTAACAGGGGTTTGGGGGGAGGTGGAGTTGGGGATGGAGGGCTTAGGTCTTGCCTGGGTCTGCTTGGGGCAGGAAGAAGACCAGGGGCTGGGAAAGCAGGGGATACTTGGGGTAAGGGGAGTGTGAGGATTTGGGTGATATGGTGGGCATTATGCAGGGGCAAGGAAGGGTTGTGCTGGGGGTTAGGGGGGCCCTATTGGGTGGTGGGTTGGGGTGTTACAGTCCTCTCTGGGGTTCCTGTGTTTGGTGACGGGGGTTGGGGGGGGGGAGCCGTAGGAGCAGGAATCTCACCACCTAAACACTGACGTTCTGTGAACAGGCTGCATGGAGGAGCAGGAAGCTCCCCCTGGCCCCCCTCAACGCTGGCATGAATCAGGAAACGCCACACACGACTACAACAGAAAAATCGTTAAGGAAATGGAAATCCGGCGTCCGGTTTCTTATCTGCCAAGATCTGGACTACCGCTGCTCCGTCATGTCGTCTCTCAAACTTTATTAAATGGTGAAAATGATGATGTTGGTTTGCTGTGAAATGGTGACAGTTTTATTTGTTCATGACACACTAGCTGGTTTCTGGTGAAATCTAAATCTATAGAACAGAATGTCTGTGTCTAACTGTCCTAGGTTGGAAGTCAAATGCCTAGGGTTAGCCTCACGCAACCTGAGATGGTGGTTTATGATAGTATGGTCATGTTAAGTCACCAGCGTGACCTAACATGACCAAGTGTGAAGAGCATGACCCAGCCGGATCCAGCATAACGCAGTGTGACTCAGCGCGTCCACACACATGTACAGTGTGACCCAGCGTGATCCATTGTGACACAGCGTGACCCAGCATGACCCAACGTGACCCAGCGTGACCCGGCGTGATCCATTGTGACACAGCGTGACCCAGCATGACCCAACGTGACTCAGCGTGACCTGGCGTGATCCATTGTGACACAGCATGACCCAGCGTGACCCAGTGTGACCCATCATGACCCAGCGTGACCCAGCGTGACCCATCATGACCCAGCGTGACCAACAACTACACAAGGAGGACCCAAGACGGCCAGGTCAACTAAAACATCAACATATATTCATCATCGCTAAAGGAGACAAAATACGTCATATAGACCACCAACATTTCAAGGCAATTCTTATTTATACTAAAAGAGTGAGAGAAATGTTCTCATATGAAGAGCGCTTTCTTATGCCGGCAGCGGAGGCTGTGTTACATAGTATTCGCTTGATTAGCATTTTGTTATTTTTATTTTTCTGATTCTTATAATTATTAGTAGACATAATTAAATTTATTATCAGCAATGACTTACAGTAATTACATATTATTATTATTATTATTATTATTATTATTAATATATTATTTATAGTATTATTTATAGTGTATTATTTATAGTATTATTATTATTATTATAATTATTTAATTTACAAATTTGATCACAAGGGATGATGGGGCGATAAGGATATAATGAACATCTATATAACATGAAAAATAAATGTATTAACACGTGTAAATTATGACGGTGTAACTGTGTGCCTGTCTGTTCCAGAGGAGCAGTTGTGAGACGGGGCGCTGCCTGGCAGTGGACGGGCAGAGTGGACGGCAACCTAGGCTGGGTGACGGAGTGCGACAGACCCGTCATTAGCTGCCCCATCAAGAACCCATCTCGCGCCTCGTGTTATCTCGAGGGCGTTGGTTGTGACATTAAACTCTCTGATAGAGGGAGTTTAACCCCAGTGGCCCAGCACCACCTCAGGCTGGCTGGACACCTTCAGCTTGCTCTTCACTTCTGGGGCCCCTGCGACCCGAGCACCACCGGCCACACGTGCCCCTCCAGGCCAGGCGTGCTACACTCCTGCACTACACACTTGCGCACGTAGAAACATTTGTCTACGTTTAGGTAATATACGACATTGGAATGATAATCAGTTTGCCAATTCTCCGTTAAAATTTTCACCATTTCTGTTGAGCTTGGCTGGAAGTGGCTCTTATTGTGCCACTGCCTGCAAAGACGTTACCTTGAGAAGACAAAACACAACTGTTTCATCCTCCAGTGAAGAGCGTTCAAGCGACGGAGATTCTGTGAGTGAGGAAGCTTCTTCTATGACCATGAAGAAGGCTTTCCATCTAGTGGTGAAGACAGGCGACCAGGAAGGCGCTGGGACCGACGCAACGTATACGTTGTCTTAGAGGATGAAAAGGGCTTGGTCACCCCAAGCGTCAAGCTGGACAAGATCTTCTACAATGACCTGGAGCGCTCCAAGCGAGACACCTACAACCTCGACTGTCCAGTAGACTTCGGCATCGTCAAGCACCTGAGGCTCTCCAGAGACACGCGGGGCCTCGCCGACGACTGGTTCTGCGACTACATCCACGTCGAGGATCGCCGCACCCCCAAGAAAAAGATCTCCAAGGACCACGGCACGAAGTCGAAGAAAAACTTCTTAGGCTCCAAATATTTGCAAGAGAACTCGTCGACAGAAAAGGGTGTGTATTTCTTCCCGATACATCGTTGGATCGCGCCCAAGCACGACTACCTCTTCCACGAGTACGCCGTCTGCCTGCCCCAGCACGACCCCTGCCTGGGCCCCAGGAAGGCCGACCTGGAGAGGAAACGCAACGCTTACAATTACATCGTGCACGCAGCGGGGATGGTCGCCCAGGTAAGTCGCACGTTTTCTTTGTCCTCCCCTTGGGACACACAATTATATATATATATATATATATATATATATATATATATATATATATATATATAATATAATCATGCTGCTCTTTGTCACGAAGGGGAAGCCTGTAATCTTTTATATTTCTATGTAATTTTGTCCTGAAGGAAAGTTTTAAAAAAGCGACATCCAGCCTTCCAGTGAACCTATCGTCACACCATATGCACATCCTCCCCCCCCCCCCTTTTCCCCACCTCGACAGAAGGAAAACTGGATGGAGTGTTCATCCTGTGAGTGAACATACCGTCACAGCCGCAGGTACACACCCCGCTTTGTTTCATCCTGTCACTTGTACATTGCCGCAGCTGGTGTTTTACTTCATCCTGGTAGTTAATGTGACGTCAAACAAGGTGACGTCACACAAGGTGATTGACATTTATCAACCCTTAAACTTAAGTTATCTGACGGGTACAAAGTGCTGCGGGAATATCAACAAATAAAACCGTACTCATTTCTGTCATTTATCGACTGTCCAAACTGTAGCTGACAAAACTGCTCAAAATCCACTATTCCTCTTAAAGTTATCGGTCACTGGCGACAACCGTGTGTACATACGAAACATACACGCTATAACATTTACGCTATAAACATTTACGCTATAAACATTTACGCTATAAACATACACGCTATAAACATTTACGCTATAAACATACACGCTATAAACATACACGCTATCCCTGGAAACACAAACCGAAACTGTCTCTATTTTCCGCTTGTTACAACTTGTAATAAAGTTGTTACATCTTGGCTTAACGTGTTTATGACGTATTAGAACGTTGTTACAACTTGTTATATTGGTTGCTAGAGCTGGTTAGGAGGTGTTAAAACTTGTTCGAACGTTGTACCAACGTCGTAGTTTCGGTGTGTTTTGGCGGGATAAACATTTACGCTATAAACATTTACGCTATAAACATTTACGCTATAAACATACACGCTATAAACATTTACGCTATAAACATACACGCTATAAACATTTACGCTATAAACATACACGCTATAAACATTTACGCTATAAACATACACGCTATAAACATTTACGCTATAACATACACGCTATAAACATTTACGCTATAAACATACACGCTATAAACATTTACGCTATAAACATTTACGCTATAAACATACACGCTATAAACTACACGCTGTAACCTTAATGCCCTCCCCCCCCCCCCGCCAGCTATCGGTTGGTGCAATACACACTGTTCCTGCAACAATTAGCAGGAAGAGGTGTAATTACGTTCTATTATGTTCTGTGATTGTTCTACTGTTCGTTCTCTCAAGCACCCTGGAGTGAACGCTGCGGTTGTGTGCTTCTTAATAATACAGATATTAAGTACATCTGCGATATCCCAAGTGTGTCTCAAATGGTGTTCTGACTGATTGATGAAGATGAAGATTAAGCCACCCAAAAGGTGGCACGGGCATGAATAGCCCGAAAGTGGTGGCCCTTTTGAGCCATTACCAGTATCAATAGATGATACTGGAGATCTGTGGAGGTGCGACTGCACCCTGCGTGACGGGAGATGTCTCCCGTGTGTGTTCTGACTGATTGATTTATTGATGAATATTAAGCTACCCAAGAGGTGGCACGGGCATGAATAGCCCGTAAGTGTTCTGACTGGTTATTTCTTCTGTATATATTATATCCCAACTCCTGTGAGCAGACGGGAGACATCTCCCGTCCCACAGGGTGCAGTCGCACCTCCACAGATCTCCAGTATCAGCTGTTGATACTGGTAATGGCTCAAAAGGGCCACCACTTACGGGCTATTCATGCCCATGCCACTTTTGGGTGGCTTAATCTTCATCAATCAATCAATCTGTGGGCAGAGTTAGGTATAGAGCGACCCACACATCCATCGACCATCTTGCCGGAGTACGATTCGTGGCTTATTTCCTGAGACAGATATGGAGGACGGGTAGACGGGTGACGCGTCGTCTGTCCACTCCCGCGGGAAGGACGTGAAGGACCTCTGATATGACCGGAAAGGAAAGGAACTGTCAGGAGAAAGCACCAAGCCATTACGCCTATGTAGCACTTAAAAGGGATCAGGATAAGGATTTGGGGTGGGACGAAGGGGGGAAGGAATGGTGCCCAATCACTTGGACAGTCGGGGATTGAACGCCGACCTGCATGCAACGAAACCGTCGCTCTACCGTCAAGCCCATGTTCCACGTCACACTTGACATGACTGGATCATAAAGACTAATTTGGCCGGAATTGGTGACCTGCCATGGAATTGGTTCCATGATATGGAACCACGTCCACTGATTTCTTTCTCAAAATGTGTAGACAAAAATATACTGAAAATTCTTGACTGGAAATGATGAATGAGTGTCTTTAGATGTGAATGTAGGAAAAGTGTGTGTGCCTGAGGTGGCACTCCTGGCTTATCGCCTTCGAGTGCCACGCTAAAGGGTCTTATCTATGTCCTCCATCCGTCACACCCATGTCTTTATCAAGGCCATCATACCCCATTCACCTTCCCCTCCACTAAACCCCAAATATTAAGCTGCAACAAATCTTTAATTATATATGGTTGAGGGGCAGTAAACTCAAAGATCAAGTCATTGTTTGGTCCTATGGTACAAGGCGGTACAATGGGTTGTATTAGTACAGGTTGTGTGGTGATATATGACTGTATCATAAGGGGTACAGTCTGGCAAAGCCGCCACTATCACGAAGAGTTATTGTATTTTACCCCAGAGGCTACAGTAAGTACCAGTTACACTATGTAAGTACCTCTGTCCTTGCCTAGCCGCTCATGTGTTAACTCCGTCAAGAAGTGAACACCTTGCCGTTCTTGAACGGTGAGATTGATGCACAAATGTTGCCAATTGATCCTTCACAGTTGTGAATGATCCATTAATCCTCCAGATAGATCTTTCAGTGCTTCGACGCTTTTGAAGGACCTGGTGAGGTGGTGGTCTGGGAAGCTTCTCGTGCACACTGTTATGCATTACGGGCATAACAGTGTGCACCAAACGTCGACCACGGTTGACAACGACCAGTTGTGAGTTGACTTTATTAACCTGGTGTTAGACTTTCAACTATACGCTGAGGTAATGTAACTCTGAGGCTATATATCGCTTACAAGATGGTGAGAGGACAAGGAGCTGAAGTATGAAGACTTCACCAAGACAAAACAACGGCAGCAGACTATCTTTACACTGTAGTTTGATTACCGTTAATCTTATCGACATCTGCCAATGATATCCATGAGTAATGGTTTCATTAGTACGGGTTAATCTCCTCAGACCCTGGAGTGATAACAGCAACCAGTCCTCGGACCAAGTCCATTCTATCCAGCGGTCGACCCAAAAGACGCAGTCATCAAGTCATTCTGTTCATTCAAAATTCAAACTGAACTTTTCTAAAATATAAATTAACATTATTATATATTAGCATATTGTGCATATTTAGGCACTGCTTAGGTTAGATGTTTAGGTTCTGTTGGCGATTATTTGTATTCGTAATATGTGGGTGAAGTATTTACAGCGTTGTGGTTCGAATAAATGTCGTCAGTGAAGCATTTGTTCCGGAAGTGTTCGGTCGTCATCAGTTGTGAGTCGTGTGTAAACCGTTTTTCATTCATAAACAGCTGGGGGTTCAGCGGGTGCATGGAATGGACTTTGGGTTTTTGTTTAGAGGACGGGCTGGATAACAGACTGACAGACACAAGAAAGATAAAGATTCATAAATATAAGAGAGATAACAGACTCACCCCCTCAGACCCACAGACTTATTCACAGATACACCAGCACAAAATGCACTGAAAGCCTGGTGAAAGGTTAGAATTCACAACATATATATAGAGAGAGACTATCTTGAGGTTATCTTGAGATTATTTCGGGGCTTTAGTGTCCCCGCGGCCCGGTCCTCGACCAGGCCTCCACCCTCAGGAAGCAGCCCGTGACAGCTGACTAACACCCAGGTACCTATTTTACTGCTAGGTAACAGGGGCATAGGGTGAAAGAAACTCTGCCCATTGTTTCTCGACGGCGCCCGGGATCGAACCCGGGACCACAGGATCACAAGTCCAGCGTGCTGTCCGTTCGGCCGACCGGCTCCCACTACTACTCTCACCTTTAAACCATTCACCTTCAGCTGTGATGCTCCATCACTTTCCATCAAGTGTGTGTGTGTGTGTGTGTGTGTGTGTGTGTGTGTGTGTGTGTGTGTGTGTGTGTGTGTGTGTGTGTGTGTGTGTGTGTGTGTGTGTGTGTGGAGATATATCTCTACACACATATATACACTCTACACACGGGAGATATATCCCGTTGAGAGGCGGGACCAAAGAGCCAGAGCTCAACCCCCGCAAGCACAACTAGGTGAGTACAACTAGGTGAGAACACACACGCACCCCATCAACGCCACCTGCTCCAATACTCTCTTCAATGTTGACCAGACCACACACTAGAAGTTGAAGGGACGACGACGTTTCTTCAATGTTCCCTCCACGCCCCCTCCCTCGGCCCGTCCCTCACCTCCCATCCTGCCCCTCACGCCCCACCCTGCACCTCACCTCTCATGCCCATCACCCCCCCTCGCACTGCACCTCCCTCCCTGGCCCAGCCCCGTACTGCACACCCTGTCCCAGCATCCCACCACACACCATCTGCGGGGCATCCTTGATCTCAACAGTATCCCCCCCCCTTCCCCCTAATCCGTTTTCTCTTATTCATTCTACTGCCAACTCCTCCCAGCAACCCCCCACAACCTTTTTTTAAATAAATTTTACATTTTGCCCCGAGGGGCGAGTTTATTGGGCAGCGCCACTCATCTTGTGAGTGGACACACCGCCATAGTGACAGTATTGGGCAGCGCCACTCATCTTGTGAGTGGACACACCGCCATAGTGACAGTATTGGGCAGCGCCACTCATCTTGTGAGTGGACACACCGCCATAGTGACAGTATTGGGCAGCGCCACTCATCTTGTGAGTGGACACACCGCCATAGTGACAGTATTGGGCAGCGCCACTCATCTTGTGAGTGGACACACCGCCATAGTGACAGTATTGGGCAGCGCCACTCATCTTGTGAGTGGACACACCGCCATAGTGACAGTATTGGGCAGCGCCACTCATCTTGTGAGTGGACACACCGCCATAGCAGCATGTACAACACTCCCCAATAGGAAGAAAACCCGCTGGGTTGTTCATCCACAACCTGTTCTCCTACAAAGAACGTCGCTTTTCGCTCGTATGCGTTACATAAGGCTAAAAATTGTCGTAGTAGAAAATGGAATCGGCTCGTGAAAGTGACGTACTGTCCCGTTTTCTTATTTTGGATCCTCTGGTAGGTTAGGAAAGGACACTCTAAATTGACCGCTTTCTTGACGGTGGAAAATCTTAGGAGGACGGACTGAACCCCCCCCCCCCCCACCTCTCCTCTTTACACACACACAGGGGGTGAGTCTGTTACGAATGCAACTCATCTTCAAGAGGAAACTAGATTTATTCCTCCAAGGAGTGCCGGACCAACCGGGCTGTGGTGGGTATGTGGGCCTGCGGGCCGCTCCAAGCAACAGCCTGGTGGACCAAACTCTCACAAGTCAAGCCCTGGCCTCGGGCCGGGCTTGGGGAGTAGAAGAACTCCCAGAACCCCATCAACCAGGTATCAACCAGGTATCAACCAGCCCCCACTCCTACATAATATATTTATAATAGACTCGTGATACACATTCGTGAACACTCATACTCGTTCATAATGCACTCATAACATAGTACATATTCGCAGCACACGCTTAAATAACTCACAAAATACACTCATTAAAACACTCATAAGATACGCATGTCTAAGAAGATGCTGTCTTGTTCGGAGTAAACTCACACCGGATCTCTTATCACGATACAAACGGATACAAGATCCGCTCATATTTTTATATTGTGTACTTTTATTAACAAGAGATGAATGCAACAAATTCCATTGTCACATAAACGTAAGTGGTTGGAGCGTGCATAGGCTTATGATTATGCACAGGCGTGTTGCATTGTTAAGTGTTGCGTTCTAAGAGTTGCTGTAAGAGCCGGTCGGCCGAGCGGACAGCACACTGGACTTGTGATCCTGTGGTTGCGGGTTCGATCCCGGGCGCCGGCGAGAAACAATGGGCTGAGTTTCTTTCACAGAATGCCCCTGTTACCTAGCAGTAAAATAGGTGCCTGGGTGTTAGTCAGCTGTCACGGGTTGCTTCCTGGGGGTGGAGGCCTGGTCGAGGACCGGCCGTGGGGACACTAAAGCCCCGAAATCATCTCAAGATAACCTCATCATCTCAAGCTTGTAGTGGATAAGGTTATTGGATGGTGTTATCTCCGTGGCTAGGCAAGATCAACCAGGCTGTTATTCATACGTCAGGCTGCGAGCAGCCGTGTCCAACAGCCTGGTTGACCAGTCCAGCAACGAAGAGGCCTGAGCGATGACCTGGCCGCGGGGACACTAAGCCCAGAAACCACCTCAGGTATACTCAAGGTATACGATTCGTCAAGCATGCGTGCAACCAACCAAATACGAAATCTGTACATCTTTCCTTAATCGTGGCGGCCGTGTTTACATTTATTAAGCAGCCAGCCTGCATGTGTTTATGATAAAGAGTCATTCTTAACATTAAGCTCCCAGGTGCTTCCGTTCCCAAGTCTTACTAAAGCAGCACTTGCAGCAGTCGGTAACAGCGACGATCTCACGTTTTTGCAGGTCAGGGGGGGTTCGATGCCCGACGGTCCTGCCTGATGTTTAGCCGCCATTCCTTCACTCAGTGCTCATATTCCTTCGAGGCGCCAGTCGAACTAGCTCAACGCCTTCACCTCATAATTATCTTAAGTATACCTTGTTGAACTCTGGTACTCCAGACATGTTCTCCAAAGGTATTTCTAACGTGTGTATGTGAAGGTACCAGCGCGGCTGACTAAGAGGACGGATGAGGTCCATTTTAATCTTGTGTGTGTGTGCTTGTGTGGCCTGCCGGAGCAACGCTGCGGGGACCTCTCAGGTGTGTGTTGACACGCCTCTCAACTTGGCAGGTGTGTACCTTCCAGGAGTCCCAACATCTCTCACCCTGCTTAAGTTTGGCTTACAACTGACTGGTCTGGCAGGGTGAAGGGAGTGCCAGGTCCACTGGCTGGCCCATACACATATGCTGCCCTCACACACACCTGCTGTTCTCCCCACACACACCTGCTGCCCCCCCCCACACACCCTGCTTCCCACACACCTGCCCCACACCAGCATAGTTCCTCAACACTAACATACAATAAAGCGTTACAAATTGTTCCCAAAAACTAACACAATTTTACACGTGATTTATAGAAAATTGGAAAACATTTTTTTTTAGATATATACAAGAGTTGTTACATTCTTGTACAGCCACTAACTAGTACGCGTAGCGTTTCGGGCAGGTCCCTGGAATACGATCCCCGCCGCGAAGAATCGTTGTTACAACCAAGTACACATTTTACTGTTGAGTTAAACAGAGGCTACAGTTAAGGATTTGGGCCCAGTAAATCCTCCCCGGCCAGGATACGAACCCATGACATAGCGCTCGCGGAACGCCAGGCGAGTGTCTATATATATATTTTATAGCCCGTTATATATATATATATATATTCCTACAAAACTAGAATACAATAGAGGGTTAAGTATGGTTCCTACAAACACGCCTGAACAATTTTAATACTACTACTACTAATAATAATAATTATATGTGTCGGAGGACAGGTAGCCAGTGTATATATATATATATATATATATATATATATATATATATATATATATATATATATATATATATATATATATATATTATATATATATATAATGTAGGCTTATATCGATGTCATCACCAGGGTGGAACTACTGACCCTCCGCAGGATGCTACCCGACAACAAGCTGACTACTCCTGGGTACCTATTTACTGCTAGGTGAGCAGAGTCATTAGGTGAAATAAGCGCGCCCAACCATGTCTGTCCCACCCCGGAGTCCAACCCATAAGATATTTTAAGTAATATCCAAGACTGAAACAGAAAATTATACAAATAGACATTAGGAGTTTAACGTAACATAATGAGGACTATCTTCACTGACAAGAGAGAGAGAGAGATAACAAGAGAGTGGTGATACGCTCATGGTAGAGGGATAAGCAGCAGGAAGAAGGCTAATGAGGCAATATCATGGCTCGAAGCCTGTGTTTGCTGGGAGAATATAAGGGATATAATTAATCTCAGGGCCTTATTGTAGCGTGGAGGCAAGGTGGGTGCCGCCCTTGCTCGCTCAGCAGGTGACGACTGAAATTGTAATTAATTTTGTCAATAAAGATGTTAATAATAAAAAAAAGACGACTGAGAGACACAAGACACAAGACCCAAGAAATATTGTCCAGGAAACTTAGTTATCAGGTCTGGTAGTCAGCGGATGCGCGCGAGAGCGACGGGGCCCACGTGTGCCTCGCTGCGCCAGCTGGACCAAAAAAAACAAAAAACCGCGGGTTGGCCCCACAGTGCTGGCAGTGACTCGGGCCCTCCCAGCCAGGCCACAAGTGCCAGTCTTCCTCCACTGCTGCCACGACTGTTGTGCTGCTCTCACCAGGAGCGCTCGCGGGCCTCGCTGCTGTTCCCCGTCCTACTGCACCACCCAGACAACCTCAAGGTCGTGACAGCTGCGAGAATCGAACTGCAAACTCTTTAACGTCAACCTTCGTCACAACGCACGCCGTGGGGAAGACACTTCCTGCTCTGCTAAATACAATGAAGAGTCCGTTCGTTAAGCGTCGCGGTGAGGGCAGGGCTGAGCAGAGCCCAAAGCACGACGTAGTGATCACCGTAGTTACTGGCGACCGACGGGGCGCCGGCACCGACTCCAAGGTGTTCGTCATCCTTTACGACACCGAGGGCCACTCGTCCTCCACGCTCCGCCTCAACAACCGCATCACCACCAACTGCCGAGGCCAGACGTCCACTTTCAAGAGGAACTCAGAGATCGCCAACCTGACGAGCGTCGTCAGGATCGAGTTCTGGATTGAGAAATTCGGAGTGGGAGCCGGGTGGTTCGTGGACCGCATCTCCGTGAAGGTGGTGGCCACGGGGAAAGAGGCAGTGTTCCCGGTGCTGCGATGGGTGAAGCCCTCCCCGGTGCACACCTTCCTCACCGTCAACGACTGTCTCCTGCCCCAGGACACCCCAGACTTCCTCAAGGCTCAGCGCATGACCAACCTCGGCCACAAGAAGAAGGTTTACCGCTACAAGCAGAACGTCCCCGACGGCCCGGCTCAGGTAAGTCAGTTATGCTTGTAGCCGTCCTCACTGTTTAGACCCGTTGTTGGGGTCTATACCCTCATTATGCTTTAGTTGTGTGCGCGAGGGTTGATCTCTTCTGTCCAGCCTTTCGTCACAACCTTCAGCCGACTGTTGTACAGTTGTTGTTTTAGATTCGGCTACTGGGAACAAAATGTTCAAAGTAGCACAGGCTATGGCGAGTCCGTAGTGGACTTACAGCCCCGCTCCTGTGCCAGGTAACTTGGTGTGTGTGCTGTACAGGTTCTAAAGTATTTAAATAAGCTCTTGAAGTTGTGTCTTGAGTCTGCCTCCACCACCACACTCAGAACAGTGGTTCCCAACCGGGGATCCATGGGGCTAATATTATTTATTGCACTGTACTCAACACAATAAGAACCACTTACGTGTTAAACTGAAGGTCTCCTGTTATTTAAATGCAGTTTTAACTGTGACTAACATTGCAAAGTTTGTGGCAAACTCCAAAAGGATTTCGAATACTTTATCATTTGAAATAAAATGGTTTTGTCATTGCATGTACAGACGTGTGTTTAGATTCATCTCTAAATGGCTCAATTTCTTCACAGTCTAAGAAGTAATGCTGTAGTGTGTGTCCCTGTCATTGACCGCACACTTTACTTCATCTAGAGCCCTATACAAGCCGAACTGCCAGAGATACTTGTAACCAAGTATCCCTAACATGACTATCTGTATCTAACATTCGAGCTGTGACAACGTCTGTTAGTCAACTGATTTTGTTACTTGCCCAATACACATACCTGGTTGATACCTGGTTGATGGGGTTCTGGGAGTTCTTCTACTCCCCAAGCCCGGCCCGAGGCCAGGCTTGACTTGTGAGAGTTTGGTCCACTAGGCTGTTGCTTGGAGCGGCCCGCAGGCCCACATACCCACCACAGCCCGGCTGGTCCGGAACTCCTTGGAGGAATAATCTAGTTTCCTCTTGAAAATGTCCACGGTTGTTCCGGCAATATTTCTTATGCTTGCTGGGAGGACGTTGAACAACCGCGGACCTCTGATGTTTATACAGTGTTCTCTGATTGTGCCTATGGCACCCCTGCTCTTCACTGGCTCTATTCTGCATTTTCTTCCATATCGTTCACTCCAGTACGTTGTTATTTTACTGTGTAGATTTGGGACCTGGCCCTCCAGTATCTTCCAGTGTATATTATGTTTTGACAAATTGTGATAGACAATGGATCTGCTATTTCCTTTTCTGCACTACTCTATTTTCTTCAAATTCATTCAAGAGTTCTCGTCTTGAATGGATCTATTGAAACGTTTTCCACTTTTAATGGACCTATTTGGCTGCTCAAGATTACGGTGGCGTTATTCAGGACTAAGGTATGCTTGCGGCTTGGTCAGTTGTGGCCTTAATGACCCTCCAGTTGATGATAGCTTTAACCTCTGAATATAAGACAGACTACATATATAATGAATTCTGGAGTTTATCACAACCTCTCAAACTTTACATCATCAACAAATTCACGGGTTTGTTTGGGACTCCCACAGTGAACAGTGTTGCTTATTTTAACAATCAGACTGCCTCATGTACGCTGAGTCACCATAAACAAATTTCCATCACAACCAGACCTTGTATAGAGACTTGTGGACCACTCCTTCAATCAACTGTGATATAAAAAGACTACTGATTATATAATGTGTGATTAACTAGCTTCTTGTTCAGCTACTCGAACAATAAATGACTAAACTTCAACTAAACAACCCGGTTGGGCTTCAGTGAAAGCCTCGGGATCCCAAGAACATTCAGTTAAATCCCAGTTGCATGGTTCTTGGACCGCGTCGTGGCGTAATGGTCTAGGGTGTGTGTGTTTGGAAGTCTGATTGCTAAGTGAGCGGGTTCGAATCCTTCCTCATGTCTCCTACTGATTTTTCTCACTGATACATCACGTTAATGTGATTTCACTGCGTAACGCTGCCTGCCTCACGCCCAGCCACTGTGCTCACCATGCAGCACCTCCAGCCACCACCACCACCACCATCTAGCTTATGTCTGCTACTCCAACTCATTTCCTCTGTCCATTGCTGCTGTCCTGCTCCACGAACTCCGCACCCCTACAGTGCTCGCAGCGTAGTGTTAACTATATGTCTTTAGTAATCATTAATCTGTTGATCCGCGATTTTGTAAGACTAACGACTTTTCCCACCCAGTGATGGGAGAGACTGGGAGGCGGTGCTCGGTACGCTGTAGTGGAATGTGAGTGTGAGGAAGCAGCCTAGCCTCCTAATATGACGATACCTGTAGTAACGATGTGGGCGAAAGTACAAACTTGTGATGGACCACCAGAAAGTTGACTCTTGTACTATTGTATCTGACCAACCAGAAAAACATTTATTTATGTTGCTAATAAAAGCTAACCTAAGCATCCAAGGCCTAAAATCTGATTGCCTAATATAGTACATATTTGTGCTAGGCTTGGGCCTAGGAATATTAAGTTTGGTGTTTAGCTTTATTTTTTTCCGGACTATCAAAAATAGTTCAAACAGTGGCTTCATGGGGCTCCATTACTACACATGTGTACACTCCACCACATAGTTACAACAAGTACTGTCGTTCCTGGAGGCCGGGTTGTGGAGGTGATTCACAGATGCTGATACCTGTACTCACCTAATGGCGCCTGTGGGGACTAGGATCCGCTTTTGGTCCCGCCTCTACGCCAATGGGACCAATGCCCTCCATCTGATCGCCAAGTACGCACTGCGCCAGCCTGTAGGTTTTATTGAAAAATATTAGTACTCAGACTGTCAAGCTAAATAACTGGCTGAACTCTCCGTAACTGAACTAGCTGAACTACAACTAGCTACTAGTATGCTAAAATACATTGGCGGAGTTTGTTCTATGCTTCAGTCTGCTCTTCAAGCACTGCAAACTTCTCCTGCAAGACAGACAGCAAAACCCTCTTAATATTATTATATAGTTCTTCGCTGCTGAGTAAAGAAGTTTAGAATATATTTTGTAAAGATTCCATCTCGTATAAATATAACATTATGACATAGGCATAGTAGCCAAATTAGCGTGCTACAGCGATGAGGTTGAACTAGACCTATCTCCATTGTTCCAAAACATCAGGTCTGAGAGGAGAGAAATCAGACTCAAGTGAAGAGTTTATCAAACAAGAAGATTAAATTTATCACTTCTAAACTTACGTTTTCTTTGCGAATGCAAAGAGGGGAA
>WNGS01135237.1:17928003-17948558 GCA_020271785.1 Procambarus virginalis
CTACGAGCTGTTTCCTGGGGATGTATGCGCGTAATATATATAATAGACATAATAGCTAAAAAAACAGATTGGATAGAAAGGCGGGTTCCAAGAGCTATAGCTCGATTCTGCAGGCACAAAATAGTAACTAAACACACAACGAAGAGGATAAATTGATGAAAGACAATCAACAAATGTCCATGACAAACTGAAAAAAATAGTTTAAAGGGGTTTATCTGAAGCAAAGTAATGAAGCTGAATTCTTGGAAATAGTAGACCGGACACAGTTTACATAACGTATAAAGTAGGAGAGGAAATCTCCTGAAAGCTTATAGGAAAAAAAAATCTGGGTTGAAAGTAGCTTGCGCTCGCAAACGTTTGATGCAGTATGAGGCTATCAGCTAGAACACTTTAGTGATCAAAGTAATTACAAAGTTCCAGGTTCCTCATGCCGCCAGGTCTGATGAGTCTAATGACTGGACACTCAATAATGTAGTGTGTGTGAATATATACAAGATCATGACCCATTTCCTGCTCACAGAGCTTACACACAGCTTACACAAGGAATACCCAGGGATAGGAGATTCGTCACCTGTAGCCTGCACCTGCCACAGGTAAAGGTAACCCAACGTGAGCTTGACATCCACTAAGTCATACTCTCTAGTGGATGGTTGGTGACGCTCATATATACACAGGTTTCAGATCTAAACAAAGCATAACTTTTTACACTGGTGCTTTCAGGCCTTAGAGTGACAGTTAAGCAAACCCAGCTGTGTCTGGGTATGACTAAGGCATGGTATGGCTAATATGACTGGTACAAGCAACAAGATGAACAACCCAGCGGGTGTTCTTCCTATTTGGGGGTGTTTGAACATGCTTCTATGGCGGTACATGTTCACTCACCGGATGAGTGACGCTGCCCATTAAACTCGCCATTTGGCAAAAAAAAGACATTAGGGCGTGTGGTGTTGATGCAACACTGACTTGAATCAGAAACCAGTGTGGCATCACCACCCATCTCCACAACCGCGTAATAACATTTCAGCATAGAGGTTCCCGGGAGTCGAACTCCTGATCCTCGATTGTGAGTCAAGAACGTAGATTACCGTGCAAATATATATGATGGTAAAAAGACCGCCTCTGATTGTTACGTCATGTAACCGCCCTGATGACAATTTCAAATTAGTATTTCATATTCTAATTTAGCAACTTCGTACATTGTTAACTGACATTTTTTTTTCAGATTGAAAACTTGCCGAGTGATGAAAAGTTCTCCGAGGAATATTATGTAAGTATAGAACACACTGCATGTAATTTTACCTCAGTTTCATAATAAAAGTCAGGTAGAGTAAATTTTGGAACATATAGTTAGGCTTTCTAAATTATGACAGAGTACTCAGTTACGCAATTAAATACTAAACCATTTACTTCCTGTGTAGATAGCTAATCCTCCAATAATTTTTCTGGTGAATAGCACGAAATCCAAATAACTAACAATTAATAACTTAACTGAAATTTCAGTGGACTTTTGCTACTGAGAAAATGAACCTGTTGGCACGGACGAAGTTGATAGAGTGGACGACTAGCAAGTGGAACACCCTGGAGGACCTGAAGAAGGTGTACAAGCAGAGTCTGGGAGAACCTGAGGTAACCTTCTAGCTATACCCAATTTACACACTATTATCTCTGCCATATTCAGAGTACAGTCTACACACACCAAATGATGGAAACATTTGTAACAATAATAATAATACAATAATTTGTATTTATATAATATTCATTAGCGAACATATAACAATGGTTTATTAGTTTAGTTTAGTTCATTTATTATGCACCCCATACCCATCCCGTGGGCGGTAGTGGAAAGGGTTACAGAGGCACATAATGGGCTCAGGGACTGAACCCCACAATTCATTTAGCTAAGCAAGTTACAATCTTGATGAGCTAGTTACAAAATTCAATATAAGTCATCACATCAACAATGGGTTCGAGATCGACCTCAAGTACAGGTTCTAAATTAAGCAACTGACATATGTGGAGAGCTAGTGTCACAATTGATATGTTTGTCCTGCACACCGCCCCCCATCCATCGGGCAGCGGTGGATAGGTTACAATCACTCAGTTACTACCTACAATTAGCAAACGGGATATTTGACTAAAATTTATTTTAGCCAAATTGTTAATAAATGGTTTATTAGTAGGTACATAAATTGTATATTATATAAAGCCATTATATACTAGGCAAAACGTTTCGGACATAATTTAAAATAATTTACTTGACTTATTATAAGCTTAATGTATGTAATTACCTGGACTAAACAGTAGGGCGACAGTCTTGCTTCTCTAATGTATATTATATAATACAAATTATTTTATTGGACAGGCTGCTGTGTGATGGGGAGTTTTTAGCATCATGTAGCTAGTTTTCTACTCCCCTTCATATAGTCTAAGGTAGCTATACAAATGCAGAGGTACCTAAATGTGTAAATAAAAAAACTACAGAAGCCACTTTTCTTGTTAAAAAACATACACATTTATAGTGAAAATGATCTGAAGATTTAACTATTAAATATCTATATATATAAATGCATATATACTGTATATATATTTCAGTGTATCGATGTGTGGAAAGAAGACTGGTGGTTCGGAATTCAGAGGCTTCAAGGTGTTAATCCAAACATTATTACCTTGTGCAACAAAATCCCGGAGAAGTAAGCCATTTATTGTGCTGTCATTCACCTCTTATACCATCATGGGACTTCTCCTTCCTGTCATCCTACCCCCTCTCTTGCCCTGCCTGTCATCCTACCCCCTTTTTTTGGGGGCTTCTGCCTGTCCTCCTACCCAATCCGTTTACTATCCCCTCTTGCACCTGTCAGTACTCTTGTCCTATCTTTAGTTTTTCCCATCCATTCCTCTTTTAAAACTCTAAGTTCTAATGCTGGTTTTCTCATGTTTAGTAATCTTAATTTTTCCTTTCTTTCTAAAATGGGCTATCACCTGCTGCTTCTGTTCACTGAGCAGTAGATAGTTACCCAGGTGTTAGTCAACTACTTGTGGGGTTGCTGCAGCCAGAAGGGCAGTAATATGACATTGGGGGACCTCAATATAAGCTTAACATTTATTTATATAATATACTGTATATTTATTTTGGGGACAGGCAGACTATAAACATTCTGCCTGTCCCCAACAAAATTAATTACTGTACTGTACTATTATTTATTGTTTGTTTCCTTATTAAGCAGTGCTCAAGCCTTTTATATGCTAAACATGCAGTTTAGTTTGTGATATAATATTGCAAATTTTAAGATTCATAATGTTTGTATATCTATTCATTTGTCATGTTTCTCTGTGTACAGATTTGATGTGACGGAGGATACCGTGAAAGGTTTGCTTGATGATCTCTCTCTAGCTGAAGCACTTGAGAACAATAAGATTTTCATCTGTGACTTAGAAATAACTGATAATTTGTCTTGCAAGGATGATCGTGAGGTATGTTGTATATGTATTAATTTATGAATAATGTATGTCTTTAAATGGCCACAGATCATCTAGAATTTCTCGATTGCTATGATAATCCTGTTTAGACAATTCTCAACATCATAATATTACCACAGTGTTAAGAGATTAAACTTTGATTATGTTGTTGGTTCTTGCAGCTTACTCAGTTTGTGTAACAGTTTTCCCAAGCTGGCAATTAAAACTAAAAAATAAAAGACATTTTAAACAGTTTATCATTGGCCTAATGATCTTCTATACTGTAGGTTGTTGGCCATGAAGCCCAACAAGTGAGTGAGTTTACCCTATCTTTTTCAGTTGGCATCTCCCTTGGCTCTCTTCTACCTTAACAAACAAGACAAGTTGCTGCCCATTGCAATACAACTCAAGCAAGCAAGAGGACACGACAATCCAGTAAGTATTACCCTGGTTAATGCAATATTAAAGGAAACTAAATATTACTAAAAGGAAAAGTAAGTAAAAATTAAGTAAGTGAGTTGTCATGTAATTAGTAAGGTAAAAAGTAATTATTTTTTTGTTTTCTACCACAGACGTGGCCACACATTTACAATGCTAATCAACATTTTATAAATTTTCTTTTATCCTCCATGGACAAGGTTAGAGATCTGTAAAGCATATAGTTAAATTATTTTGAATGACTTCCCATCCCTACATGGACCCCTCTGTCCACACTCGTAACAAACTATTCCAGTGAACATCTCTATGTTCACCCTCATTACAAACCATACCAGTGAACACCACTGTGTTCACTCACATTGCAATCCATGCCAGTGAACACCACTGTGTTCACCCTCATAATCAACCATGTCATTGAACACCTCTGTATTCATCTTCAAAACAAAAGACAAGTTGAGAAAAGGTTATAAATATGATTCTAATTTTCAAGTCTAACTTTGTTAAATAACAATACTGTATACTGCATTTACCAATGTCTTAAATCATCTTTTTCTCTCCTAGGTGTACACACCAAATGACCCGGCAAACACATGGTTGGTGGCGAAGATGTTCTATAACAATGTCGAGGCCCAGCATCATCAAGCGCTAACTCATTTGGGCTACACACATCTTCTGATGGAAGGCGTGGTCATTTGTACGCATCGAAACCTCTCTCCGTCACATCCACTGTTCAAACTAATGGCACCCCATTTCCTCTTTCTGCTAGCCATCAACACGTATGTTAAAATAATTGCTGTTTGTAACTAATATTGGTTTAGTGTAATATATACGTTTTCAGATAAAAATTTATTCAACATTGACATTTGACTATGAATACTGAGTTGTCATGTAGATTTGTAATATATAAAGATTTACTAAAACATTCAGACATATAGTACAATACATAGATTTAATACAATGTATTGTTCATATAATTGTATGCACAAATTTGGATCCCATAATACAATGAGCAGTGTTTAAGGCAAGACAAAAGGGGTAAAGATAATATGTATTAAAATAGTCAGTCACTTAATCTTTATTTAAATAGAATCTATTACTACATATAATGGATTCTATTACATGTAATTGTGCTACATGATTGGTGTGTACCTTTAGAAGCTTATAGTGACCTACTTGAGGGGCATCTGTATATACTGGGAGGGTAAGGGAAGTAATGATGTTTATGTTTATGTAATGTGTATACATATTGCCAAGCCTTAACTATGAATTTAAAGGATGAACTTTGAATCTAGAGTGTTATAATTAAAAAGTAATAATAGTAGTAGTAGAGCAGTAATAATAATGGTAGTAACGTGATAATAATAATGTTTAGAATAATGTATATATAATAATTATTTATTCTATCGATGACGGGCAGCCAGTGTATACTGTATATGCAACATTTATTTATTTATTTATTTATATATTATATATATATATATATATATATAATATATATATATATATATATATTATATATATATATATATACAAGAAGGTACATTGGGATTGTGAGGATACATAATATAGTAATTACAATCTTGTAAAGCCACTAGTATGCGCCCGTTTCGGGCAGGTCCTTAATCTAAGAAAATTTTAAGTAGGTAAATACTTGCAAAATTTATAAAAAATGATAACAGTTACAAGGCAAGAAAAAAAATAAAAGATGAGAGAAAATTGTAGGTATATTAAAGCACATAGGTAGCTCAGATTGATTGCAATGACAGCTTGAATGGTAGTTGACAAAAATTGGTAGGCACAATACAGCATATGGCTAGCACATAAAAGAAGACAGCAATGAACACAATGATAAGGTTGTTTGGGTTAGGTACATAAAAATTGGGAGATTGGGTAACACTAGATACAGAGCAAATTTAAAGCTCAGTGTAGGAAACTACGAAGATGAAATTAGGTACTTTTTGGTTTTGCTTTTAAATGAGGCAAAAGTTTGACAGCTTTTCAATTCACTAGGGAGTGAGTTCCATAGACTAGGTCCCTTAATTTGCATAGAGTGTTTACACAGATTAAGTTTGACCCTGGGGATATCAAAGAGATATTTATTTCTGGTGTGGTGATAATGGGTCCTATTACATCTGTCCAGGGAGAGTTTCAGAGCATGGTTTGCATTTAAGAACAGGGTTTTGTAAATGTAGTTGACACAAGAGAATGTGTGGAGGGAGTTAATAGTTAGCAAGTTTAGGGATTTAAACAAGGGAGCTGAGTGTTGTCTGAAAGCAGAGTTAGTTATTATTCTGATAGCAGATTTTTGCTGGGTGATGATGGGCTTAAGGTGGTTTGCAGTGGTAGACCCCCATGCACAGATACCATAATTAAGATAGGGGTAGATTAGTGCATAATATAGTGAGAGGAGAGCAGAGTTAGGAACATAATATCTTATTTTAGAGAGTATACCAACTGTTTTAGAGACTTTCTTAGTTATGTGTTGAATGTGGGTGCTCTTGTCTAGGAATAGGCCAAGAAACTTGCCATCATTTTTATTACTGATGTTAATGTTGTCTATCTGTAGCTGAATTGCATTTGATGATTTGCTTCCAAATAAGATGTAGTAGGTCTTTTCTATGTTTAATGTTAGTTTGTTAGTTGACATCCATAAGTGGACTTTTTTTAATTCATTATTCACAACATTATTTAGTGTATGTGGGTTGGGGTCTGAATAGATAAGGGTAGTATCGTCAGCAAACAATATAGGTTTAAGAATATTAGAGACATTAGGCAGATCATTGATATATATATAAGAAATAGAAGAGGTCCTAAGATGCTGCCCTGTGGCACTCCAACGGTAATTGGTAGAGTGGAAGAAGTTGTATCATTGATGGTTACACATTGGTGTCTGTCACTAAGATAGGATCGGATGTAGTCAAGGGCAAGGCCTCGGATTCCATAATGCTGGAGTTTAAGTAAGAGGTAGTTGTGATTGACAGTATCAAAGGCTTTTCTTAGGTCAATGAAGAGTCCAATCGGAAACTCATTTTTGTCAAGGGCTGAGTAGATTACGTCAAGGAGACTAATGATTGCATCATTGGTGCTCTTTTGGGACCGGAAGCCAAACTGGCAGGGGCTGAGTATGTCGAATTTTACGAGGTAGGAATAGAGCTGTTTGTAAATAATTTTTTCAAATATTTTTGATAGAATGGGTAGATTTGATATTGGTCTATAATTGTTTATGTCCGCCGGATTGCCTCCTTTATGGACTGGCGTTACTCTTGCTTTTTTAAGGATATCAGGGAAGGTATGACACTCTATAGATTTGTTGAACAGTAGAGCTATGGGTGGGGCAAGGGCATGGGAGGCGCTCTTGTATACAATGGACGGAATTTCACTGGTGTTCCCTGCCTTGGTTTTTAGAGAGTGTATGATGGACACAACATCTGCCGGGCTGATTGGTGAAAGGAGAAGAGTTTGGATAGCTGCCTGAGAGATATGTGTTAATATGTGTCTGAGTCTGTGGGAGTTTACTGGCAAGATTGGCACCAACCGATGAAAAGAAGCTATTAAATTCATTTGCCATTTCTAAATCAGTTGACGGTGTATTCCCATCCTTACAGAGTTTTATTTGGTTATGTGAGTGTTGTTTAGTTCCTAGGATACTAGAGATTGTTTTCCATGTGCTTTTCATGTTGCCTTTTGCTTCATTGAATCTATTCACATAATATGCAAGTTTTGCCTTTCTTATGATACTGGTAAGCATTGATGAGTACCTTTTAGCTACTTCCTTTGAAACTAGGCCAATCTTAAGTTTCTTTTCATATTCATGTTTCTTGTTGATTGAGTTGAGAATGCCACTTGTGAGCCATGGATTGTTTAATCTTTTGTCAGTTACTTGCTTGGTAAGAAGGGGACAATGAAGGTTGTAGAGGCTTAGAGTTTTGGAGAGGAAGAGGTTAGCTAATGAATTTATATCCTGGGTATTATTGAATTCAGAATCCCAGTTAATATTGTGAAGTGCATTTGTAAGATTGCCTAAAGCTGATTCACTGTGTAACCTAAATGAAAGTTTCTTGCTTTTTGGTGGTGTTATGTCCATGTTCGCTATGAGAAAGGTGGGATAGTGGTCTGTTGTTCTGTCATAGATTATACCAGATACAACGGGAGCTGTTATGTTTGTCCATATGTGATCCAAGGTAGTGGCTGATGTTTGAGTGACTCGGGTAGGTTTGGTGATTGTGGGGATTAGCATACAGGAGTTCATGCTGTTAAGGAAATAGTCAACTTGAGAGCAGTTTTGTTGACCAAGGTCAACATTGAAGTCTCCTCCCAGAATGATGTGGTTTTTGTTGAGATCATGTTAGGCTTATATCGAGGTCTCCCCCCCAAAGGTTGAACTACTGACCCTCTCTGCACGATGCAACCCCACAATGTGCCGACCAACTCCTGGGTACCTATTTATTGCTAGGTGAATAAATAGGTACCCAGGAATACCTATTTATTCACCTAGCATAAAAAATAATAATAAAAAATAATAAACAGGACCATTAGGTGATAGGAAACACACCCAACCATTTCTGTCCGCCCAGGATTCGAACCCGGAATTCCCGATTACATTGTATACTGTACATACATGGTGCAACATTACAATTTTTATTTAGGCCCTTTAAACATACAAAGCATTTCCAGAAAATCTTAAATTGGTTTGCGTAGGAGATTGTTGCAGTTAGTGGTATTAAAAGCTTTCAGTACATCATTAAAAGACCAACTGAATATTAAATTTTATTGTGGTGAGCAAATAAAGCTACACAGTTTAATATGGCAGCAAACAGCTGCCATAATTATTATGGTAGCATTTGTACTTCATAATAAAAAACATGTACAGTACTGTAGTTATTTATACAGTTCAGTATATGTTGCTGTATAAATAAATTACTGTATAAACAGATTACTGTATATGTTATATATTAATCTTTACTATTTAAAAACTAATTGGTAATTGTGCAGGATTTGGGGAAATCATATCCAGTATTTCAACATAACTTCCTGTATGTTTATTGTTGACAATATAAGATGGACTGATTGGTGATAAAAGCTTTCTAGGACAGATTGCAAAATGATATGTCTACACTGGTCAGGGTTACTTGGATATTTCTGGCAAGATTTCTCCCTGTCAATGAAAAGTTGTTCAACTCTGAACATTTTAAGAATTTAAATGAATGAATTATCTTTAGTGAATTTTATCTGTTGATTTCCTGTGTGTTTGTCACATCTTTAGGATGTTTTGAGTGTCGGATCATATGATATTTGAGATCGTTTTCCTTGCATTTCCAATGTTCCTGTAAGTTTCTTTAAGTAGTTAACCAAATTTAAATTAAAGGACCAAATTAACATATTAATACTGTATCCTAATATTAATAAATATTATTATATACAGTATTAACATATATATTAACATATTATTTAATATATTAATATGTTAATTTGGTTCTTCTGTTTAATAATAATAATAATAATAATAATAATAATAATACAGTATGTTATTATTATTATTATTATTATTATTATTATTATTATTATTATTATTATTATTATTATTATTATTATTACAGTATCATACAGTATTTACATCAAATATAGTGGATCAGATTACAGTGGTTACTATAGTAAATTACAGTTTTATACAGTAGTTGTATATTTTAGACATGCATATTTTAGACATGCATTCAACATTTCAAGGACAACATAAAATAATAAGTGTAGTAACTGGGATGAATATTATTGTAATTATTACCCAAGTGTAGTTACCTAAGTGTAGTTACAGGATAAGAGCTATACTCAATGTGTCCCATCTTCCCAGTACAGTTCTCTTTGTCGTATAACACTTTGAAACTACTGACGGTTTTGGCCACCACCACCTTCTCACCCAACTTATTTTCCGTCTACCACTTTTTGCGAAAGTGAACTTTCTTATATTTCCTCACCAGCTTTGTTTAGTTAGTTTAATTCTATGGCCTCTTGTTCTTGAAGTTCCAGGTCTCAGGAATTTTTCCCATTCAATGTTATCGATTCCTGTTATCATTTTGTACGTAGTGATTATATTGCCTCTTTTTCTTCTATCTTCTAGTTTAGGCATATTTAATGCCTCTAACCTCTCCTCGTAGCCCTTGTCCTTCAGTTCCTGGAACAATTTAGTTGCATGTCTTTGCACCTTTCCCAGTTTGTTGATGTGCTTCTTAAGATATGGGCACCATACAACCACTGCATATTCCAGCTTTGGTCTAACAGTGGTTGATGAACAATTTCTTTAGTATTTCACCATCCATATATTTAAAAGTAAATCTGAAATTGGTAAGTGTAGCATAGGCTCCTCGCACGATGTTCTTTATGTGGTCTTCAGGTGATAGTCCCACATGTAGGTTCATGCTGCTGCTGTGACCCACATGTAAGATCTTATTGACCAGACCACACACTAGAAAGTGAAGGGACGACGACGTTTCAGTCCATCCTGGACCATTCTCAAGTCGATATCGACTTGAGAACAGTCCAGGACGGACCAAAATGTCGTCGTCCCTTCACTTTCTAGTGTGTGGTCTGGTCAACATACTTCAGCACTCATCGCCTGCAAGATCTTATTGCTATTGTGCTGCTGTGACCCACATGTAGGGCCTTTCTGCTTCTGTGTTCCACATCTATAGGGTCTTGTGACTTTTGACAAGCCTCTGGCTTCCTATCCTCGTTGAGCCCACAAGTGTTAGTGGTTCTCAGGTAAACTTGTTGCTACTGTAACCCACATATAAGGTCTTGCTGCTACCACAACCCACATATAGGGCCTTGTGTGGGAGGAATAGTACATACACAAAATGGTATCTTTTCTTCACAACAATGTTGCCTATTACACCATGGTTGGCCATGTTGTCATGGGCAACCAATGAAGTACAGTTAACTTACAAGTTCAAACCTTCTTCACAGTAATTTTATTTCAATTTAGAATATTTTTGGTTTTGTGTAGTGAGGTATTGTTTTTAAGTTTTGTAGTTTATCATACAAAAGCTTCCAAATGTTTAATATAATGAGTGGATTGTACTTCCTGTAGGAGAGGATTAGAAAAGCTGGTATCTCCTGGTGGTTGGGTAGATACGTGCATGACCCAAGGAGTGAAGGGCATCTTCGAACTCATGCGGAGAGGCTTTGACCGCTGGAGATTTGACCGTGAAGGACAAATTGAAAAGGAACTGGAATCTCGAGGTGTCTTAGACAAGAATGTTCTCCCATATTATCCATACAGGGATGATGGTGTTCCACTTTATAATGCCATCAAGAAGTATGTTACTGCTGTTGTCACTCATCATTATGGTAAGTCTGGTTCTCATTTCCATTAGTTAAATTGATAAATTAAAGTATTATTTCCTATTGTAGAGGACAGAAAGCCTATTAGGCTTATTGAGCTTCTTATTGAGATATATACAAGAGTTGTTACATTCTTATCCAATGACTGGCCTTCCCCAGGCTGCAACTTACAACAGTTGACTATCTTTCAGGTACCTATTTACTGCTAGGTGAACAGAGACATCATTTGTAAGAAAACATGTTCAACTTATCTCGCCTTGCCAATAAATTAAGGATTAATTTTTTGTGAGTCAGCTGTTCTAATAATTGCACTACTCAAGAAGCAAATATAGTGTTGGAACAGATAACCCAAGGAACATATATGGCGTATTGAGAGTAAAATAAAGAGTGCTACATAGCAATATTTTATTTTTTATTTTATTTATACTGTATATACAAGTTCTTACATTCTTGTAAAGCCACTAGAACGCATAGCATTTTGGGCTGGTCCTTAATTTTCATTTTACCTGGAATACAACCTGTAAAATTAAAAAAAAAAACAGATACCCATTCATTGCTGGGTGAACAGAGGTATACATACAGTTAAGGATTGGCACCTAGTCAGTCTTCTCCAGCAAGAATACAAACCCAGGCCAAATCACTCGTGAAGCGTGGGGCGAGTGTTACCACTGCGCCATGGGGACCACCTTTGTTAGTCCAACATGCAGCACGGGGATTGACCCTGTACAGCCCTCAGCCAACCTGCAACACAGTGGTCAGTCTTGTACAGTCCTTGGCCAACCTGCAATGCAGTTGTTAAAAAACAGCCAGCTCATAACCAACGGATCCTGGGTTTGATTCCAGGATAGGGCAAGACATTTGATCATGTTTCCTTACAGTTTTTTATTTTATTTATGTATACAAGCGTTCTTACAATCTTGTAAAGCCATCTGATGCCTCTGTCCACCAAGGTACCCAAATAGGTACCCAATATGATTATGGTATATTTAATATGATTATATTCAATTTGATTATTATATATTTATATAGAAAAATACTTGCATTCTCTGGTTATACTGTATTCAATTGTAGATACATTGTATGACATTATTATTTTTTATTAGGCTGCTAATATTATATTAAATACTGTATAAAATGCCATGGCATTACTATGCCAATAATACTTACACCTTATGTATATATCTTATGACATGTATGACTAATGTAAAAAGCAACAGGTTCAGTTAAATTCAAATGGCTTACAATAAAATTTCATAGCAAACCTCAATTAACAGATACGGCAGAAAAGCTGTCGGAAGACTGGGAGCTGAAGTGGTGGCGGAAAGAATTAGTCACAGCTAGAGACAACAATGGAGTTGGATTACAGAATGTCCCTGGAGACTGTGATGGTAAGTTCGTTTATGTTTATCCTAGCTCTAAGGCATCTCGTGCTCAGAGGGCAGACAAAAATGTCGAACCAAACACCGGAGCTGAGACTTGAATCTCGACTCATGTGATGCAAAGCTGAGTGCTGTACCACTGGACCACTACACCATAAAAGCAAGAGACAGTATTTTTCAACAGATTCAATCCCTTGCCCGGGTGCATTTGAGTTTCATAGTCAACTATTACATCAAGTCCACATTTAGGCAATAAAAACATACTACTAGTATAATTAATTTTGTTGTGGACAGGCAGCCTGTATATATATATATATTTTTTGTTACATTCTTGTACAGCCACTAGTACGCGTAGCATTTCGGGCAGGTCCTTAATCCATATACAGTATAAATGTTAGGCTTATATCATGGCCCCTCACATAAATTCAGGTAAATTTACTGTATTCCAGACTAACATTCCTATACAGCACTGTATTCTAGACCATTAACTTTTACCTTTCTGTATTCTAAACTAACATGCATATAAAACAGAAAATAGGATATATATTCACCCATAGCATATTAAACCCAAGGAGTCACCTACTCGCCAGTGCCTTAAAATTCAGCTGAAAAAAATCCTTGGTAATAATAGAGTACAATACCGTTGACAGGTTGCTAGCTTCTTGTTTCTACCAAGAGCACAGAGATTTGGCTATCTTGTAAATTCAGATAAATTACTTGAAAAGGAATTAATGTAATTTGAATTTTTCAGGATTTAATTCTGTTGATGAAGTGATAGATGTAGTGACGATGATCATTGCCACTTGCTCCCTGGGCCATGCAGCTGCCAATTTCCAGCAATATGAGCAGTATGCTTTTGTTCCCAACTACCCAGGAATTTTAATGATAGATGTACCTAAAGAGAAGGTAAGTGTAGTTTGTGTCTTCTTAACTTAAATTATAAACATGATCATAATATAATTACGAGTAGTAGTGTACGTGACTTTCTACATTCAATATACAGTATAATTTTGTTCTTGGGTAAGTATACAGTACAGTAAAATGAGGTTTTCATTTTACATGCTGAAAACCTCTATGTGGAGGTTTTCAGCATGAATACAAGAAAACAAATTCATAAAACACACCAGTAAGTTGTCACTGTATAAGAATCAGAACTTTTACTTTGTTTATAACTATACATAGCTAAAGGTGATAAAATTATCATTCACATTATGAATTATGTGATAAATACTGTATAATTATTAAAAAGTTACTTGCAATTTGATAATTTAAATTAAATGGCAACTAAAGGGAAGTATTTTACACCTGGCTGAATGAAGCTGCGGCATGTGAACACTGCTTATGTTCAGTGTGACAGTGCTGACTGTAGCGGTGAAAAGATGGGGTATATTTCTGGGATACAGTACCTTTATTCATATTTTTCTATTTACTCCTCTATTTCTTCTAGACTGATGACCCAACACCCTTTCAGAGGAGAAAAAAGGATAGTGATGATAACAATAATAGAGATGAAATCAATGACATTTTGAGTAACAATAATTTCATATTTGCTTTTTCAATACTTTTCAGAAAGACTATACAGAGAAGGAAATAATGGCAATGCTGCCAGACAAGAGGATGACCTTAGATATCATGGTTATCACAAAACTCCTCTCCAGCAGGGGTACCAACAGCTTGGGAGATTTTGAAATGCAATATCTCTATGATCCAGTGGGTGTTAAAGCAGCAGAGGAGTAAGTATTACCTTTGATATAAGACATTTCTGCTTATTTATTTAACAAACTACTGATCATCTTAAACCTGTTAAATTAAATATACAACAAGATCTATGTCAAGACACTGTAATAACTGTAACTTTTATCATTTTAGATTCCAAAAGGACTTGAAGCGACTGAGCTTAGATATGAAGAAGCGCAACATTGATCGTGACTGGAAGTTTGAATGGTTGGACCCAGAAATTGTTCCAAACTCCATCAGTGTGTAGCAGTTTACAGCCAGCACATGTATTGATAACAATACCAGAGCTTCAATGAGAAGAAACTAATGCCTATTTTAATTATCAGAGAGTTTTGAATGAAGCAAATTATATTGTTATATACATGTACAATAATTTCAAATACAAATCTGTTTATATCATATTTCATAAAAATAATAAAAAATTATGGTTTTTTTACAAAAAAAATTATACATTGGTCTAGATAATTACATTTTTACATGTTTTTTTCAAATTGTAGGATGTACTGTTTAAGGAAGGGAAGTCATTCCAGATCTAAAACTAGTTAACTTTATCCAATGAGACAGTACTCAATCTGCCAGTAAGAAATGTAATCAAATTTACAATTGTTAAGTGCTATATTATTGTTGCAAATGTTCATTACATTATTGCTATAAATAGTGTATACAAAATAGACAACTGGACTTTTAACAAATTCTACTATTCCAAGTAATCTCATAATTATTTTCATAAATTATGAAACAAGAGTACCAGTACTGAGGTACTGTATTTGTATTTAATGAGTGAGAGTCAAAGAGATCACCCAAGATATCAATACAAGAGCAGATGGACATAAGGGAAGTGATATAAGAAATGATGTTAGTGAGGAACAAGTGACTCTGAGGTGTCAGGAAAGCAAGATCATCATCCTGAAAATCTGGAGTTCCTTATGAAGAGTTGTACAATTGTAAGTGAGACAGTGCAGTTTGAGGAAGGTGCAGGCCTTTGTTCCATTAAGTTAGCATGTGTGTGACTAATATGTAGCCTAGCTAGAGCCTGTTCCCATTTCCTATTACAGTAGTAAGGAGGAGGTCATAGAAATATACTATGCAGTTTGTTATAATTCATTGTGTCTGGGGAACAGGCAGCCAGAGTGTATTCATATGGGTTAGGCTTATATTGAGGTCTCTCCCCACCCTCCCCCGAGGTCAAATCACTGACCCCCACCCAGGATGCATCCCGACAACAAGTTAACTCCTAAGTACCTACTTACTGCTAGGTGAATGGGAGTATTAAGTGACAGGAAATACGCCCAATATTTCTGTCCCTCCTGGGATTATTATTTATTAATACAGTACTCTATTATTTTGTATTATTATTATTATTATCGTATATTGTTATTTTGTATTATTAATAATTGAGTATTATTTGTAATGCTCAACCAGCTATCATCCTAGCAGTTGCAAACTGTGGCATGAATGACAGGATAGAAATCCAAGATAGGAAACTCATTTGGGAGACAGGACTGACACTAAGGCCTCTTCAATTGTGGCATCTGCAACTTCATTACACGCAACAATAAAGTATATTATTTCATACATTGGCTTGCTTTGGTGTCCCTTTGTAGGGAACAAAATGTCTATTAGGCTCATTCAGGTCTCCCAGTGAATGACGAGGCTATACACACTTGTCATCCAACCAGTTTGTGGCCAGACCAAGCAGTGAGCAGTGTTTTAAACTACAGACCAAGTGATGCAGGCGTCATCTACTGCACAATGCCATTAGCATGGTGCAGTGCTTGTATATTTGGGCATTACAGTACAGTATATTTTCTTTTAAACACTTTCACTGAATGCAGGTATATTTAGTATTAAATTAATATCTTGTGAAAGTTACCAATACTGTATTGCATGGTTCTTATTACAGTACGTATTTAGTGCTGCGTGGTAAATTCAAACTAATTTCTCCTATACTGTACAGTATTTTTCATTTTATTTGTAACATTTCGACAAACTTTTTTCCTATCTTCAGCCAACATAATACTGTAGCATGTCATAAGTGTATGTATTGTCGAGCCAGTTCAGATCAGGTCAATAATCTGTAAAATAGTGTATTAGTGAAAATTATGTCTATTAACTAAAACGAATTCTTCACATATTAGTTGGAATTAAAGTACTGTACAGTACATATAATTTATATAACAACAATAATTACAATTATTACCTGATTTTTCCAAGTACTGTACAGTACATTTATATAACAATAATAATACAATTATTACAGTGTATTTTTGGTCAACATCTGTCTTGAAATAAATACTCCATTTGTTGTCACCTGATTTTTAATATAAATAAAATGATTTTAAACATTACTAAGGTTCCATTTCATATTATTAAGTTAATTTACAATATCATGCAGAAGGTCAATAATTCAGCAGTCTCTCTTCAGTAAGCTTTCCGATACAAACTTCACTAATTTGAATTATGATTATCCTACCAGAAGAATCCTAATTGCTCACTCATCTTGTTTTATATTTAAGTATAATATTAATGAAAGCATAGCTATTTCAACTCATCCTCCAGAAATTATAGTAGTTATAACAACTGTTGTATTCTGCAAAAAAGTTCAGATTTTGTACTACTGAAAGGCTCCAAATGGCATTCTAAAAAGTGGAATAGTAACTATACAACTAATTTAACCTGTCCTAGGTCAATATATACAATCCTAGACCTAATATGTATATATATGAATTTTAGGCCTAATATGTGCTATTTAGGCTTAGTAAATTAAATTTTAATCCGATATATACCATTTTCAGCGTAATATATGCCATTTTAGGCTTAGTTTAGTACATACATTGTCCTATGAATATTTAAGTATAGTTGTTGCCTTTTTTCTCATGCCCCCTTCTAAATTAATAGTACAAAATGTCATATATTTTTGGTGTAACAGTACATTTTTGTACATTCCAGCAATAGTTGCTATAAGTACTGTACTACTCAAATTTTTGTGATGACTAAGTCGGATAATCCAGTGCTAGTGTTGTTCTAGGGTGTTGACACAGTACTTTCAAGGAGAGAGAGAGAGAGAGAGAGAGCAAGCCATTTACTGTACCTATATGGACAAAATAAATTTGAATCCATATGTTACTTGGAATGATAATTCCAATCACTTTTCTGCATAAATGACTCATTTATATATGTACTGTATATATATTACTGTATCACCAGAAATGTCATTACAATTATTTATTCATTCAAATCAAAGAGTGCAGTATAACAGATTACTGTATCATCTCTTGCATTCTTATTCATGACTCATATTCTCTCTAAATTATGCAAAGTGCATAATATATCAGAGGGAAAATTTTCTGTGATTTGTGTTAAGAGAAAAAGTGTGCTGCTAAATGCACTTCATTTACAAACTGGCAGTACTGTATATTTTACCCGCTGCTTTTAGCATTTGTTGTTTAGTGTATAATGTATTAGAGATTAAATACAATATTTTTTATCAGTTAACCAAAATAACATCGTGATATAGAGAATTTAATGTGTGTGAAAGACTCACTATAGATGTAAAGTGCCTTGTATAGTGACTGTTGTGAGCCTCTTGTAGTGTCACTTGTGACACCTCTTTGTGTCACTTGTGACACAAAGATTCTTGATGTGTGTATTTGTGTGGGTGATTAGATATGTATGTGTATGTATATGTGTATACGTATATATATATGTACATGTATGTATGAGGGTGTGTACATGTGTATACAACATTGATAATTTTGTAACTAGCGTCAAACATTGTTATTTGCTTAGCTAAACGAACTAGAGGGTTCAGTTCCTGAACCGATTATGTGCCTCTGTATCTTTTACACCACCGCCCACGGGATGGGTATGGGGTGCATAATAAAGAAAAAATTGAATTGAATTGTGAAAGATGGTGATTTTGTTTATGTTAGATTTATTAGTGTGTGTGTGTGTGTGTAAATATTTTCTTACATATGGAATGACAAGTTTTGTGGCACTCTGTATTGTTCTTAAGTGAGTGCATCAAATATATGATGTGAAATTGTCTGTTAGTGTATAATAAAGAAATTTTATATATATATATATATTTTTTTTTTTTTTTTTTTTACAGAAGGAAATTAGTACTGTATATTCACTTCAAGCTCTGACTGTTGTATATTAATAGCATGAAGTTTTGGACTTGTGTATATTATTTGCTACAGTATCTCCAATCACACATACCATGCTATACAGTATATACTATTCTCCTGAAGCCTTGATAAAACATCTGCTTTAATATTATGTATCTTATTTTTGTATTTAAAGTGCTACCATCAAATATAAGAAATACATGTATGATTCATTATTCTGGTTTTCATTAACATTTTTTGGTAGCGGCAATGAGTATGTGTTGCTAACAAAGCATCCTATAGGATGTGACAACTAAGGAAATTTTTAGGATTAAGATATGTTGTAGAAATAAAAGGTCACTTAAGATTATGTTCATAATGTTAAGAGCGAATGCTCCTTTGTCTATAAGGTATGTAATGTTTATATTCATGACACCTATATCTGGTAAGACATCGTCTGTTGTCTAATAAAGGTTGGGTTTATTGCCCAATTGCCTAATAAAGGTTTCGCTAGATGGTGCAACATAGATTTCTGTCCATTTTTGTCCCGCCCAGAATATTTCTGTCTGAGGTGGGGCAGAAATGGTTGGGCACATTTCCTTTCATCTAATTCCTCTGTTCACCTAGCAGTGAGTAGGTACTCAGTAGTCAGTCAGCTTGTGGGGTTGCATCCTGGGCAGGATCAGTAATTCGGCCTTGGGGGGTAGGGGGGCCTAGATCTAAACCCACAGTGTATGAATTCACTCTGGCTTCCAGTCCCCCGACACAATGAATTACTGTATAATTATTAAATACAATCAAATTAGTAAAGTGCTAACATATGTACATAGATACATTTTTCAAAGATCTTAATACATTTTCTTAGACTCGCATCTATTTTGTCATTTAAATCAATAACATAGATGAGAATATTACAAACCACATCATCAAATTTGCGGATGACACAGTCCGTAGAATTACCCAAATCTACCTAAATTTATCCAAATTCTCCTAGCATTACGTAAGTAATGAAGAAATATGGTATATTTATTTACTGTAATGTTGGTGTTGAATGCAGAACATGATCAAACCTATTTTTACTCTGAAATAATCTAATTTCATAACAAAGTAGAAGTAAATATGTAGCAGGTGACGCCATAGGAAGTCGACGGTCCAAGCGACAATGTTGTGGAGGGAATTATCCAAGATATACAGTATGGTCGCCTGGAGAATGTTGCCATATCAGCTTCCTGTACACAGTGATCCAGTCGTCGCACTTCTTTGCTCAAATTGTCGCAAATATAATTAATGATATTAACAAGTAGAATGGGAATTTGAAATAATATCTTTCATAAATAGCCACAAAATATTTAATATTTATTTATAAAATGTGTCTGGAAGTTAAATCAACTCCACAGGACAATAATTTTGTTATAATAGATACCAACATTATTCGTTGGTATGTGTTTGCAACTTAAACTACTCATGTCCTTTTCGCTCATAAAACACCGAACCCTACACGATCTCTGATATATTGCTTAATTAATAGAGATTCACAAATATAACTTATATTTGAATATGTTATCAGAAAGGCAGAGATAAAATAGTTTTTGTGAATCCATCACAGAGATTATACCTTATTAAACAGGAAAGATATTCATATTTTAAACAAGGTTTCTTGGCCAACACTCTCCCTATAGACACCCTGGTGCCTCTCCCTATCGATGGGAACTATGACCTTTCGAAGATCAATGTTAATTTAATCTAGAAATTGTAATAAACAAAGTTTTCTATGTCATAGTGTCTGGACACTGGTGCCTAGTGTCTGGACACCATAGACCTAGTGTCTGGACACCCTGGTACCTAGTGTCTGGACACTTTGGTGCCAAGTGTCCGGACACCATGGACCTATTGTCCAGACACACTGGTGCCTAGTGTCCTGACACCCTGGTGCCTAGTGTCCTGACACCCTGGTACCTAGTGTGCAGACACCCCTTACCTTGAGGTTACCTTGTGGTGCTTCCAGGGCTTAGCGTCCCCGTGGCCCGGTCGTAGACCAGCCCTCCTGGTTGCTGGACTGATCAACCAGGCTGTTTGACGCGGCTGCTCGCAGCCTGACGTA
>WNGS01135237.1:17987558-18002845 GCA_020271785.1 Procambarus virginalis
TCTCGTGTCACTTTACACGCTATGTGGGTCGGGAGAAAATAAAAATTAAAAGTTCCGAGAAATGATGATAGATCCTTGAGCGTGTCGCAGTGGGCACTCGGTTTGTCAGGTTATACTCCAAAGTGTCTGACCAGTAACTGAATGGGTGACTTCGAGAAGTTGATTATACTCCTGTATCAGACAATCTGAAATAATTCACCATCATACAAGCCTCCTTTAACGGCCGAAAACTGGTTAATTAAGCCTAGTCAATTAATTCTGGTCTTTAGAATGCCAAGAAAACTTGGCTAAGCAGATAATAAGACAAATTAACGTCACGACTTAATGGAGGATCCAAGACGACCTAAAACGTCGTTATTGTCGTCTCATTTCGAGTGTAGGGGTTAATGTTAGGTGTCCTGGCTGAGGCTTCAGCCTCCACGACTTGTCTCAGCAGTCTGGATCTGGATCTGTCCACACAAACGTTATATTATGGGTAAGGCGGTAAAGAACAGCTTGTTGACTACACGAAGAGTGAGGAAGGGATTACAACAGGCTGTTCCCTGAATACGGCCTACACTCACCCCTCAATGTGTTCTAGACTCAACCTTGAATATGACCTGCACTCAAACCACAAATATGACCTGCACTCAAACCACAAATATGACCTGCACTCAAACCACAAATATGACCTGCACTCAAACCACAAATATGACCTGCACTCAAACCACAAATATGACCTGCACTCAAACCACAAATATGACCTGCACTCAAACCACAAATATGACCTGTACTCAAACCACAAATATGACCTGCACTCAAACCACAAATATGACCTGCACTCAACCCTGAATATGACCTGCACTCAACTCCAAATATGACCTGCATTCATCCCTGAATATGACCTGCACTCAACCCCCAAATATGACCTACACTCAAACCCAAATAAGACACACTGAACACTGGAATATGACCTACATTCAACCCGATGTATTACATATAAATGTTCTCTTTGCCCACGTGCCTAGGAAACCCAACGATCCCATTACATGATATGTTGCAGATATGATCCATACCATTGAGCATACTAACACCCAGGGCATTCTCAGCCATGTATCAGACATTCATCAGGACCCAGGCTTACTCACCCCAGCTGATAAAACATACTAACCACACGCCCAGCCACACTGGGAGGAGAAGTTTGCAAGCTGTGCCATGGTCTGAATATGTTACCATTTTCACATATCTTGGCCTTGAGATCCCAAGGCCATAGCTTGAGGTACAGCTACGCTGCTGTGTATAGCTTGAGGTAGAGTTACGTTGATGTACGTAGCTTGAGGTACAGCTACGTTGCAGCTAGACTGAGTCGTTGATGTAGAGTGAGGCCCAGGGGGGGGGGTGCTCAAGGTTGTGGTTGTGTATCTTCTCAGCTATGACGTAATTGTCAGAATTACAAAAATGCTGTACCTTGCATATATTAGATCATTAGTTCATTATTCTGTACCCGTGACTAATCTAGTCAATAGACAAATGTTCGGATGGCTTAAAATTATGCGAAACGAAACTATAGGAGTGGTAATAGGATCTACTCGTACACCTATGTTACGATGTCCTAGTACAACTATGTTACGATGTCCTCGTACAACTATGTTACTGTATATAAGGAACGTAACGCAGTGTCATAAGAGTCAGTGATCGCATCGTTAAATTTAATGCTTTAATGGATAATTTCGACGCTGAGGCCAACTCTTGAACAAGAGCCCTCGAAGCATTCTTTATCGAAGGTCAACAACTCTGCGCGGAATTACTTAAACTGCAACTGCACTCAAAATGCACCAGATTTGCAATCTTTACCAAAGGAGACAACAAGGACACTTTCCCTCACAGTGGGAGATCAACCCCCATTTATTCTTTCATCTATTCCCATTCCAAAGAGGTAATTCAAGGTCAACCCATATCTCGACTTGAAGCAAAGTACAGAGCGTTTAAGTCCTACTGATGCTGGGGCCATTGAGCGCCCCCTTTCCCAAACCATTTACACTGATGGTTCCTTTCCCCAGTCCGCTGCTGCTGTCGGAAGTTCAGTTATGGTTTCAGGGTGAAGCCATCTATCATCATACTATCATGCACGAGGAGCCACACATCTATGGTTCATCCAATAAATTCAGCAGACTTTCTAGATGTTACTACTGCTCTTCTTAGACTCGGTTACAAGTATCTCTGGGAATTCTCATTATCTGCCGATGTCGACCTGACCAAATGTAAACTGTCAACAAAATTATTCGCACACACCCTTCGCACCCATGGAGTGCGAAAAGATACGTGAATTCAGAGACAATTCTATGACCAATGTTCCAACGATGTCTAAATATTTCATTCAAAATGATCTGCTACCAGAAATTTTAGCCAAATATCCCCCACTGGATGGGGGGCGGTGTGCAGGACAAACATATCAATTGTGACACTAGCTCTCCACATATGTCAGTTGCTTCATTTAGAAACTGTACTTGTGGTCGATCTCGAACCCATTGTTGACGTGGCGACTTATATTGAATTTTGTAACTAGTTCACCAAGATTGTAACTTGCTTAGCTAAATGAATTGCGGAGTTCAGTCTCTGAGCTCATTATGTGCCTCTGTAACCCTTTCCACTACCGCCCACAAGATGGGTATAGGGTGCATAATAAATGAATTAAACTGAACTGGGTGAGGCGGTGTCCGTGTCTGAGGCCACTCTTCACTCGGGTATATTTGCCATATGCTTTGCATTCTAATGTGTATGTAGATCCAAAGCCTACACTTTAATTTCAAATGTTTCTGTCAACTCTGAATGCACTTAGTTCTTCCGGACACAACTCTAACAAGGTACAGCACAGAACACAATTGTAATGGTAGAATCACACTTTATCATATTGTGTGGCATATGGATTCCATCCCGCTTTGTACTCCGAATGCATGATAGAATAAAGGATTTAACCAAATTATGTTTCTATAGAGGAAAGGCATTATAATCTTGGATTCCCTATGAACATGCAGAGCGAAATAAAGTACCAAAAAGGTACTGGTCAACACAGGTGATCTCTCCTTTTTTGAAAATTGCTACTCAAATGATTTATTAAATTCAATTTCCTCTATAGAAACATAATTTGGTTAAATCCTTTATTCTATCATGCATTCGGAGTACAAAGCGGGATGGAATCCATATGCCACACAATATGATAAAGTGTGATTCTACCATCACAATTAGTTCTACCATCACAATTAGACCACTGGTGTGGTCTGGTCAACAAAGTACCAAAAACTTCATGACAGCTTAATAAATTGATTGATGAAGAATGAGCCACCCAAGAGGTGGCACGGGCATGAATAGCCCGTAAATTTAATAAATCAGAGAAAAGGTTTATGTTGTTGTTAAAGATTCAGCTACTCGGAACAAGTTCCAAGTAGCATGGGCTATGGTAAGCCCGTAACTTACCTGGCACAGGAGCGGGGCAAGTAGCACGGGCTATGGTGAGCCCGTAGTGGACTTATCTGGCACAGGAGCGGTGCTGTGTCCTTCCATGTTGTTATAGATTCAGCTACTCGGAACAAGTTCCAAGTAGCACGGGCTATGGTGAGCCCGTAACTTACCTGGCACAGGAGCTGGTCAAGAAGCACGGGCTATGGTGAGCCTCGTGGACAGATGTCTGCCGTGTGTGTCCTTCCAGCCAGAAAAGGTTTGATTGATTGATGAAGATTAAGCCACCCAAAAGGTGGCACGGGCATGAATAGCCCGTAAGTGGTGGCCCTTTTGAGCCATTACCAGTATCAATAGATGATACTGGAGATCTGTGGAGGTGCGACTGCACCCTGCGTGACGGGAGATGTCTCCCGTGAGAAAAGGTTTGATTGATGATGAAGATTAAGCCACCCAAAAGGTGGCACGGGCATGATTAGCCCGTAAGTGGTAGCCCTTTTGAGCCATTACCAGTATCAAGAGATGATACTGGAGATCTGTGGAGGTGCGACTGCACCCTGCGTGACGGGAGATGCCTCCCGTCGAAAAGGTTTGATTGATTGATTGATAAAGATTAAGCCACCCAAGAGATGGCACGGGCATGAATAGCCCGTAAGTGGTGGCCCTTTTGAGCCATTACCAGTATCAAGAGATGATACTGGAGATCTGTGGAGGCGCAACTGCACCCTGCGTGACGGGAGATGACTCCCGAACCAACTGGTGACCAAATGATGGAAAAGGTTTGATTGATTGATTGATAAAGATTAAGCCATCCAAGAGGTGGCACGGGCATGAATAGCCCGTAAGTGGTACAATTTTTTTTTCTCCGTAATTCTTTTCATTATTCTGAGATTGCATTTAATCATCGAGCTGTTATCGCGGGGGAGGATACTGCTTCACAGTCTTTATGAGGGCGTCCAGCTGCTGGACACCTTTGTTGACCAGGAGAGTGGCTCTGTTGATGGCTTCAGGGTGGCCACAGCAAGATTCAGGAACTCTTAAAGCTCTTCTAAGGTCGTTGGTTGCTTCACATTCTAGAAGATAGTGAAGTAATGGCTTTTCTGTGACAGTTTGGCAGAAGATGCACTCTCTCTGTCGGGGTTCACCAATCTCCCAGTTGCATCTGTAACCTAGACGTAGTCTATATAACCTAACTGCTATTTCCCTGTGGATTCCTTTTGGGATATTTAACCTTTCTAATTTAGTTGCCTGAAGATACCATGTTGCAGAGGGCGAGCCTTCAGCTATTCTCTGGTGTAGGTAGGCTTTGTTGAGGTGTGAGAGTTTTTGGTGATGTTGTTTTTAATGTTCTCTAGGCTGGGTTGAATTGTTTTATCTATCACTGGATGACGAGTTGCCAGTTTAGCAATTTCATCAGCTTTCTCATTTAATGGGATTCCAATATGGGATGGGATCCAGTTCAAGGTTATGTTGAGTCCTTTGCCTTTAGCGACTGCTCCAAGATACAAAATGGTGGTAATTATTTCCACGTTATCTTTCCACTGTTTTTGTCCTAGTATTTGAAGTGCAGCTTTTGAGTCTGTGTGTATGATGGCATTTTGAGTGTTTTGTGCAATCACATATGCGAATGCCTGTTGTATGGCAAACAGCTCAGTTTGGGTTGATGATACTAGTCCTCCCAGTCTCCAATATGCCTGTATGCTGGTCGTGCAAAGAGCAGCGCCAGCACTTTCATATTCTGTGTCCACCGATCCGTCTGTGAAGATGTGGGTGGCTCCTGCTACTGCTATGCTATACATTTGCTCTTCTATTATGCGCCTTAGGATTGTCGGATCATAGGCAGCCTTTTTCATTGGGAGACTTTCTATTACTATTTTGAAAGTAGGCTCTTCCCACGGTGCAGCAGGAGTGTAATTTGGGTGGAAAAGGTTTAAATATCCAGCAGCTATATACCTATGCATCCACCTCACTACTCACTGCCATCCATGAGGTCAGAGGACTCCTAAATCTCACCATGTATACTGCTCCGGTACAGGAGCAGTATACATGGTGCGAGTTATACAGGCCGGATGACGGTACACGGGCCGGATAATAGAGATTTGGCCAAATGTTAACTTTGAAATCAATTTGACTCACATTCACAACATCACCATGAAATTTTGTGTGAGCATATCCAGTTCCACCTAAATTGGATCACCAGTTCCACGCGTAGTGGATCACCAGTTCCACCCATGGTAGATCACCAGTTCCACCCATGGTAGATCACCAGTTCCACCCATGGTAGATCACCAGTTCCACCCATGGTAGATCACCAGTTTCACCCATGGTAGATCACCAGTTCCACCCATGGTAGATCACCAGTTCCACCCATGGTAGATCACCAGTTCCACCCATGGTACATCACCAGATCCACCTATGGTAGATCACCAGTTCCACCCATGGTAGATCACCAGATCCACCCATGGTAGATCACCAGATCCACCCATGGTAGATCACCAGTTCCACCCATGGTAGATCACCAGTTCCACCCATGGTAGATCACCAGATCCACCCATGGTAGATCACCAGTTCCACGCGTAGTGGATCACCAGTTCCACGCGTAGTGGATCACCAGTTTTAATCCTCCTCCAATTTGTTATTGTCTCCCTTCCATGGCCTCCCTCGGCATGCATATCTTGTTGCTCGTCCTCTCTCTCTCTCTCTCTCCACTCATCTTCCTGCTCCTCCCATCCCGTGTTCACCATCTCCCATCCCATATAATTAGCTGTGCTCTAATCCCCATTCTTCGAGGCGTGACGTCAGGCCACATTCAAGGACCTCATTAGCCACCCACTTCTTTGTTCACGTCTCCTCCTCCTGCTGTGTTCGCCACTTGTTTCTCTCGTGTGGACATATTTTGGAGCTGAGAACCAACCTTTTTCCAACAGTTTTTCAATTAGCTTTTTGTGTCATTTTTATTGGAAGAATCTATATTTCGATGTGGCGCCTTTTGACTTAATTTTATGATTGTGTGATTGTTAGATATAATTAACTTTTTTTTTTCCTCTTGGGTGGTAATTGTTGTGGCTGGCGGCCGGCTCTGTCCGCACCCTTGCTGGCTAGACCTCATACTACAACACTACTACAGTGTGCTGATCTCTGGGCGGACTACAATACCCGGACTACAACTCCAGGACAACAACACCCGGGCTACAATTCCAGGACAACAATCCCCGGACAACAACACCTGGACTACAATTCCAGGACAACAATCCCCGGACAACAACACCCGGACTACAACTCCAGGACTACAATCCCCGGACAACAACACCCGGACTACAACTCCCAGACATTCGGTATCACCAAACATTGATATGATTGTACTATCTTAAGCTGTTGCTGTTCTAATATATTGTTTGTAAAGAAATACAAATCACATTCCAACTTAGTCACTGTTTTCAAGTCTAATCCTAATTGCTTCTAATTCTGCTCTCGATGTCCTTGATACTTCGGTGTAAAGAATTCACAAATACCACATTGCGCTTAACCAGCTTCATCGTCATTAAAAAGATTCTATTTTGAACTTACATTAATCTTGCATTTGTTTTAGTAAACTATTCAAGACCATATTAGGACTTATTATGTTTAACTTTCCTTGGGGAAAGTGTCCAGACAATATAAAACCCACATTGTTTCTTCTCTCCACCTACCTTAACTATCCACACTTTAGTTCTCGTTTCTCTGCTTTAATTAATTTCTTTCTCTTCTCTATCGATCTCTCTTCTACTCCTTCATCCTCCTCCTCCCTCCCCCTTCCCTTTCCTACTCTCTTCCATTTACTTAATTTCTCCAAACACTAGGCGCCAGGGTGTCCATAAACTAGGCATCACGGTGTCCGGATAATAAATCTAGTGTCAAGACACTAAGCACAAGGGTGTCCAGACACTAGGTCCATGGTGTCCAGAAACTAGGCACCAAGGTGTCTGGAGACAAGGTCCATGGTGCCCGGACACTGGGCACCAGGGTGTCTTGACACTAGGTCCATGGTGTTTGGGCACTAGGCACCAGGGTGTCTGGACGCTAGGTCCATGGAATCCAGACACTAGGCACCAGGGTGTCCAGACACTAGGCACCAGGGTGTCCAGACACTAGGTCCAGGGTGTCTGGACACTAGGGGCCCACGATTTCCACATACAAGGCACCAGGTGTCCTGACACTAGGCACCACGGTGTCTGGACACTAGGCACCAAGGTGTCTGCAAACTAGGCACCAGGGTGTGTGGACTTTAGGCACCATGGAGTCAGTACACTAGGCACCATGGTGTCTGTACATTAGGTACCAGGGTGTCCGGACACTAGGCACCATGGTGTCCGTGCACTAGGTCCACGGTGTCTGGACATGAGGCACCACGATGCCTGGCACCTAGGCACCAGGGTGTCTGGACACTAGGCACCAAGGTCTCCAGAAACTAGGTCCAGGGTGTCCAGACACTAGGTCCATGGTGACTGGACACTAGGCACCAGGGTGTTCGTACACTAGGGGCCATGGTGTCCGGATACTAAGGACCATGGTGTCCCGACACTAGGGACCACAGTGTCTGGAGACTAGGTACACCATGTGTCCGGACACTAGGTCCACAATGTCCAGAACACTAGGCACCAGGGTGTCCAGATACTAGGCACCAGGGTGTCCGGATACTAGGCACCAGGGTGTCTGGATACTAGGGACCATGGTGTCCAGACACTAGGCACCAGGGTTTCTGGACACTAGGCACCAGTGTCCAGACACTAGGCACCAGTGTCCAGACACTAGGCACCCATGGTGTCCAGACACTAGTCACCCATGGTGTCTGGACACTAGGCACCAGGGTGTCTGGACACTAGGCACCAGGGTGTCTGGACACCAGGCACCACAGTGTCCAGACACTAGGCACCCATGGTGTCCAGACACTAGGCACCAGGGTGTCTGGACACTAGGCACCAGGGTGTCCAGACACTAGGTGCTAGGGTGTCTGTACACTAGGTACCAGGGTGTCCAGACACTAGGTGCCATGGTGTCTGGACATAAAGCACCAGGGTGTCCAGACACTAGGCACCAGGGTGTCTGGACATAAGGCACCAGGGTGTCCAGACACTAGGCACCAGGGTGTCTGGACACTAGGCACGAGGGTGTCCGGACACTATGTACATGGGGTCCGCACACTAGGCAAAAGGGTGTTCAGACACTAGGTCCATGGTGTCTGGACATTAGGTACCAGGGTATCCAAAACCTGGGCACCAGGGTGTCTGTACACTAGGTACCACAGTGTTTGGACACTAGGTCCATGGTGTCCGGACACTAGATACAAGGGTGTCTACACTAAGCACCATGGTGTCCGGACACTAGGCACCAAGGTGTCCAGACACTGGGACCAGGGACTGTCGATCAGATACCTGATCAACCAGGCTGTGACTCATACGTCATGCTGCGAGCAGCCGCGTCAAACAGCCTGGTTGATCAGTCCAGCAACCAGGAGGGCTGGTCGACGACCAGGCCACGGGGACGCTAAGCCCTGGAAGCACCTCAAGGTAACCTCAAGGTAAGGGGTGTCTGCACACTAGGTACCAGGGTGTCAGGACACTAGGCACCAGGGTGTCAGGACACTAGGCACCAGGGTGTCAGGACACTAGGCACCAGTGTGTCTGGACAATAGGTCCATGGTGTCCGGACACTTGGCACCAAAGTGTCCAGACACTAGGTACCAGGGTGTCCAGACACTAGGTCTATGGTGTCCAGACACTAGGCACCAGTGTCCAGACACTATGACATAGAAAACTTTGTTTATTACAATTTCTAGATTAAATTAACATTGATCTTCGAAAGGTCATAGTTCCCATCGATAGGGAGAGGCACCAGGGTGTCTATAGGGAGAGTGTTGGCCAAGAAACCTTGTTTAAAATATGAATATCTTTCCTGTTTAATAAGGTATAATCTCTGTGATGGATTCACAAAAACTATTTTATCTCTGCCTTTCTGATAACATATTCAAATATAAGTTATATTTGTGAATCTCTATTAATTAAGCAATATATCAGAGATCGTGTAGGGTTCGGTGTTTTATGAGCGAAAGGACATGAGTAGTTTAAGTTGCAAACACATACCAACGATAATGTTGGTACCTTGAGGATACCTTGAGGTGCTTCCGGGGCTTATCGTCCCCGCGGCCCGGTCATCGACCAGGCCTCCTGGTTGCTGGACTTATCAACCAGGCTTTGGACGCGGCTGCTCGCAGCCTGACATATGAGTCACAGCCTGGTTGATCATTATCCTTTGGAGGATAGGATGGTTCTATTATAACAAAATTATTGTCCTGTGGAGTTGATTTAACTTCCAGACACATTTTATAAATAAATATTAATATTTTGTGGCTATTTATGAAGATTTATTTCAATTCCCATTCTACTTGTTAATATCATTAATTATATTTGCGACAATTTGAGCAAAGAAGTGCGACGACTGGATCACTGTGTACGGAAGCTGATATGGCAACATTCTCCAGGCGACCATACTGTATATCTTGGATAATTCCCTCCACAACATTGTCGCTTGGACCGTCGACTTCCTATGGCGTCACCTGCTACATATTTACTTCTACTTTTGTTATGAAATTAGATATTTCAGAGTAAAATAGGTTTTGATCATGTTCTGCATTCAACACCAACATTACAGTAAATAAAGATACCATATTGCTTCATTACTTACGTAATGCTAGGAGAATTTGGGTAAATTTGGTAGATTTGGGTAGTCTACGGACTGTGTCATCCGCAAATTTGATGATGTGGTTTGTAATATTCTCATCTATGTTATTGATTTAAATGACAAAATAGATGCGAGTCTAAGAAAATGTATTAAGATCTTGAAAAATGTATCTATGTACATATGTTAGCACTTACTAATTTGATTGTATTTAATAATTATACAGTAATTCATTGTGTCAGGGGACTGGAAGCCGAGTGAATTCATACACTGTGGGTTTAGATCTAGGCCCCCCTACCCCCCCAAGGCCGATTACTGATCCTGCCCAGGATGCAACCCCACAAGCTGACTGACTACTGAGTACCTACTCACTGCTAGGTGAACAGAGGAATTAGATGAAAGGAAATGTGCCCAACCATTTCTGCCCACCTCAGACAGAAATATTCTGGGCGGGACCAAAATGGACAGAAATCTATGTTGCACCATCTAGCGAAACCTTTATTAGGCAATTAGGCAATAAACCCAACCTTTATTAGACAACAGACGATGTCTTACCAGATATAGGTGTCATGAATATAAACATTACATACCTATAGACAAAGGAGCATTCGCTCTTAACATTATGAACATAATCTTAAGTGACCTTTTATTTCTACAACATATCTTAATCCTAAAAATTCCTTAGTTGTCACATCCTATAGGATGCTTTGCTAGCAACACATACTCATTGCCGCTACCAAAAAATTAATGAAACCAGAATAATGAATCATACATGTATTTCTTATATTTGATGGTAGCACTTTAAATACAAAATAAGATACATAATATTAAAGCAGATGTTTTATCAAGGCTTCAGGAAATAGTATAACTGTATAGCATGCTATGTTGATTGGAGATACTGTAGCAAATAATATACACAAGTCCAAAACTTCATGCTATTAATATACAACAGTCAGAGCTTGAAGTGATATACAGTACTAATTTCCTCTGTAAAAAAAAAAAAAAATATATTATATATATAAAATTTCTTTATATACACTAACAGACATTTCACATCAATTTCAATTTCACATCATATATTTGATGCCCTCACTTAAGAACATACAGAGTGCCACAAAACTTGTCATTCCATATGTAAGAAAATATTTACACACACACACACACACTAATAAATCTAACAGAAACAANAAGGTTTAACTTCTGGAAGGTCTTACACAAGAATGTTTGGCCTCTTGTGGCCGGAGAGAGAGAACAAGTGACAGTCACCAGAGACGGTATCCTCCCTGATAATGTTCTTCGTGTAGTGCGTAGATCACTGCACGCGTCCCCCGCTGGCTCTACAGAGGCTGGCGATGATGGACAGTACTCACCGAGTGACGGTACTCACAGGAGTGACGGTACTCACAACACTCTCACACCTCCCGATCACTAGGCTCCTCCTGGCTGGTTCCTGGCCTGAAAATAACAATTAATTCTTAGTTTCTACATTTTACATAAAGTACTACTACTAAAACACTACTAAAAATACTCTTAATATTTTTGTTCTTGCTGATTAAATAGAAATAATGCAAAAAATATACTTTAGTATAGCATTTGCTGACAGCTGAGTGGGCAGCGCTTCGGATTCGTAGTCCTGAGGATCCGGGTTCGATCCCCGGTGGAGGCGGAAACAAATGGACAGTTTCTTTCACCCTTATGCCTCTGTTGCCTAGCAGTAAATAGGTACCTGGGAGTTAGACAGCTGCTACGGGCTGCTTCCTGGGTGTGTGAAACAAAAAAGGAGTCCAAGTCGAGGTCCGGGCCGTGGGGACGCTAAGCCCCGAAATCATCTCAAGATACCCCTCAAGATAGATAGATATTGAGGAAATACTTAAGGAGCAGTGTTCCTGCCCCCCAGGCTTGACCACTCCTAGTCAGCATTACAAACACCTTATCTCATTCACTACTGAGAGAAATACCAAGTCTTCTAAAGACACTCTCCCCGCCGGTTCCTACCCAGGCCAGGGAGGAGGACTGGTTGGACGCCAATTCATAAATTGAAATAGAAATAAAAATATAAATAAGTTTATTGAGGTAAAATACACACAAAGGGATGAGATAGCTCAAGCTATTCTCACCCCGTTCAGTACATCGTGTTAATACATACATAGACACACACATCACAAACAATAAACATATTACAAAACATCTGAGTAATTCATAAATGTTCGCGCCAGTTCACCCAGCAGTAACTGAGTACCTGGTTGTCAAGTGACAGGCGGGGACTGTGTTCTAGACATAAGTAGTAGGTTAAGTTACCATGAGCTTTGGTAAGGGAGCGCTCTCTGTGAGGTGACAGGTGCGGGGGAGGCCGTCTCTTCCTGTACCCGCCTGGGTAAAAAAAAGGTATACACTAACTCTGAAAGTTACTCTGGTCTTGAACTGTGTATAGGACTACTGTAAACTTACTGGCTGCTTACTATGGTAAATGTGGATGTTATTGATTTGGTTCATTTATTATTATTATTATTATTATTATTATTATTATTATTATTATTATTATTATGCAATTATAGTGGTATATAATAGCCTTAGAAACTTTTGCTAAACAAAGGGAAGGGAAGGGAAGGGAAGGGAAGGGAAGGGAGAGGAAGGGAAGAAAGATATACTGTCATGATAAGCTAGTTATCGTCTGTTTCTGTAAGTATGTGTCTCCTTGCGCTAGTTAGTATGTGTCTATGCTTCTATCACGTGTTCAGTGCTAGTTAGTATGTGTCTATGCTTCTATCATGTGTTCAGTGCTAGTTAGTATGTGTCTATGCTTCTATCATGTGTTCAGTGCTAGTTAGTATGTGTCTATGCTTCTATCACGTGTTCAGTGCTAGTTAGTATGTGTCTATTGCCACTGTACTTAGTATATGTCTATTGTTATTTAGTATGTGTGTCAACACTGCTAGCTAGTGTCTATCGCTAGCTCGTATGTGACTATTACGAGTTCCAGTGTTTCAGTTACTAGTTAATATGTGTTTATCACTATTACTAGCACATATGATGTGAACACTACTATCGCAAACTAAATAAACAACTTCTTCTGCTCTGTTGAATCTAAGTTGAAATCATGTGCATGTATTACCCAGCGTAAGCACACTGGGGATATTTTGAAAGGACTTCAGGAAGTACATAACATTCAATGAAATACTCATACATTTCGTAAATTATGAAATTCGAGAAATTCCAAGAATTTCTGAAAAATCATATTCAATTACGCAATGACGGAAGATATGTCAATAGTTCTGCTAAGAGAACTTACATTAGGTCAGATCTGCTTCAGCAGGTGGTGTGAACCTCCTGCTTCAGCCTACCAGCAGTAACGTCTGCAAGTCTGCTGACCTTATTGGGAATAGTTTGTTTGTTCACCACCTAGGTGTAAATAGTTGCCTGGGAGTTATACAGCAGTTACGGGCTGCACCCCTCTGTGTTCACGTGTTATTTCGGGTTGGCTTCTCTTTCGCCGCCTTATGCAATCATGTGTTTACTTATATTTTTTGCCGCCACACATTGGTTGTTTGTTCCCTCTCACTCTCTCAGGAATGATGTGTGACACCTATATGTACTCCAGGCCTATATGTTACTGCAGGTATCAGGGAGCATTCGGAAAACTTTGGATCCCGCTTTTCTGCCGAGCGGATCACGGAATTCGTCTGTACCAAGGCTATGGATGTGTGTGTGTGTGTGGTGTGTGTGTGTGTGTGTGTGTGTTTGGTGTGTCGTGTGTCGTGTGTGTGTGTGTGTGTGTGATGTGTGTGTTGTGTGTGTGTGTGTGTGTGTGTGTGTGTGTTGCAGATATGAGATACAAACAAGAATCTCACTCCTTCAGACACAACAAAACCAATAACAGAGTAACTACACACAAGCGAAAACATTGCCACAGATAAGAGTGCACAAAATAATATGCAAATAAACCACATCTAAAAAGACAAGTGAGTGAGAACAGAAAAACAAAGACGAACGCGGGCCAAAACAAGAGATCGTTTGTACAAAATTTTTGTCTATTATTTTATCTGCATGTAATATGATCAATAGTTTATAATGGGGCTTGCTTTTGAGGATCCAAGGTGGAGAGCCTTGTTTAGTAACGGTGAGGCGACCTCATTGGTGCCTGGGGCGTTGGTGGACGAGTGACTGGTGGTGTGGCCAGTGTCTGGTGTGGCAGTGACTGGTTGATGGTTTAGTCTCAGAATAGGTTAGGTTGCACGCAGACGTCAACATAGTGCAAGACACATTTTTGCAACAGCGCAACATGCCTTGCAAGTGTCTGCTACCTGACTGTGTGATATTGTTCTCGGTACACTGCTGATACAACAAAAAGAGTTAATATTTCAATATACAGTTTATTATTTTTTACATTCAAAGCACCAGGCGCTTCCCAGGAGAGTAGTACGGTACTCCTCCAACCCAACAATCAACCCAACACCTACACCACCCACCATACACACCTCAATACCTAAACCTCCTAACCTACCTAACCCTAACCATAACCGACCTAACCTAACCTACCCAACCCAACCCAACCTCCTAACTAACCCAACCACCAACCTAACTAACCTAACACCTAACCAAACCCAACCTAACCCAACCCAACCACCAACTAAACCTAACCTCAACCCAACCTAACTAACCAACCAACCCACTAACCCCACAACCCAACCCAACCCCAACCACAACTAACCTAACCTAACCAGAAACTATACCCAGCCTCCGACGTCACAATCGGGACTCCCGGGCGTGAACAGAAATTATACGATTAGGGCACGTTTCCTTTCCCAAAACGAATTATTAAACATTGTAAGTCAAGAAATTATATGTTAAGACACTATCAAGTCCAGAATTCACGACATTATAGGTCAGACCGTTATATGTAGAGACTCGTGAATGGCAGGCATTGGGTAGGGGCCCCTCAGCCACACGTCAGTGACTCAGTAAGTGGAAATGATGCCGTTCTTCATTGGGACAAGACATGGTGCAGAACTATGGATGAGAGTGGAGCAAAATCAGTGAAAATTTGTAAGATGGATTATAGTTAGGAAAAACCTCACGTTCCCAGAACATACCCCTTGAAAAACGTTTGCTGTGGGGACAGCAAGTGGCCACTTGTAAGG
>WNGS01135237.1:18002870-18036010 GCA_020271785.1 Procambarus virginalis
GGGAAAATCCTAGAAGATAATATACGCAAGTTACCCTGCTAACCTGTGGTAAGAGCCATTCCGTTTTCTTTTAGGATTTTTCCCGAACTCTTTTTAAGGAATTGTTAACAGCGTCATTGAGGTGACTCTCGCGGGTAAGTCAAGCTGATTGACGTCTCCATCCTTGAGAGAATTCCAAGATCTGCCTCATGAATGTAAAATTGATTTTTTTAAGAACATTAGAGTAAAAACGAGGACAGGGGAATAAGGGGGGTCCTGGCGGTTGACCACTTACCTAATTGTGCTTGCGGGGGTTGAGCTTTGGCTCTTTGGTCCCGCCTCTCAACTGTCAATCAACTGGTGTACAGATTCCTGACTGGTGTTGAGTGGACAGCGCTCGGTGTTCGTAGTACTAAGGGTCCGGGTTCGATCCCCGGCGCTGGCGGAAACAAGTGGCAGAGTTTCTTTCATCTGATGCCCCTGTTACCTAGCGGAAAAAATAGGTACCTGGGAGTTAGACAGCTCCTACGGGCTGCTTCCTGGGGGATGTGTGTGTGTGAAAATTAGGATTAAGGACCTGCCCGAAACGCTACGCTGGTGGCTGTACAGAATGTAACAACTCTTGTATATGTAAATAAATAAATGTAGACAGCGCAGCGTTGTGGGTTGGTGGAACACGTGTCTGTGGTGGAGCAGAGTTGTGGTTGGTGGAGCACTTGCCCACGCGAGCAGAGTGGGCATGCCAGCAGAGTGGGCCACGCCAGCAGAGTGGGCCTGCCAGCAGAGTGGGCCATGCCAGCAGAGTGGGCCATGCCAGCAGAGTGGGCCATGCCAGCAGTGGGCCATGCCAGCAAAGTGCGCCACGGGAGCAGAGTGGGCCATGCCAGCAAAGTGCGCCACGGGAGCAGAGTGGGCCATGCCAGCAAAGTGCGCCACGCCAGCAGACCGGGCCACGCCAGCAGAGTGGGCCCCGCGAGCAGAGTGGCCACGCCAGCAGAGTGGGCCATGCCAGCAGAGTGGGCCACGCCATCAGAGTGGGCCATGCCAGCAGAGTGGGCCATGCCAGCAGAGTGGGCCATGCCAGCAACCGGGCCACGCCAGCAGAGTGGGCCATGCCAGCAGAGTGGGCCCCGCCAGCAGAGTGGCCATGCCAGCAGAGTGGCGCCACGCCAGCAGACCGGCCACGCCAGCAGACCGGGCCACGCCAGCAGAGTGGGCCACGCCAGCAGAGTGGGCCACGCCAGCAGAGTGGGCCATGCCAGCAGAGTGGGCCATGCAGCAGAGTGGGCCATGCCAGCAGAGTGGGCCATGCCAGCAGAGTGGGCCACGCCAGCAGACCGGGCCACGCAGCAGAGTGGGCCATGCCAGCAGAGTGGCCCCGCCAGCAGAGTGGGCCATGCCAGCAGAGTGGCGCCACGCCAGCAGACCGGGCCACGCCAGCAGAGTGGGCCACGCCAGCAGAGTGGGCCACGCCAGCAGACCGGCCACGCCAGCAGAGTGGGCCACGCCAGCAGAGTGGGCCATGCCAGCAGAGTGGGCCATGCCAGCAAAGTGCGCCACGCCAGCAGACCGGGCCACGCGAGCAGCGGGCCACGCGAGCAGCCACGGGACAACTTCGCGAGCAATACATTAATCACCGGCGGCATCACGCCATAAATTCATCAGAGTGAAGAGCAGCAATTGGCTGAGCTGTGGGGAGTTGATGAAGGCCAAGTACCTTAACACATGATACATGGACACGCTTCATTATAACTTCCTCGAATGCGTTTTTTTGCTGCTAACTTTTTATCATGTACATAAGCGTAAAATATACATATTATCAGTTTATATTAGTTCTTTAAAATTTCTTCTCGTCATCTTAATTTTGTAACATAAATTGTGTCAATATCTCTCGCTGCTCTAATGGTAAACTGCACTTTATTTTCCATTGCATAACATCATGTTAATTGTAAACTAAATGTTACTCACCTTATGCCAAAATATGTTTGATTTAGACTGATGTACAGCTGCTTAGTCCAGCCATTATTGCAAAGATTTGTGTAACTTGTTGCGAATAAAGTTTCCGACTCTATACTACACACATATAAATGTGTGTCAACGTCACAGCATAAACTTAGCCAGCACGTCAACATCACAGCATAAACTTAGCCAGCACGACAACGTCACAGCATAAACTTGGCCAGCACGTTAACATCACAGCATAGACTTAGCTAGCTCGACAACCTCACAGCATAAACTTAGCCAGCACGACAACGTCACAGCATAAACTTAGCCAGCATGACAACCTCACAGCATAAACTTGGCCAGCACGACACATCACAGCATAAACTTAGCCAGCACGACAACATCACAGCATAAACTTAGCCAGCACGACAACGTCACAGCATAAACTTAGCCACACGACAACATCACAGCATAAACTTAGCCAGCACGACAACGTCACAGCATAAACTTAGCCAGCACGACAACATCACAGCATAAACTTAGCCAGCACGACAACATCACAGCATAAACTTAGCCAGCACGTCAACATCACAGCATAAACTTAGCCAGCACGACAATGTCACAGCATAAACTTAGCCAGCACGACAACATCACAGCATAAACTTAGCCAGCACGTCAACATCACAGCATAAACTTAGCCAGCACGTCAACATCACAGCATAAACTTAGTCATCACGTCAACATCACAGCATAAACTCATCCTGCACGTCAACCTCACAGCATAAACTCATCCTACACGTCAACATCAGAGCATAAACTCATCCTGCACGTCAACCTCACAGCATAAACTCATCCTGCACGTCAACCTCACAGCATAAACTCATCCTACACGTCAACATCACAGCATAAACTCATCCTACACGTCAACCTCACAGCATAAACTCATCCTGCACGTCAACCTCACAGCATAAACTCATCCTACACGTCAACATCACAGCATAAACTCATCCTGCACGTCAACCTCACAGCATAAACTCATCCTGCACGTCAACCTCACAGCATAAACTCATCCTGCACGTCAACCTCACAGCATAAACTCATCCTGCACCTCAACATCACAGCATAAACTCATCCTGCACGTCAACCTCACAGCATAAACTCATCCTACACGTCAACCTCACAGCATAAACTCATCCTGCACGTCAACATCACAGCATAAACTCATCCTGCACGTCAGTCTAGGTGCAGGAGACGAGCGTGAGACAGACGATGGCGGCGCATCTGGAGAGAAGTCCCTTTGTATCCCCCCACCAGCATGGGTTCAGGGATGGAAGGTTTTGTCTCACAAGAACCTAATGGACTTCTATAATCAAGCGACCAAAATCAGATAAGTTAAGAGTTAGTTTAGTCATTTATTATGCAACCTATACCCATCCTGTATGCGGTGACGGAAAGTGATACAGAGGCAGATAATGGGTTCAGGAACTGACCATAATTTTGTATTGGCAGAATGTCTTCGACATAGTACCCACCAAGAGACTAGTGAAAAAGTTGGATACGCAGGCGGGAGTGATAGAGAAGGTGCTCCTGTGGATAAGGGAGTACCTAAGCAATAGAAAACAGAATGTCACGGTGAGAAAGACGTCATAGTGGCGTGATGTCACCATAGGAATCCCACAGGGATCAGTACTAGTTCCTATACTGTTTCTGATATATGTAAATGATCTTACAGAAAGAGGACACATTCATATCATTGTTTACTGATGATGCAAAAATTAAGAGTAGTATTAATTTGCAGGACGATATTAAGCAACTACAACATAACCTGGATAAACTCAAAGAATAGTCCAATAAATGGCTACTAGAGTTTAAGTGAAGCAAATGCAAAATAATGAAAATGGGTGTTGGGAACAGAAGCAAACTTATATCATCAGCGGCGTATGCTAGGTTGGCCAACATAAGAACTGCGGTTAGAATTTCTGAATAAGGATTAATTCAAAATCTTGTACACCACTTATGCCAGACCAATCTAGGAATGTGCAGCACTTGCCAAACACAAAATGTTGGAGAAAGTCCAGGAGTATGCCATCAGATTAGGCCCATAAAAAAGCAGTGTAATTTACGAGGAAAGACTACTGGAACTAAACGTTATAACAGAATAGTTAAGGGAGACATAATTACCACATACAACATACTAATGATAAGATAAACAAGGACAAATTATTTGTGACTGGTAGTACACGAACAAGGGGACACGGAAAACTGATCACCCACATAAGCTACAGAAACATGAGAGAGAGAAGTTCAGTCAGCATCGGAGTAGAGAACACATATAGTTAGGATAGAAGCCACACAGGCTCAAGAACACCAGCTGATTGACAGTTGAGAGGCGGGACCAAAGAACCGAAGCTCAACCCCCTACACTCGTACTTAAGTAAGTTAGTGGAGGTACATCAAGTGGTCAACCTCAGCATCAGAGGTGCTGTCTACAGCAGTCAGGTCTAACCAGGGTTCCGCGAGAATTTACAAAAGCTAGTAAAAAACAAATACAGCCTGTTACCTTTTTAGTAATTGAGTAAAAAACTAAACATTATGTTTTAACGTGACCTGTTGATGAAACAACGAAGCATTTTTGAAGTTTTGCTCGGGTAGATATTCGCGTGATATGTTATTATTTATTACTTAAGCAGCGAGACTCGTACTTACGAGGAGAAATTTGTTGATGCGGGGAATTTTTGTAGCGGGAAAGGGTCCAGTTGGCAGTAATAACCGGTGCTGGCACTCCCGCTTATTAATCACTACAGTTTGTCTTCTGTCAGATCATTTAAAATTAGCAAATTAACTTTACAGTACTCAAGTACAGTATTAATTTATTGATATACTATTTATTATTAAGTAAATGCTGTTTGTCAGATAAATGAGTTACTTTCAACCAGGCCCTTTAAGGGGGTGTGGAGGGAGCCAACGTGTTATCTCCCAAGTCGAAATATAGACATGTAAACAAGGCTGTGTGAGTGACGCGGCTCTAGCATTGCAGCCTGAAAATTAGGTCAGTATTATGCGATTACAACCTGTTGTTAGAGAGGAAATCCGCTCAGGGGAATGGATTGAGAACGACTACATAATTAGTGCTATTATCTATTATCTTTCCATGGTATGGTTAGGTTAAAGTTACTTTAGGTTAAGGTTAGGTTAGGTTAGGTTTCATTACGTTTCGTTACATTAATATGGTGTATTATTGCTGATAATGTGAAATATGGAATTAGAAAACTTATTTCAGTGTATCCAAGAATTCTGTTTACAGAAAACTAAATTCTTCAAAGAAAATGTTTTCAGGAAATATTTTTTGCTTTTTAAACCAACGATTTATAATTCAATAAAGTTATAACTTGAGAATAATCTGTGTTTAGGACAAACGTTCACTTGCCAGTTTACATGGTGATTATTATTAAAACCTTAATATGCTTTCAGACCATCACAAATATCTAAATAACTATCCAGGTGCAGACGAGGAGTCACAATAACGTGGCTGAAATATGTTAACCAAACCACACACTAGAAAGTGAAGGGACGACGACGTTTCTCAAGTCGATTGTGTCACAATCGACATGAGAATGGTCCAGGACGGACCGAAACGTCGTCGTCCCTTCACTTTCTAGTGTGTGGTTTGGTTAACAACTATCCAGGTGGTTTAAAGGGGGAGGAGGGGGGGGGGTGTGGTTTCTCATGATAATGGATTTGCTGATGACGGGGATGGTTAATCTTGCGTTATCATTAATTTACAATTAATTACTTTAGGTGACGAATTAATACGGCAACCTTACTTTCTGATTTAAGAGTGATATTTTATATTATTTACATGTTTCCCAGCCGAATATTAAATCAAGACCATCTGTACGAGGCTTGTGTGAGTGGCGGGTGGTGCTGGAGGCAGAGCCCAGTTCCACATCCAGTTCCACATTTATTTATTTATTTATTTATTTATGCATATACAAGAAGGTACATTGGGAATGTGTGGATACATAAAATGGTAATTACAGTCTTGTAAAGCCACTAGTACGCGCAGCGTTTCGGGCAGGACATACAGTACCATATACCATTCTGCTCTTCCATTCAACATTTAATTATTGTCACTTTTTATTTCTACTTCAGTTAATGCTTTTATTCTCAATCAGTTTTAAGTCTTAGTTTTTAAGTTAATTTTTCGACATCTTGTCGAAAGATATCTGGAACCTTGTGCCGTATCCATCAGTTACGGAGGCGGAGCCAGTTACGGAGGCGCTCAGACCTTCAGCTGTGGTAAGTAGCAGCACAAACTTCAACATGGTCCGGCCCTAAGTTCTGGACAATGTGCAAATATGTTAAGAAAACTTGTGTATACGAAGACGATGAAGATTAAATAGAAATAGGCAACAAATACTCTTGTGATATTTTATTCTAAAATATGTGTTATTATATGTATTAATATATGTAATATTATTAATATAATATAAAAATATGTGTTAATAACCCTACTACTCTGCGCTTCTGTTTTGTAATTTACCCGTGTCGAGCCTTAGCTGTCCGCCACCAGGGAGGGACTTGCATAGACTTGACGAAATAAGTTCATCACAAATCTCGAGCAGTCTGTCTTAAGGTCAGGCAGACAGTGTTATGGTTAAGCAGACAGTGTTATGGCCGAGCAGTCTGTGTTATGGCCAGGCAGTGTTATGGCCGAGCAGTCTGTGTTATGGCCAGGCAGTGTTATGGCCAAGCAGTCTGTGTTATGGCCAGGCAGTGTTATGGCCAAGCAGTCTGTGTTATGGCCAGGCAGTGTTATGGCCAAGCAGTCTGTGTTATGGCCAGGCAGTGTTATGGCCAAGCAGTCTGTGTTATGGCCAGGCAGTATTATGGCCGAGCAGTCTGTGTTATGGCCAGCAGTGTTATGGCCGAGCAGTCTGTGTTATGGCCAGGCAGTGTTATGGCCAAGCAGTCTGTGTTATGGCCAAGCAGACAGTGTTATAGCCGAGCAGACACCGTCAACCGTCCAGTCGGGGAGAAAGCCAGCCAGGGTGAGGCAGCAAGGGTCTCCCCTGTGGGTCTGGAGGCATCCATCATGCATGCGTACAGGTTGACAAGCCTGATAAGGCAACTGCATAGGCGGTACCAACTTATGCGTCACACTTATGATGGATACGGCACAAGGTTCCAGAGGAACGATGTTGAGACCGAACGTGTCCAACATTTGGACACGCTTTAGGGTAAGATTCCCTGGGTCCAGAAGCCACGGAAGTCGCTGTTGCGTTGTCATAGATTCAGCTACTCGGAACAAGTTCCAAGTAGCACGGGCTATGGTGAGCCCGTAGTCGACTTACCTGACACAGGAGCGGTGCTGTGTCTTCCACGGAAGTCTCTGCACTCAGTGCACGAGCAAGGACCAGTTTTTACTGTCGGTATATTACCGTACAAGCTGAAATCCATTTGCAATATCACCTGACTCTATGATACTGCATTAGTTGCTGCCTCTTGCAACACATGCAATACTATTATACCTTCGTGCAGATATCCAGCTGTACCCCCATACGAGGGATCCCGATTATATAAGTGATAATTAATTTGATAATGATAATTTGTATTCGGGGAAAAGTACATATATACACAATGAGTTACAAACAGAATGTTGGATTTCTAGATGAAGCTACACTAGTATGTACTACGCCTAGAGCCACTTGGCATAGTACATCTTGCCCGAAACGCGCAAGATGTCGAAAAATTAACTTAAAAACTAAGACTTAAAACTGATTGAGAATAAAAGCATTAACTGAAGTAGAAATAAAAAGTGACAATAATTAAATGTTGAATGGAAGAGCAGAATGGTATATGGTACTGTATGTGGAACTGTATGTGGAAACATGGTTCAAGTTCAAGTTCAAGTATGTTTATTGAGATAAGAAAGAAATACATCTCAAAGGGATAGAGTAGCTTAGGCTATTTCTACCCCCCAAGGAAACATGGTACTGTATGTGGAACTGTATGTGGAAACATGGCACTGTATGTGAAACTGTATGTGAAACTGTATGTGGAAACATGGTACTGTGTGTGAAACTGTATGTGGAAACATGGCACTGTATGTGGAAACATGGCACTATATGTTGAACTGTATATGGAACTGTATGTGGAAACATGGTACTGTATGTGAAACTGTATGTGGAAACATGGCACTGTATGTGGAACTGTATGTGGAAACATGGCACTGTATGTGGAACTGTATGTGGAAACATGGCACTGTATGTGGAAACATAATACTGTGTAAGGAAAGTGTTATGGTATAGAAAATGATATAGAAAAATGTGTATGTTTTCGTGCTAAGATATCAAGATGCCAGGGGAAGTGCAGGAGGCTAATGCAGGCAGGAAGCTTATGGCCACCCAGCACGCCACCCCTGCCCCCCTCCCCTACCCAGCCCCAGACCCCCTCCCCCCCCACCCAGCCCCAGACCCCCTCCCCCCCTCCGGGACAAAGCCGGGAAAATGACGCTGACGTAACGATGAGTCAACGATGTTCCAACGTTGATTAGCTCACTCACACGAGTATTGCCCACGTTGTCTAACGCAACTGCAGCGGCCAAAACGTGTTCTATTAACGTCGAATGATCGTTATCGAACTACAGCCACCCCTCAGAGAGATGATATCTTGCTATATATATATATATATATATATATATATATATATATATATATATATATATATATATATATATATATATATCTTGCTACACAGTTCGCCTGACAATATGGCGGATGACTTAGGCAGGTATTAGCCAAGTATCATTGACTGTTTTTATATGCAAATCAATGAAGAGTGTAACATCACGACACCAGTTGCGTGGCTGAGCCTGTTGCAGGCCGGATACTGCCGGCTCCTGCAACAGCAACACCTTTTGCACCAACGGCCTCTCCTCCTCACTGTTATTCACTGGGGGGCTTTCCATACTTTCTTGGTGAAAACTGTTTCTCTAGTTGTCTTGCTACGGGGCACCTTTATCTTCCTGCAGTGATCATGACGGAGCTACGGTGGTCTACCTGCAGTGATCATGACGGAGCTACGGGGGTCTACCAGCAGTGATCATGACGGAGCTACGGTGGTCTACCTGCAGTGATCATGACGGAGCTACGGTGGTCTACCTGCAGTGATCATGACGGAGCTACGGTGGTCTACCAGCAGTGATCATGACGGAGCTACGGTGGTCTACCAGCAGTGATCATGACGGAGCTACGGTGGTCTACCTGCAGTGATCATGACGGAGCTACGGGGGTCTACCTGCTGTGATCATGACGGAGCTACGGTGGTCTTCCTGCAGTGATCATGACGGAGCTACGGTGGTCTACCAGCAGTGATCATGACGGAGCTACGGTGGTCTTCCTGCAGTGATCATGACGGAGCTACGGTGGTCTACCAGCAGTGATCATGACGGAGCTACGGTGGTCTACCTGCAGTGATCATGACGGAGCTACGGTGGTCTTCCTGCAGTGATCATGACGGAGCTACGGTGGTCTACCTGCAGTGATCATGACGGAGCTACGGTGGTCTACCAGCAGTGATCATGACGGAGCTACGGTGGTCTACCTGCAGTGATCATGACGGAGCTACGGTGGGTCTACCAGCAGTGATCATGACGGAGCTACGGTGGTCTACCAGCAGTGATCATGACGGAGCTACGGTGGTCTACCTGCAGTGATCATGACGGAGCTACGGTGGTCTTCCTGCAGTGATCATGACGGAGCTACGGTGGTCTACCTGCAGTGATCATGACGGAGCTACGGTGGTCTACCTGCAGTGATCATGACGGAGCTACGGTGGTCTTCCTGCAGTGATCATGACGGAGCTACGGGGGTCTACGAGGAACAAGAAAGTGACAATGAACAATGAACACAGGAACAAGAAAGTGACAATGAACAAAAACACAGAAACAAGAAAGTGACAATGAACAATGAACACAGGAACAAGAAAGTGACAATGAACAAAAACACAGAAACAAGAAAGTGACAATAAACAATGAACACTGGAACAAGAAAGTGACAATGAACAAAAACACAGAAACAAGAAAGTGACAATGAACAATGAACACAGGAACAAGAAAGTGACAATGAACACAGGAACAAGAAAGTGACAATGAACAATGAACACAGGAACAAGAAAGTGACAATGAACAATGAACACAGGAACAAGAAAGTGACATTGAACACAGGAACAAGAGTGACAATGAACAATGAACAATAAAGAAACACCAGAACACAACACTAAACACACACACACTTGACAAAATATTTGGCTTCCACTCAAGTGCCGGTGATCTTTGTGTTCTGTGTCGTGGTTTGTTCTGCACTTTGTTCTCCAAACACGTCCTGGAACATTGTGCTGTACATACACAACAAACATATATAATGTTAATGAGTATGGTGAGAGTGGGGAGCGGGTTGATGATGATTATGATGATGATATAATGATCAATACTTTAGGACAAAGTTTATGTTGACATATACAGCGTTCAAGTGAGGGTGTGCGTATATTAGTATATTAGTTGACCTGTACTCGGTTCTAAAGGATTTCTTATACTCCCCCGGACGACAAGACTGGTCTTGTGACAATTTGATCCCTCAGGCTGTTGCTGCTTGTACCGGCCCCGCAGGTCTAACACTTCCTTCAGGAACTTGTTCCAATTGTCTCTAGCAAACCTGGACTTGTATCGAACAAGAAGCCTAACTTAAGCATCGTAATACCCGGTTCAATTCCATTTCAATTTCCCATCTCGCGCCTTGCATCGCATTTTGACTCATAAATCCCTGTAAGGCCAAAATAATGGTGTACTAAAAAGCATAGCGGCTCGCCATATTGATATGATGTCTCGTTTTCTATTCGTGGGTCCTCGGTTAGGTTAGGTTCGGGCAATTTAGTATGTTAATTTAGTGACGTTGTGACCGCTCGGGAGGATGACTGGGCTTGTGGTGTGTGGCCTGCAGGGGCTCGAACTTATGAGGCATTATGCATTATACATTATGAGGCCTGCAGGGGCTCGAACTTATGAGGCATTATGCATTATGCATTATGAGGCCTGCAGGGGCTCGAACTTATGAGGCATTATGCATTATGAGGCTGTCTTCAGGGACACAGGAGTGGAGAAAGTAATTGTACATTAGCAGTCTCGTGGTGTAGTGGTTAAGACGCTCGCCTGGCGTTTCGCGAGCGCTTTCTCCTGGGTTCGTATCCTGGCCGGGGAGGATCTACTGGGCGCAAATCCTTAACTCTAACCTCTGTTTAAATCAACAGTAAAATGTTGATTTTACTTGGTTGATAAAAACTTGGTTGTTTAACGATTTTTCGCGCGGGTCGTATTCCAGGGAACATAGGATTAAGGACCTGCCCGAAACGCTACGCGCACTTGTGGCTGTACAAGAATGTAAGAACTCTTCTATATATAAATAAATAAATTGCATAGCGGCAGGTCTTGGGTAGTGTTGTAGTGTGCGACACAGTACCCGCATGAGGGTGTACACACACACAGTACTCACGACTACCCTTCACTGTGCCGGCACCCTCTCTGACCCACCGTAGTGTACCTGCACAACTTCTTGTCCAATCACCACACGCCAGAGATATATCACTGTATATCCCCGCCTATGGTGTGTCTCCACTGCCTACTCTTTTTAAACTCATTATGTTTATTGCCTGCTCTTTGCACAGTTCAGGGATTTATTGAACAATCAACCACAGAAGCACTACAGTCATCTTCTGTGGTTGATTGTTCAATAAATCCCTGAACTGTTTGTTTGACAAAACTCTAACCCTGTCTATGGAGGACAGAAGAAAATGTAAATATGCTGGTTAGCATTGTTAATGTGTGGCCACGTCTGTGGTAGAAAATAATAATAATAATAATAATAAAAATCCCTGGCTCACCCATCCATAACGTCAGTGTCTCCAGTGTCAAGACCCATAAGGATCTTATATCTCGTGAACATGTTTCCCCTTTTCATCTCTTGTTCTAATGAGACAGCTTCGTTGGTGTATCTTGCATTTTAGTCCTCTCAGATGTGCTACGTCGTATCTGACGCATTTTAGTCCTCTCAGATTTGCTACTTCGTATCTGACGTATCTCCCTGCTGGGACGTCACTGCTCCATAAGGGGGCCGGAGAGGGAGAGGGGGGGACAGTGTACCCCAGTACTAACCTCACATAATGTAGTGTACTTTAGGCTGAATGGCTCCCTTTTCACATGCCTAAGATGTATGCGGATGTATGCTAGTGGTGCATGTTGTTGTTGTTGTTTAAGATTCAGCTTCTAGGAACAAAAAGTTCCAAGCAGCACGGGCTATGGTGAGCCCGTATTGGACTTATCTGGCACAGGAGTGGGGCTGTGGGTTTGTTGTGCTCGTGTGACTCTTAATAAATATCACCAGAGACAGACAGGCTTGGCACTACATCTAATTCTAGATCGTATTCCATATCCGTTTCCTGAAGCTGCCCCTCCCCCCACCCCCCCTTCCCCTCGCTGGCCGTGTGGTCTCCTCGCTGCTTCTCCCACTTTCATTACATTACATTTAGTTAGGTTGAAATCGAGCAGCCATCTTTTCGACCAGACCTGCAGTTTACCCAGGTCCTCGTGCAGAGTCCTGCAATCCTCACCTGTTGTTAATTATACCCGCTATGTTAAAAACTATAGCGGTGATGTTCTCCTGGGTCCTCGGTTAGGTTAAGCCTGATGAGCCAGGCTGTGATTGATACGTCAGGCTGCAAGTGACAAGGTAAGCACGGGGACGTTCGACAAGCCGCCAGCTTCCTGTCCCCGTCGCGTAAACTCGGTTAAATATGGTGGGGACGAGGTGAGTGACGTCACTATGACGTCACAAGGTTTATGCCGGTGCAGGTTTTGGATCCTACTCACTCGCCACAATACCGAGGAGAATCGCCGCATCAACGTCACTCTTGGATATTATGGCCAGTGGGAACTGATCGTCCAGGCGAGGGAGACCATTGATCAGATTGATGAAGATTAATCCACCCACGAGGTGGCACGGGCATGAATAGCCCGTGCCCGGGGAGATGGATAACTGACCACATCCGCCGAGTGTGCAATATGAGGGTAACGCTTAACTTACCAACATGAGCTCCCACCACTAGTTCCTGGAGGCCCTCACCTCGCCCTACAGGCCCTCACCTGCGAGAGCTTGTAGGGTTAGACGGGTTTCTACAGGGTAGAGTCTGGTAGGGGGCCGGGGGTTGGGGGGCACTACCACTGGGGTGAAGCACGGTAGGACACGGGCAGGTGGTGTGGACCACACCTGGTGAGGACGGGGGGAACAGGAAGGTGTGGAGCAACACCAGCAGGATTCTTCGGACACAAAAGACTGGGACGGATCTACTGTGCACTGAGAGCAGGTCCGGCCAGGCAATGTTCCAATCGTAATTATAAGCCATGAATGAGTGGACTAGCATTCCATTCAATCATTTACATTCATAACATTCAGTTCATAACATTCTACTCATAGACCAGTGGACTAACATTGTTTTTTGCTCTGATGAAGGCGTATTGAGCCGAAAACACGTTTAGCATTTTCTATTCTATTTTTCAAATGTGGTTTTTCCGCATATAAATATACATACATACATATTATATATATATATATATATATATATATATATATATATATATATATATATATATATAACCCTAAAGGATTCGAACCCAGTCCGCCAGGGTACCATGTCCTGGCAGTCCAGTACAACAACGACTCAGCCAACGATCGTCGAAAGAGTTGGGAAGTTGGAATTTCATCTTCCAAATGGTACCTTGTATCTGGCCTCCGGCTCCCTACACCTATCATTACTTTACATTTGCTCGGGTTAAACTCTAAAAGCCATCTGTTGGACAATTCCTTCAGTTTGAGTGTGCGTGTACTCACCAAGTTGTGCTTGCGTGGGTTGAGCTCTGGCTCTTTGGTCCTTCCTCTCAACTGTCAATCGACTGGTGTACAGATTCCTGAAGGTGTGTGTGTGTGGGATTACTGTGTGTGTGTGGGATTACTGTGCGTGTGTGGGATTACTGTGCGTGTGCGCGCGTGTGTGTGTGTGTGTGTGTGTGGTCTATATTTCCCGGGCTATACATAGTGATGAAGAGAGAGCATTATATTAAGAAGTAACAAGGCCTTATACTGAGACAAGTTAGCCTTCACTACTCACCCCGAACCTTAACACCCACACTTGTCAAGGTCGCTTCCGCTTCGCTCACCTGCCTCACTCTTCACTCACCTGCCTCACTCTTCTTTATTACAATCCCCGCACTCTTATCTTTACTAACAATATTTTATTCCAACGCTGGTGATGGCACAGTTCGTCTGCACATATCTGTCAGAAACAAGTACTGAGGAATCATGCATTTTGTCAGGCCATGATTGCGTGTGGCGGGGGGGGGAGAGGGAGGGAGGGGTGAAGGGGTTGAGGTTGAGGTGGGGGAACGTGTATGGAGGGGTATTGTGGGGGGGGGGGGGTGTAAGGGGGTTGGGGGAGGGGGGCAGGCACGCGAGATGAGTGCATGAAGATCAGTTTTTTCCTTGTGTCTAGCTGCACCTTCTGCCCGATACACGCACACACGCCTCGAACCAGTGTTGCGTGTGTGTTGCGTGTGTTCCCTGCGCACTCCTTGCGCACTGTCTTATTGCCTCAGTAGTGGTATTTACCGTCAGTCCTCTTGCACTCAACTGGTATATATAACATTTACAAGAAATATATAAAGGAGAAGTAATGCCATTTTTTTGGCCTGGGTAAATGGTACAGACTTTCTATTTCATATTCCTTAAAAAAAGTTTTTATGTTCTAAACGGATTAGTTCCAAAACGGACTTTTCCATATATATATATATATATATATATATATATATATATATATATATATATATATATATATATATATATATATGTGAGACAGCTGCATAAACGCGCAAGCCATATATCACTAAGAACTCTTTGACCCGGCCAGGATTCGAACCCATGCCGTCCAGGATCACCCCTAAACGTACACAGTACCGTGACCACCGCACCAATGATCGTCTATATAAGGATTGGTCGATATATAAAGATATAGACGATCATTGGTGCGGTGGTCACGGTACTCTGTACGTTTAGGGGTGATCCTGGACGGCATGGGTTCGAATCCTGGCCGGGTCAAAGAGTTCTTAGTGATATATATATATATATATATATATATATATATATATATATATATATATATATATATATATATATATTAGTGTACACAGTACCAGGCGAGGAGGAGGAGTCGCACCGAGACACATACTAACAGTATCATCACGTATCATGTATCACAATTCATAAAGACTAAGACTTTAACTTACGTGTGGAAACGAAGCCTGGTCCTCAGCCTGGCCGCTCACATCTGGCCAAATGTAAAGGAAAATATTACATTATATTCGGGCTAGTGTGCGAGGAACAGCACAACATTGTATAGTTTTATATATGTATATATATGCTCTATGTACAGTTTTTCATAGAGTATATCATATATACCCCATGAAAAACTAGCTATATTAAATTAAATTCATGTGCATACCAAAGCAAGAGGCTACTTATATTTTCTACAATAATGATAATTACAAAATTCACGAACTGAATCAAACATGCTGGTGACGGCCTAGAGGCAGGCGCATTAGGCTACCCCTCCCTGCCAACACAAATTAGAACCCCCCCAAAAACAATTATTCATGCATAGGCGCCACCTCGTATAGGCCTATAGGCCGTCTGCGGCTTCATATTTTCTTTCATTCTGCTGCATCAACATCGTTCTTATATGCACCGGTGTTCATGTTAAAGATATTAAGTCAACAGTACCGCAATAAGTCTTAAACCCGGTTTACCCACTTAAACCTTTTGATGTGAGGCTTCACCTGACATACCAGCCTCAAGCCATATGTTCCCGCAACAACCTTGCTTCATTTCCGTCCTGTATCCATGCTTATCACCTTCGTGGCTACTCAGGCCTTATGATCAAGACAAAGGCAACAAGGCAGAATAAGTTAACGATCAAGCGATTGTTGGACCACCAGCTACTAGTACACCAGCTACTAGTACACCAGCTACTAGTACACCAGCTACTAGTACACCAGCTACTAGTACACCAGCTACCAGAACGCCAACTACCAGCCGTACTCTAGTGTGATGGACCTCGGGGCCATCTATGATCCAGGTTCCGAGTTAAAACACTTGACCCTCCTATTAATAATGTTTCCCATCTTCTAGTCTGCTGTTCTGGGAGGTGATGAGATACCGGTGACTGATGGCAGACGGCAGAGAAGCAGAGAGTGAGCCAGTACACATGTCGATCTTGGAACGCCTCTGCTGGAGTTTATTAGCAAGGATGCTAAGAGAGTGCTGGAAGACTTCCCCTTTAGAGCGTGCTAGCCACACGGCTAGTGGAGCACGCTCAAACTTGGTGTTTGAGCGTGCTAGCGAGAGGGCTTGTGATGCGCTGGAAGACCCCGTCAGAGGAGTGTATATAGCGACAGTTGTAAATAATAATAAAGGATATTTTGTCATGCTCCATTTTTATTTATCTTGCCTTAAACATTATACTGCATTTCCACCGAAGTTAGGGATCACTAAACTTAAGAGATAGGTCTGAGAGACTAAAAGAACCCGGTTACGGATGAGTTCCTAACCCCTAGCTACCGGTACCCATTATTCGTACCGCAGCGACCCGTACAAGAGCACCACGACGCTGTGTAAACATTGTCTCACTGGACCAGTCCCGGTATTTCGGAATCTTGAACATTTCCGAAATGTCCCGTTTTCCTGGCAGCCCGTCCTCCCAAATAAGGAGGATTCCATGCACCCGCTGAATCCCCTGTTTATGAATGGAAAAAATTACACAAGCCACAACTGATGACGTTCGAACACTTCTGGAACAAGTGCTTCACTGACGAATTGTTCGAACCACACGCTATAAACAGCCCGTCCTCCAAACAAAGATCCAAAAGTGATTCCATGCACCCGCCAAACCCCTGTTTATGAATGAAAAGCGGTTTACACACGACTCACAACTGCTGACGTTCGAACATATCCGGAACAAGTGTTTCACTGACGAATTTTGTTCGAACCACAACGCTATAAACAGCCCGTCCTCCAAACAAAGATCCAAAGTGATCCATGCACCCGCCAAACCCCCTGTTTATGAATGAAAAGCGGTTTACACACGACTCACAACTGCTGACGTTCGAACATATCCGGAACAAGTGCTTCACTGACGAATTTTGTTCGAACCACAACGCTATAAATGCTTCACCCACGTACTACAAATACAAATAATCGCCAACAGAACCTAAACACCTAACCTAACCTATCCTATGCCTATATATACACAATATGCTAATATATTATAATATTAATTTATACTTGAGAATATTCCCGTTTTGAATGAACAGCATGTTAAAATTTATGAATGCGTCTGTGGGGTTGACCGCTGAATGTAATGGACTGAGTCGAGGACGGGTTGCTATAAATGCTTCACCCACGTACTACAAATACAAATAATCGCCAACAGAACCTAAACACGTAACCTAACCTATGCACAATATGCTAATATATTACAGTAATAATTTATATTTGAGGAAAAATCCCGTTTTGAATGAACGGCACGTAAAAATTTATGAATGCGTCTGTGGGGTCGACCGCTGGATGGAATCGACTTTCGAGGACGGGTTGCATTGCGAGAATTATAAATGACACCGAGGCCCCAGGCTACCACTGGGTTACCCCCGCCACCACTGTTGATCTCCCCGTGAACCCCCACCAACAAGCTTCATATAATGATTGAATAATTACTAAGATGAATTACATTAAAGTCCATTGGAAGGTATGTGATGCTCGGCACTCACGGAGAGCACCACCGCCTGTCCCTCTCACCACAACCACAAGACCCTCTCGCTTTCAACACACCACCAGTACCTGCCCCTTCTCACCACCACCACCACCATACCAGCAACCGGTTCCCGAAAAATGTTTCCTATAAGGCCTGGCATTCTTCCTGTATATGAATCCAAAGTTATTGTAAGCGACTCCTTGTCATCCTTGACTGCCCTCAGCTCCCTAAGGCATAATTGTGACGTGCTTATCTCTGAAGCTAGACACAGACATAATGAAATAATCAATGATGGAGTCAGAGTTTGTCTCCTGTGGATTCCTTCCCATATTGGTCTCCGAATGCATGATAGAACTGATGAGTTGGCCAAGACTTTTGCTCGTAAAGAGGGAATTGATTACCAACTTGGACTGCCTTTGAGCAGCCTGAGGGCAGCAATATCCCAGGAACATCAACTAAATTTCGGAGACTTAAGGCAAAGTGAAAATCTCACCAGTTACTCCATCTATCATTATATTATGCAGGAAGAACCGCACGTCTATGGGTCATCCAATAATGTTAGCAGACTTCTAGATGTTACCACTGCTAGGCTTAGGCTCGGCCACAAGTACCTCTGGGAATTTGTAACTTCTGCTGATGTAGATTTGACTAAATGTAAACTCTGTCAGCTGAACTATTCGCATACTTTGCGTCATTATATAATGGAATGTGAAAAAAATCGCGGAATTTAGAGATAACACCATCAATAGTGTCCAAGAAATGTGTAAGTATTTCATTCATAATGATGTGCTGCCCGAAATCTTAGCGAAATATCCAAAATTTGCTTACTGTTGGTAATGCATGCGCATAACTGTAAAGCTGCCGCCCAGTTGGGTGAGTGTGGAGCAAGACTAGTAACTGTGTGACTCACTATAGATGTAAAGTTCCTTGTATAGTGACTGTTGTGAGCCTCTTGTTGATCACTTGTGACACAAAAGATTATTGATGTGTGTATTTGTGTGGGTGATTAAATATGTATGTATTTATATATGTGGTGTGTACCTGCGATATTAAGCAGTAGACAACCCGAGCAGCACGTGAGTGGTGATACAACAAGCAGAGTAAAGAATGACAGTGTCATAGAGAGATGTGGAGTGCATGAAGTTAATAAACTGCATGACTGTGGAAAGCAAGCTAAGATGGATTGGTCATGTTAGGTGATGATAGACTGGTGATAAAGTGAAGTCGAGTGAACTTGAGGGTAGGAAGGCAGGGATAGGGTGGGCTGGCATGGCGAGCGAGTGTGAGGCAGCAGGGGTGAGTGTGAGGCAGCAGGGGTGAGTGTGAGGCAGCAGGGGTGAGTGTGAGGCACACACGCTCAGCGAGTCAGTATGTGTGAGTCTGTCGTGAACACAGAGGGTTCTGCAGGTATAGACGACCGCTGGAGTGTCAGAGCTTACTTATCCCTGAAGCTATACCATACACCTCTGTATAATATCATGAATGGACGAAATTTGATGGTGTTCAACAGATGTAACGACACTACACTACATCCTCTCACTACTCCCTAAAGCCGCTGCCGCACCTGCCCCAAAACAGTGGGAAACGAATCGGCGATAATACATGTATTTACCCAAGGCCCACCTTTTGGGAGTTGCAACCGGGGGTTCTGCTGGGTTTGCTTGGATCCTGCAGCCTCTCCGAGACACAAACAATGGAGGTGGGGGTCCATCGATTGTTTCAAGCGTGGGTTGGACATGTGTATGAGTGGGATTGGGTGGTTATAGATAGGACCTGCCTCGAATGGGCCAATAGGCCTTCTGCAGTTACCTTTGTTCTTATGTTTTCTAGCGGCCTCGACGGGGACAACGGAGACGGAGGCTTGTCAAAGGTTCTTCTCCCCCCCATTGTGTGTAATATCCGTATGCTCCTGAAGGGGTTGCAATGCTAGGTAGCCAGCAACGGGCAGATTGCATCGCCATGAACAGTAATGACCGTTGCCTCGTGAAACATTTACTCTTTTTAGGTAATGACGGCTGACGGCAAGCTGTCAGATGTGCTTAGGCTGTTGCTTGACACGCAGGGCGGAACACACACCTGTTGTTTGACACGCAGGGTGGAACACACACCTGTTGCTTGACACGCAGGGTGGAACACACGCCTGTTTGACACGCAGGGTGGAACATACACCTGTTGCTTGACACGCAGAGCGGAGCATACACCTGTTGCTTGACACGCAGAGCGGAGCACACACCTGTTGCTTGACACGGTCTCAGCCAATGGTGTCCGCTTTGAAGGTCAATACACTTGCGTTACACAGACAAGGTCAAGATGTTACATAGTCTCAAGGTGTTGTACAGCTCTGAGCTGTAGATGAGTACCTGACTCTCCGTACACCTCACCGTGAGTGTACCTGAAGTGTACCAGTGAGTGTACCAGTGTACTCCGGTACACTGTGTACCGGAGTGTACAGTCTACAGGACCCCTGGACTCCCAACAAGGGGTGTAAACAGGACCGCGTGATGACCACGACTCATCACAAACCCCTATATACCCGTCCACCTCCGAAACCTCTACATCTTTCCCCCCCCCCGATTATGGTGGCTGAGTTCGTAGCTATTGACAAGTTTATGAGCTTCGAAACGCTGGCAGCTCAACGAGCGGTCTGATACAAGCAAACTAAGGCGCCATGTGATTGATGAGAGATGTAGCGACTTCGTAAGTGGAGGAGTAAATCCTGGCCGTGGTGGAGAGTGCTATAATGGCTCCCATATTTGGTGTGTGTGTGTGTGGGGGGGGGGGTGCGCACACAAGAGCGTACGCACGCTAAATATGTCCTCTAGAATGTCACTTTCTGCGTGGCGGTGAGTCATTCTACTTAGTAACGTGCCACTATTTAGTAGTGAGGCAACAAAAATGTTCACAGCGGCGAAGATGTTCACTGTCATGAGGCAGGAAGGAAAATGGGTGAAGAGAAATGGGTAGGAACGAACGGAAGCAACTATAAGTGGGAATGTAATGAGTAAGAATGACTGGAAATGAGACTATGAACACAAAATACATGTTAAAAATGAGTTGATTTAATAAAATGTTTAATGAAAAGGTCAAACCTAAACTGACAAAAAACAATTAAATCAATTCAAGAAATCCAACTGTCTGAACCACTGACAGACGACAGTTTAGAGCCTCTAATTCACTTACCATCACGCATAGGGATTGAGGAAACTGCAGAAAGCCTATTGGCCCATTCGAGGCAGCGCCTATTTATTCCCACCCAATCTCGTTCATGTATACGTGTAACCTACGTTTGAAACAATCCAGAGAACTCGCGTCTATTATGTTATCCGGTAATTTCTTACATAAATCAACAACCCTGCTTCCCAACCGGTATTTACCCAGGTGTTTTCTTAAATCACGAGAATATGTATTTAAAAATAATATGCGAATTCATCACGCTATTGTGATTTCTGTGCATAATATGCGAATCACGGCACGTTGATATGCCGAGGGAGGAATGGTGAGGAGAGAGGGGGTTTGGTGAGGGGTGAGGATATGTTGTGAGGGAGACGGTGAGGAGTGAGGTGTGTTGTGAGGGAGGGAAGCCCTGCTGACCAGGTGCCACAAGTCCCACACAGCGAGCTACCATAAACGGTAAGTGACGATGAATCAAGGAACTGAATGGCTTAACCAGATATATTGGGAACACGAACAATATAGTCAGGAAATTTGGAGCTGTAGGAAGCATAGTTTCCTCGCGACAAATTTTACAATTACAGAGCCATATAATGGTCTCAGGCGCTGAACACCAATATGAATCTAGCCTCGCAAGATACAGTCTTGATAAGCTAATTTACAATACATAGTTTACTGTATATATATATATATATATATATATATATATATATATATATATATATATATATATATATATATATTCATTCATTCATTCGCATATAGTCCTGGGGACCATTCAGGCTTGTTCGCATATATATATATATATATATATATATATATATATATATATATATATATATATATATATATATATATATATATATATATGAGAAAGCTGCATGAACGCGCAAGCCATATATGATCGATGTCTACGATCATTGGTGCGGTGGTCACGGTACTGTGTACGTTTAGGGGTGATCCTGGACGGCATGGGTTCGAATCCTGGCCGGGTCAAAGAGTTCTTAAGTGATATATATATATATGTATATATATATATAAATGTATATATATAATATATATATAAATGTATATATATATATAATATATATAATATATATAATATATATATAAATGTATATATATAATATATATATATAAATGTATATATATAATATATATATATAAATGTATATATATATATATATATATATAAATGTATATATAATATATATATATATATATAAATGTATATATATATATATATATATATATATATATATATATATATATATATATATATATATATATATATTCTTTTATAGCACATTCGGTTCATGAACTGGACCACAACAATCTAAAGTTAAGCAATTAACATTTGTGGTGAGCTAGTTACATATATTTGTACTTGCTTATCATGCACCCCGCACCCATGAGTGGCCGGTGGTGGAAGACATACAATCGCGTTAAGGCACTTAATTCCTACACCAAGCAAAAAACAAAACAAAAACAACAATTTGCGATGTTTGCTAAGATTTCTGGTAGTATATTTTTTTAATTAAATACTATTACATTTCTTGAACATTTGTAAAATGGTTATTTCTAAATTCTTATATTTTTAGATAGTAATTTAACTCCTTCTTTAAGAACACGTTCTTTGGCTAACTCATCAGTTCTATCGTGCATAATTAAGAAGCCAGTATGGGATGGGATCCATTGGAGAGAGACCGATTCCATCCTTCATTATTTTATTATATCCGTGTCTTGATTCTCTTATTTATACGAGCTCCCCCACTTAGAACAAATGCCGTGGCTGAGAGTACGTGAGGCGACGTGTGGACGCTGCTCCACCCCTGGTAACGTATATACCTGGTATATATGCTCTGTATAAGTATACAAGCAACAAGTACAACTGTATAAGTATACAAGTACGCAGCAACCAAAGCAACATGACTTTAACTCGAGAATTACATCTGTGTTGATGCAGGGTCAAGCACCAGCGACTGCGGGAGTCTCACAAAGTGAAGAGACACGCGATAGTGCAGAATGAGGCCGCTCCCGCCTCTCAGAAATGGTGTCTTGTTGTCGGAATGCAGTGAGCGTTCGCCTCTCAGCCTTCACTGGCCACAAAATCTTGACACGTAAGAATGTAAGACCACGAGCAGCTCTGCAACACAGGCTGCTGGCCAACAACAATCTTGAGTAGTCTAGGGCACACGATATCGTTGTATATGGCTCGATTAGCATTTACCGAAACAACATCATGTGCACTGTGCTTTGTGGTAAATAAGGGATGCACGCAGCCAGGCTGCCAGGCGCCATGCGTGGCTGGCCCTAGCAATCATTGCAAGCCTTCCAGCACGATAGGCTCGCATACCAGTGGGTGGTAGGGTAGGTGAGGTACAGCAGTGGGTGGAGGAGTATAGCAGTAGACACTTACAGCCCCGCTCGCACGGGAGACATCTCCTGTCCACGAGGCTAACCATAGTCCGTGCTTCTTGCCCCGGTCCTGTGCCAGGTAAGTTACGGGCTCACCATAGCCCGTGCTACTTGGAACTGGTTCCGAGTAGCTGAATCTATAACAACAACAAACAGCCCCGCTCCTGTGCCAGGTAAGTCCACTAAGGGGCTCACCATAGCCCGTGCTACTTGGAAATTTTTGCTCCCAGTAGCTGAATCAATAACAACAACAACGTATAGCAGTGGATGTTTACCTAACGTCTGCCAGGAAGTGAGATCTAGCTCTTTACGCCCCCCCCCCCTTACTAGCTTCGGTGTACCTGTTACATTACAACTTAACTATTTTGACGTTCATATTCTTTGTCGAATCTGGCCTTAAAGTTGCGGATGGAGGTGGGTTCCACAACTTCTTTCAGTGCATTCTAAATGCTGCCTACCTGTTCAGGGCACGAGTATTTCCTTACATTCCTTACATTCATTTCCGTTTCCAGCGTCCAGCGTGTCCCACCTTCAGTCAATTTGAAGAGGTCCACCTTATCTATTCCCCTTCATTATCTTGTATGTTGTGATCATATCCCCTCTGTTTCTTCCATCCTCTAGGGTTGTGAGATTTACTTCCACTAGCCCATTCTCGTTGGTTAATCTCCTTAGCTTAGTGGGTGGTGGAACACATCAGTGGGTGGAGTACGCTGTGGGTAGTGGAGTATAGCAAGTGGGTAGTGGAGTATAGCAGAGGGTGGTGGGGTGGAGTACGCAGTGGGCAGAGGAGTATAGCAAGTGGGTAGTGAAGTATAGCATGAGAGGCATGACAGCGCTACTGGGGGGCAGCACCGCTGGTGTGAGCTCACCTCCCAGGTCAGTGCTGGAGCCCGTCCAAGCCACCTCCCTCCCTCGCCATGCACACCCCTCACCTGCTGCCCGCCTCCCCCCCCCCCCTAACACTCTTCTCTTACCACAACTCTCACCGACCCTCCGTGGTAGGCGTTGTGGTTGTTTACAGCCACAGACGGCAAGGTTGTAAAATAAACAGCCACAGAGGGGTGAGGCTATGCAGGAGACAGCCATGGCCTGCAAAGCTGTGCAGGAGACAGCCATAGAAAGTGAGGCTGTAACAGACAGCCACAGATGGCAAGGCTGTGGAAAAAAACAGCCATAGAAGGTAAGGAAGACAAAACAAATAATGTTAAGAAGCAAACGAGTGCTAGAGCCCGTCACAGTCGCACACACTAGACGGCCGGGCGGACACCAGGCGGCGCGTGGGTAGACAAGGTGAGCGGACCGTCTGGGCGTCATTCCATCAAAAACAAAATTGAGAAAATGATGGGAAATAACGATAATAAATAGGAACATATACGGCATCCCAATATATGTCAACATATATCTTCTCTTGTCTGTGTGTCTCTGTGCTTCTGTCTGTCTTCTCTCTCCATTTGTTAGTATGTGTGTTTCTCTCTCCCCATCTGTCTCCGTCTCTCTCCACCCAACCTGTCCTCCTACAAAGAACGTCGCTTTTCGCTCGTATGCGTTACTAAGGTCAAAAATCATCGTACTAGAAAATGGAAGCGGCTCGCGAAAGTGACGTACTGTCCCGTTTTCTGTTTTGGGTCCTCTGGCTTAGTCTGTTAGGTTAGGAGAGAACACTTTAAATTAACCGTTTTCTTGACGTCTTGAAACCTTAGGAGTACGGGCTGATCTCCATTTGTCTGTCATCCTCTCGATCTGTGTGTGTGTCTCCATCTGTCTGTATCTGTCTCTTGACGTAGGTGTGTATGGAAGGGAGGAGGGGGAAGGAGTTGATGAGAGAGGTCTTTGTCACGTTCGGAACATGTTTTTGTGTGATGCTGTGGCAGGGGGGGGGGAGAGTATGGAGGTACCCAGGTCGACAAGTGGAGGTTCAGCGATGGAAAGGATCCTCTTACCAGTAACGGACCAGGTATATCTAGCTTTTAAAGAATAAGCATTATGATTGGATTTTGTTTTATTGTGATATAAGCTCATAATGTTTTACCATACACTAAGAAAAATAAAATCAGATTTTTCCCAGAATGCAAATAGCAAGTTTTGTCGCGGGGGTACTTTGTCATCGTGTCTTGTGGTATTGTTTTCTATGATGCCAATACCGACCCCCTCAAGTTGAGTAGGAACCTCACAGGAAGCACTGTACAAAATTGAGTGAAGCTAGTCCAACGCGATTGGCCTCCATCCTCGGTCAGACAATACAGAGATAATTCTCTAATCGTGTATTAAACAAAATTTTACCCGCAAAACATATCAATAAATAGTTTAAGCTGTAAAAATTAAATGTATATTTAAAAACGTAAACAATAAAATTATGTATAAAAATGGAGTCGACTACTCTGAGTTGTTCAACTCGGGTTTCATTCTAGCAATATGAATCTATTCCAAGATGATAAGGTTTAGTCTGAAAATAACTGGAAGTTAGTACAGTGAAACTGTCGTAAGTGATCGGGTGGTTTATATGCTTGACAGTGATCTCTTACTGCAGGGGACGCAACCTGCCTAAGGGGCACGCCTGTAAGGTAAGTGATACTGTACCCTCATGTTTACAGATGTGGTGTGTAACGTAAGGTGAGGTATTGACCGCGAGTCGAACATTACAGCACGGACACTTATGAGGATAGAATTTCACTAGATCTGCAGCCCGTCTTCATGGACACAGGTCAATTGCTTATTAACACAGCCGCAAACTCCCTGTTTATGAATGAAAAACAGTTTTACAAACGATTCACAACTGATGACGTTCGAACTTTCTTCATCAGCGTCCTCTGCTCGAATCGCACCTCTAAATGCTTCATCCACGTGAAAATACCAATAACTGCCAAGAGAACCTAATCTTACCTAAGTTAGGCCAAACTACTCAACATATTTTAGTATATATTTTTAACATTAACGTGTATTAGGGAAAATACCAACTTTGAACACACAGTACGTTAAAATTGACGAATGGTCTTTAGGTTCGTCTAAGAAGCGGCTGACCCCAGCCTGAGGACAGGTTGAAATACAAATAATTGCAAACAGAACCTAAACACCTAGCCTAACCTAATCTAGGCTTACCTATATAGTAAGACCTAATATATAGTATTAATTTACATATAAGTTACATTCATTCCACACCATCTTCTAGCGACCACACTGACACTAGCAGTGAGAGTAATGACCTCACTAGACGGGACAAAGACTGTTCCTCACAGTTAATATTAGACATTAGGCTACACCACACAAAGACCAAGGCTGCATACTCGGGTAAATATTAATTACATATTTGTTCATTATTTTTCGGGCGTAGATAAATAGTCGACTGCTAAAATAAAAAATTTTATTAAAAAAAATGTTCCGTAAGTGCGAGGCTTCCTGTAATTGTCAGGTTTGCCCTCAGGTTGTCCCTGAGGCGACTGACAGCAGCACGCAAGGGCACAAAATCCCACATTATAGCACAGGCTGGAAGCAGCACCAGAGAACACAGATGGAAAAATAGAAACGCAGGCAATTCAGAGGAAACTTTTTGAAATATTTCTTCACTATACGTATAATGAACAAGTGAAAATAGCAAGATTTATTTCCACCTGTAGCTATGAAAGCGGATATGTTAAAATCAGTATCAACAGTCATTGCTTCACACGTCCGGCACCTGAGAGGCCGAGCCCCGGAGCTAGATACGAACAATGAGCCATGCGTGCGCATACATAAGTTAGCAGTTCCGTTGTTGACATTAATACAGTCTTACGTATACACTGAATGAAAGTTAACGTTACAGGATGTTATTGTCGTGCTTGTGAGAATCTTGATGCACAGATGCGTTTATAAATGTTAAGCCTGAATGAGCGAGGGGGGGGGGGGGAATTAGATACAAAATTACCAGGGCGAAAATGAAACATGACCCGGAGAAAGTGACCCTGGAGAATTACGAGGACATTTTTCACAAAAGACAACGACTCCCGAGCGCTGTCCACTCAGCCTCGAGGACCCCCTGTGTGTGCGTGTGTGTGCGAGATACAATGACATATAATACTGAGAAAAACGGAAACTGGTGCCTCATCACTTGCGCCATGTTGGGCATCGCCAGGGACAGAACATAGATGCAAGATAAACTTGCTTGGCAAGCCCGAGTGACGTCACAGAAGACTCCAGACTGACGTCACAAAAGCCTCACACACTAGTTTGCTTTTGTGTAAGTTGCCACTTCCTAGAACTGTTCATTTTTATAATATTATACTGAATGAACTTAGTAAAATTGTAATATAAAATTTAAAGTGTTAGATTTTATTTATATTTAAGCTCAATTTACTATTTTGCTGTGTATTTTAGCAATGATGATGGAGATAATTCTCTGAAAATAGCACAGAAAAGCAAATATATTGATCAGTTCATTGATTATATCCGTCATAACAGTAAGGTTCCAAGAGGACACTACATCTCTGAAGAATAGAGATAGAAGCGTGTGGTTGCACAAGCTTGTCGCTCTCCGGGCATGGCGTTTCTTATCCTGAACTTAGGAAATAACTAACCGTACCGCGAATGCGGTTGGAAAAAATCATCAGGAACAATGGAGGGGGACCTTCGACAAACAGCCGGTTTCCTGTCCCCGTTAGGACCACTAATGAGGGAAACAGGAATGTGTTCAAGAGCAGGAAATATCTGACTACCAGGAATGTACTGACAAGGCCAGGATATAAATGTAATCATTCCTCACAAAAGTCGTCGTGACCAGAGGCTACAGTGAGCAGGGACACAAAATCCCACATTATAACACAGGCTGAAGCAGCACTAGAGAATACATATGGAAAATAGAAACGCAGGTAATCATAGTTAACCAGAGGCTACGATGGTGACCAGATGATACGATCCCTGACCAGAGGCTATGATCGTGACCCAAGGCTACGATACCTACGATGAGAGACCTAGGTTTGATTTCAGTGGCGATGTCAAGTGTACAATTCCACCCCCCCCCCTTCAACCTAGTTCTAGCATAGGTTATTTGTTATATTGAGATATACAGAGTCGTACTCTGGTACTTCTAGGCAAAAAAATTAAGATAAGTGATTTCTGTTGTGCAACTTTTTGCTTGGTCTCTACAATCGTACAGAAAAATAATTCTGGCTTTGTTTCCAGTATGTGTGAATTAAAAGAGTCACTTGGATGAACGCTAGCTTCCTAAAGCTTCGTCCGTGAAACCCATGCTAAAATGCAAAACATAATTTGCCTGTGATAATTATATAATATATAAATATACACGAGCGGGTCTGTGCAAGAACAACTTGAATCATAATCTCGCCTGCGGCAAAAAAACCGTTCTTTTGCCGTACAATTTTCCTACAGACAAAAACGGCTGTCCTAAAAATGTTAGCTGCTCGCGAAATTAACGTGGTGTCCCATTTTCTGTTCGTGTATCCTCGAGTAAGTTAACTTCGGATAATTTAGTACATCAGTTTAAGGACGTTGTGAACGCTCGGGAGAACGGGCTGGTTAATACCGCTTTGAAGACGTAATATACGAGCGATGCGCGTCAAAATTCTGGTGCATTAGTGAAATTATAAACACCATTTACGCTTCCTGTGACTAATAAGCATCGGTCTCGATTGGCTTGGTAGCTGGTTTAGGTTTGATAGCTTCAGATTAGGCAAAACCCATTCCGAATTGATGCTCGGCAAAGCCCGGGCCCTACTGCAACCGTGCAGACTTACTGGTGTAAAGGTTGTGTACACACTGGACTAGGTCACTGGCCACACACCTCACAGCTTCTCCACTCACTCGTGTCATGAGGCTGGGGGGTTCAGTGCTCACCCAGTGTGTGACAATCTGAAATTAACCACCTAAGCTATGCAAATTCTCAATTTAAAGAGAGGAAATGCTACGATCTCCAATGCCCAGATTTCCAGGTGAGAAGTACATAGCGTTATAGACGGGGAGAAGGAGCAACATGATAATTCTGATAGCTTTTAGAGGCAGGCAGAAATATAGTAGAACATATAAGGGAGGGGAACAGGCAGACAGAAACACTGCAGGAGTACGGAAGGGGAGGAAGAAATGCTCAAGATTGGACTACAAGTCTTCATAAAGCGCACACGTACTACACTTCCCAACTCCACAACACCTGTATTACTACCAAATCTGTACGAACCATTGCCAAAACTACAAGACACCCTGGATCAGGCTCGAGGAGGAAGAAAAGGGAATTATCAGGTGAAAGCGCCAAGCCATTGCGACTATATAGCACTTGGAAAAGGTCGGGATAAATCTATTATATTTGCAACCAAAGAATACCTAAAGTCAAATTCGAGAAATAAAATAAGGTTCATAAATGGTCTTCGAATGGAATCAATTTCAATATTTGGAGCATTTTTTCTTTATTAAATAATATACAATATAAAGATCATATTTACATATACTATTACATTTACATATATTTTATATAATTCTCAGCAAACCAATTTTCCTCAGCATTCACAAAAACCCATAAAGAGTAATTACACGGATAATGAGTTCTGGATCACAAACTAAAATTTATAGATGTGATGGAGTAAATAGGTAAAATGAAGGTGTAAGTCTGTATATTAAAGAAAAGCGTATATGCACAGTTTTTAAGCTCTACAAGTGAAGGGAGTATAGGAAATTGGAATTAAAGTAAAACAAATAAACCCAATTATAATTCTAATGTACAAAGAGCCAGATCTAACAATTGAGAAATTCAGAGCAGATACATAAAACGGAAAATAGCCTTGATAATCTAGCAACCTAATCACTTGGAGACATCAATCTACCCAGTTTTAGATGGAGAATAGCAAGCAATAACGTAACAGGAAATCAACCTGAAAATTACCAACCACAGGTCAGAGTACTACTGAGATTCTGTGACAAATGTTCGCTTAACCAGCAGCCTGTCCTCCTAAGATCTGCCAACGTCAAGAAACTGTCGTACCCTTATCCTAACCTACCACAGGACCCAAAGCAGAAAACGGGACAGTATGTCAATTTCGCGAAGAAATAATAAGGGACATTACAATTTCAGATACATACTCAGACCACAAGCTCATTGTAGTGCAAACTAACATCAATTAATATTAGTAATAGTTGCAAAAGGATTAAAGAGTAAAAAGTGTTATTTGGAAACATTCAATGATTATATAGTCATCATTAAACAAAACTCCCACCCAAGGAATCGAACAATTGACTGTCGAATCGTACAAAGCCTGCTTGAAGTATGTGCCTCTGCGTAGGGTCAGAGGACCGCTCTAGAAAGAAAACGCAGGCGACTTTACAGAAGAACGAAAATGATGTAGATGTAAAGTGCCACAGCTACTGGCACTTTACATCTCTTCGAAAACGAAGAGATGTAAAGTACCAGTAGCGCGAGCGCTCAGTGTAATATTAAGAAAAAGCTTGGATATACTTGAGATACCAGAAGCACTTAACTCAGCAAATATAGCTCCACCGCACAAGGGAGGGAGCAAAGCATTAGCTAAGAACTATATATAGCAGGGCTGCATTAATATCACACAATTATTTTTGAAATATTAATTAGGAATCATATCTAAAGTTATATTGAGAACAATGAAGTTCTCAATATAGGTCAGCGTGGATTTAGTGCGAGGTCCTGTCTTTCGCAATTACTCGACCCCTTTGACAAAATCATGGAAGCCTTAGAAGAAAAACAAAATGCAGATGTTGTATACACGGACTTTGCAAAGGCTTTTGTTAAGTATGACCATGGAATGACATGACCATCATATGAGATCAATAAGAATAACAGGTAGAGTAGGTCAATGGATTTTGAGCTTTCTGGCAAACATATTGTAAAGAGTAACAGTGAGTCAAATAAAACCAAGTTCAAGCACAATGAAAAGCTCTGTACCTCAAGACAGTCCTTGCACTATTGCTTTTTCTCATTCTAATATCAGATATAGGCAAAAAAAAAAATACAAGTCACTGCTTCGTGTCATCCTTTGCAGATGATACAAAAATGAGATTCTCACACGCTTGTACGCGCGCCATCTGGTTAAAACATCGACTGTTCAAAGTTAGTTTCCTGCGGATGCCATGGATACTGACATATTCTTCTATCTAATATATTGTTAATCCAATATTCCCAAATGCACAGTAGGCTTGCGACGTCCCTCCACCAGATGTAGTAGGCTATAAAATACATTTTTCTTTTTTATATTCTTAAAAACACAATAGCTTCCGGTGTCGCTCCACCAAATATAGGTAAGGCTATAGACGTATTTCTTCAACATAAAGGTACTACTTGATGCTCCCACACATGTTACGCGCAGTGTAGTTTACCAGTGGTACATCATTATGCAGATTGCAAAGCAGTGTGTAATATGAACCAGGGTGGTGCCAGCCAGACTCTTCTACCCCCCCTTGACGATAAGCATAAGCTGACGGGTAGTTGTAAACATTGACGTTGAGGTTACATCCGCTACACCAAGTCTATACCAAGTCTACACCCACTATACAGAACCTACACCCGCTACGCAAAGTGCTTCAGACCCGCTACGCTAAGTCCTAGACTCACTTCACCATGCCTATACCCACTACACCATGCTTATACCCACTATACAAAGCCTATACCCACTACACCAAGCCAATACCCACTACACCAAGCCAATACCCACTACACCAAGCCAATACCCACTACACCAAGCCTACCCACTACACCAAGCCTATACCCACCCTACACCAAACCTATACCCACTACACCAAGCCTATACCCACTACACCAAACCTAGCAGCCTGTCCTCTGGGAGAAGATCCGCTCAAGGGAAAGGACTGGGAACGACTAAATCATTAGTGCAATTATCTACTCTCTCTAACCATGGTTAGATAGGTTAAGGTTCCTTTAGGTTTAAGGTTTGATTAGGGTTAGGTTTCATTACGTTTGGGTACATTAATAGGGTGTTTTATTGACGGTAATAATGTGAACGATGGACGATTTCACATGGACAATTCCATGTGAAATATGGAATCCGAAAACCATTTCGAGAGTACCCGAGAATTCCGATTACAGAAAACCAAATTCTTCAAAGAAAACGTTATTAGCATACCTTTTTTATATTTTAAACCAACTATTTATATAATACAATAGTTATAAATTGAGAATATCTATGTTTACGACAATGTTTTTATTTGCCAGTTTACACAGAAACTATTACTGGAACCTAATATACTTTCAAACCATCACAAATATCTAGATAACTATTTAAGTGATTTGAAAGGGGGGGGGTGAAGTGTTTTTTCTCATGGTATTAGATTTGTCTGAGGACGTGTGTTCAAGTCTAGACCCACTACACCAAGCCTAGGCCCTCTACATCAAGTCAAGGCCCTATACACCAAGTCTACAGCCCACTGGGAATGATTGTGCACAGATTTGGAATACAGAAGGTTTACAAGTTCACGTATGTTTTTGAGACTATAAAATACATTTCAAAAGGATAGAGTAGCATAGGCTATTTTCTACTCTCACGAAGCTTTAACAGGTCAAAAGAATTTTTCTTTCCAATATATATACTTTTGTACCTATTAGATTTATCACATAAAATTACATCCAGTTTCCATACGTAATGTGACACACAAACGAAAGGTAAAAGTGCACGTATGGAAAGTATGTGCGGTTGGTGTGGTGGATGTGTAGGGTAGGTGTGGGGTGGGGGGGGTTTGTGGTGGTGGGAATGTGGGGGGGG
>WNGS01135237.1:18036110-18056055 GCA_020271785.1 Procambarus virginalis
CTAGATTACTGGCAGATGCAGCAGAGATCTCTGCCTTAAGCATTACCTAGCTCCACTCATTCCAATAAAATATGACAATAAAAATTAGTAAATAATGAAGAGATTGTGGTAAAATATGTTGGTTTACTTTTCACGTCAGCGGTAGGTTAGTGTGAGGGATGAAAGTCGGCAGGGAAGAATCGTCTGGGGTGCACGTCAAGAATATAATTAGGTAGCTTTAATCAGCATGTTTGAGGAGATGTTTCAGGAACCGAAGTCTACCAAGAAGGTGGAACCTGGGGTCTCGCCCTGTAAGGTACCTGGCTGTTAGACGGATATTCTCTGCTACCAGCTGTTTTGAGGGTAAATTTAAGGGAATGTATGAGAGCCTAGCGAGAGGGTGGAAGCTAGGGTTTTGTGATGGAAGGGGAGGGGTGAATATGGGTCAAGGGGGAGGGAGGGGGTGGAAGGGGAATGCTTTCGCAACAAGACACTCGCCTATGAATGCTTGACACCAATCACCATGGCTGAAGGTCTTTACTTAACCGTGATTACTTATGTGTGACGAAGTTTGGGTAAATCGTACACAAGACGACTCGACAACGCTTTTTTTTCTGTTTGTCAAACCCGTATATATATTTAGATTAGGATGTATTAGCTTAGGTTACTCTTGGTTGGGTTAGGTTTGGTAGGGTTAGGTTAGATTGGTTTGGGTTAGGTTAAGTTACCGGTAGGTTGGGTAATGTTAGGCAAGTTTTAAAATTTTTTGCAAATCATCTTCTGTATGATGTAACTTGTATTCTCTGTGACTACAGGGAAGTTAGGTCTATCTTTTAAAGTAAAGCCTATATTAACCTTGTTGAACCTTTTGCGTTATAATTTAAGTTTCCTTACGATTGAATGCTTTGTCGGATCTGACCCTAAACTTATTGATGAAGATGGCTTCCACAACGTCTTATTTCAGTGCATTCCACTTGTAGGCCACCCATACTGGGTACGAGTAATTCCTTATATATATCATAAGACTATCAAAATCCTCAGATTAGGCAAAATTGTAATTAATTTTGTCAATAAAGATGTTAATAATAATAACTTCGACTGATGTGTGTTTCCAGCTTCCTCTTATGTCCTCTCTGTCCTACGTTTATTTCACTTTAAAGAGGCAGTACTTGTCCACGTTCCTCGTTATCTTGAGGTTATCGTGAGATGATTTCGGGGCTTAGTGTCCTCGCGGCCCGGTCCTCGACCAAGCCTCTACTCCCAGGAAGCAGCCCGTAGCAGCTGTCTAACTCCCAGGTACCTATTTACTGCTAGGTAACAGCATCAGGGGTGAAAGAAACATTTTGCCTATTTGTCTCCGCCTCCACCGGGGATCGAACCCGGAACCCCAGGACTAAGAATCCGAAGCGCTGTGCACCCAGCTGTCAGGCGCCTTGGATGAAACCTTGGCACCTTGGCGAAACTGCCGCTCAGTCCTAACACGAGTATTGTCAGTATCACCACGTGGTGTTGACAGGAGCGAGTGTTGTCAGTATCGCCACGTGGTGTTGACAGGAGCGAGTGTTGTCAGTATCACCACGTGGTGTTGACAGGAGCGAGTGTTGTCAGTATCACCACGTGGTGTTGACAGGAGCGAGTGCTGTCAGTATCACCACGTGGTGTTGACAGGAGCGAGTATTGTCAGTATCAACACGTGGTGTTGTCAGTATCACCACGTGGTGTTGACAGGAGCGAGTGTTGTCAGTATCACCACGTGGTGTTGACAGGAGCGAGTGTTGTCAGTATCACACGTGGTGTTGACAGGAGCGAGTGTTGTCAGTATCAACACGTGGTGTTGACAGGAGCGGGTGGTCAGTATCACCACGTGGTGTTGACAGGAGCGAGTGTTGTCAGTATCACCACGTGGTGTTGACAGGAGCGAGTGTTGTCAGTATCAACACGTGGTGTTGACAGGAGCGAGTGTTGTCAGTATCAACACGTGGTGTTGACAGGAGCGAGTGTTGTCAGTATCAACACGTGGTGTTGGCAGGAACAACAATACTACCCCCGGCCCTCCAACCCACATACCACTTAAGCTATACAGCAGCGTCGACATTAATGGCCTCACCCCCTTGTTTATGTTAACGAACTCTGTAACTAGCTCATTTGTAACTTGCATAGCTAAAAAAATAAATTGTGGGGTTCCACTATATTTCTAGTAACGTTTCTTTTCCATGATTGCAATTAAGCTTGTCGCGTACATTTAACATTATATAGGTTCACGTACCATCATATAGGCTTACCTACCATTATGTAGGTTTACCTACCATCATACAGGTTCATCTACCATCAGATAGGTTCACCTACCATCAGATAGGTTCATCTACCATCATAAAGGTTCACCTACCATCAGTACCTACCATCATATACGAATATGATGGTAGGTCCAATAAGAACCTATCTGCTGGTACGGGACCCTTTAATACGAAAACATTTTCGCGAACAAATTTATGTGCTTAAGATTATTTCATACACAAATTTCAAAACCAAATGTAAAAACGTTAGACTCCAATAAGAAATATTAGGTATATCAAATGTGACATTGAAGTTTCACCCTAGCCACGCTATTAGCGTATTACGCTACATTTATCTTAAGTGTTGTCTGACACAAAATCCATAATTTCACCACCTGCAGAGCTGTTTTCAAATTAATATTATTTGGTATACATTTATAAGAATAACAAAATATAATTCGTGTATCCAACAGTTTGGAACAACAGCTTTCGATAATTAGGCTACACAAATAGTGCTACGCCATTATGGGTATTTTTTTTATCCTGTATTTCACAAATACAGTATAATTGTTATTCTAGACTGACTTGCTCAATCCATCTGTACAAAGCTTCCTTTTTCCGTTAACGTTTATTTAGTCCCATTGTATCTATCAATTTTAAAGAGAATGTCTGCCTATTTAAAGTAGGCCGCTAGACGCTGGTGACTATAGCCTCACGAAACTTTGCAGGGTGAATGGCCTGGGTTCCGGGCAGTACATAGGGTGGTCGAGTTCCTTTCCCCTCTGATAATTCCCTTCCCTTCCCCCCTCCTTGCAGGAAATGAAAGGAACTATCGGGAGAAAGCGCCAAGCCACCACGACTCTATAACACTGAGAAAGGGTCAGGATCAGGATCTGCGATGGGACGGGGAAAAGTAATGGTGCCCAACCACTTGGATGGTCAGGGATTAAACGCGGACCTGCATGAAGCGAGACCGTTGGTCTTACCGTCCAGCCCAAGTAGTTCGCCCTTTGCAGGAATGGCAAATTACATTTATTTCCTAGCTCACTAAATAAACAGTTTCACTATATTTAAGATTCATCTAGCATATCAAATGTTAGGATGGAATATAGTGAAGGTAGTACTGAGAAAATGGAAAGAGAGGGGGAGGAGGGTATTGAAAAAGAAATTGAGAGAGAGGGGAGATTGAGAGGTGAGATTTAGAGAGGGAGGGGGGGGGGAAGAGACCTTCGGACACAGTCTGATATCCCATCTAGTGTATACGTATTTTATATGTCTAGGATATTAAATGTTAGTTAAGATGGATTTTTTTTATTTAGACATTGCTAAAGGGATGAAGATGAAAGGGATGAAGGGAAAGTGGTGAAGAGTAGGAAAGAAAGGTACGAGTGAGAGACGGGGAGTAGAGGGAGAGAGGTGGAAGGTGGTAAAAGGCAAGGAAGAGGATAAATGATAGGGAATGCGGTGAATGGCACCCCGCTCCTGTGCCAGGTAAGTTACGGGCTCACCATAGCCCGTGCTACTTGGAACTTGTTCCGAGTAGCTGAATCTATAACAACAACAACATGCAGTTATTAGAAACATACAAATTAAAGAAATTAATTCAGATTTAGAAGAACTAAGAAATGCCCAGAGACCTGAAAGCTGCAGTATTAAAAGTTATGACAAGTTTTGTAATAATAGGTATTTGTATGGTCGGCATAGTAGCCGAACCAGGCAATGTGATGTAGTCATTGCGCGAATTCGCCTTGGCTATAGACACATCTGGCAGGTTAGTGAGGCTGAGCCACTACCAGAATACTCAGATTGTAAACTCTGTGATAAACCTTTAATGCACTCACTAGAACACTACATTGATGAATGTGAAACCGTAAAGGACTTTAGACCTCCTGGCCTCTTGTACCACCAACTGTGTAACTATTTTATTGACTCAGGTGTTCTGGACGACGTCCTAACAATTTACCCAAAATTTGCTTGTCCATTTTAAAGAATGAAGAACAATTTTTATGTATATTACTTCTAAGCTGCATCACCTATGAACCCATCCCTGCCCTTGTGTGGCAGTGCACAGTAGAAACTTGTTTTCACATATCCATATATTAAAACATTGATTGTAACCATGATATATATGTGCTTCAGCCTACAGTTTAGACCTATTGTCTTATGTATGACCCTCTGTCCTGCGTGACAGTGACTACTAGCATTATCCTCACTTTAATCAGACTATCAAAATCCTCAGATTAGGCAAAATTGTAATTAATTTTGTCAATAAAGATGTTAATAATAATAATAACAACAACGGTGAATGGCAGGAAAGAGATGAAGGAGAGCGAGAAAGATTGGGAGAGAGATGGGAGTGGGTATGGGGCGAGAGAGAGACCCGGGCGCAACCAGGTACGTATACCTTTCCTTGTTAATTTATATGTATATTACATTCCTAGGTCTGGATTCATCAAACATTTACGCATCCACTTACGAAACCTGTACCTCTTTCCTCAAACACGGCGGCTTTGTTTATATTTATTAAACAGTTTATGAGCTGCGAAGCGCTAGGAGGGTGTTTATAAAAACAGTAACAATGGGTTGTGAACTAATCCATAAGGGCTGTGATGAGGATTCGAACTTACACAGTCGATTAATGCGGGTGATGCGCGTCTGGCATCACCCTGGAAGTAAGTTCGAACCCTCATCACGGCCCTTGTGGCTTTGTTCATTTGATATATCACGCTATTGTGATTTCTGTGTGTAATAGGTTGTGAAGTTTCGAAGCTCGTGAACTGGTTAACAAAAGTAGACAAAGCCGCCATAATAAGGAGTCTTTACATAAATGCTTTACGCAAACACTTGAGAATTTTTTTGGGCTTAACTAGGATTATTCTTAAATGCTATAATATGGAACTAGATCGTTATCCATCGACACGACAAGCATGGGTATGTAGCGCCATCATGATGCATGCGGTGGCTCAAGACCTGCTGCTGTCAGTGCTCTGGTGATCACTGTCAAGCGGCCCGGGCAGCGATAGATTACTTTTATACAATGTATTTGTGGACGGGATTGGACAATCGCGTGAAGGATGGCTATACAAGTGATGGCTGAGACAGTCCTCTTCAAGATTGTCTCAGTTGCCTCAAGAGTGCATAAAGTACTGACAACGAAATCGAGAAATTTCAAGCTGCGATTAGACTTAAAGATAACGTCTTGCCAGTAAGAGCTTTCTTTATCAAATTAAAGATAGGTTGTTGTTGTTATAGATTCAGCTACTCGGAACAAGTTCCAAGTAGCACGGGCTATGGTGAGCCCGTAACTTACCTGGCACAGGAGCGGGGCAAGAAGCACGGGCTGTGGTTAGCCTCGGGTAAAGATAGGCAGCGCTCGTGCTTATAAACATTAAAGAAGGTGAGGTAAAGATTAGGACGAGGCCAGGAGATTTAGGGGTTAAGTATGTCAAAATAGGATTTTTTCTGGTATTAATTTTTTTTTTGGTTTGTTTGAGATATATACAAGAGTTGTTACATTCTTGTACAGCCACTAGTACGCGTAGCGTTTCGGGCAGGTCCCTGGAATACGATCCCCACCGCGAAGAATCGTTTTTTCATCCAAGTACACATTTTACTGCTGCGTTAAACAGAGGCTACAGTTAAGGAATTGCGCCCAGTAAATCCTCCCCGGCCAAGATACGAACCCATGACATAGCGCTCGCGGAACGCCAGGCGAGTGTCTTACCACTACACCACGGAGACTAAAGAGACTTTTGGAAAATTAGTTAATTTTGTTTGATGATGTAGTGTTTGATGGCTTAAGATTCTCTACGCTTTCTTTTTTTTTTTTGCATAGAATAAGTCACAATAACCCAATCCCATATGAAATGAAATAAGGGGCGACATTTCGGCCATATACGACTTGATAAGGTTGCAGGACGGACCGAAACGTCGTCACTTTTATTTCAATAATCGGGGGTTTGCTTATTTTCCATTTGGTTGATGAGGCTGGTGTCTATTGTTGCTGGAGCAACACCTATTGAGGTGTTGCTCCTGGTTCGCGTTCCTCCACTTGGGCTGGACGGTAGAGCGACCGTCTCGCTTCATGCAGGTTGGTGTTCAATCCCCAACCGTCCAAGTGGTTGGGCACCATTCCTCCCCCCCCTGTCCTTAGCCTGATCCCCAAATCCTTATCCTGATCCCTTCCAAGTGTTATATAGTCTTAATGGCTTGGCGCTCTCCCATGATAATTCACTCCTGGTTCGCGTGCATGAGGCTAGTGTTGTTGTGGTCATCATTACGTCGGACTCTTGACAATTAAGATGTCATATTCTATAAAATCTCCTCAATTTGGTCCTTAAAACTAAACTAACTGCATACTATCGTACCATTATTCACTTTACACTAATGAAGAATTTGTAAGTCGACATTTTAATAGCAGCATAGCGAAAAACGGTCAACATAATTTATAATATAAAACCATAACCTTGGAAGACCATCCCCAGCCTAACTTCAATGTGGAAGTTATTGAAGTTAGATTTCAAGTTAGATAGAGTTAACGAGAGATGAAGTTAGATAGCCTAACTTCAATGTGGAAATTAGGCTGCGAGTCTCCATGGCCTACATTTCGGCATTTTATAAGGTAATCTCGTCCAAAATTTATCTTGATGCTGGCCACATATCGCTAATTGTCTTTAAATGTTCCTGTTGTTTAGCTTTATTAATTCCCAGAGGACGCCGTTTAAAAGGTAACAAGACGCTCACTCCCAAATGGCAATGGGCCACATGGCCGTGTGGCGTCATATTATCTAGAGGAGAAGACACAGGCTGGTATTTGGTTCATTTGCTATGCAACCCATACCTATCCCGTGAGTGGTAGTGGTCTCCAGACCCATCCTGTGAGTGGTTGTGGTACCATACCTATCCCGTGAGTGGTAGTGGTCTCCAGACCCATCCTGTGAGTGGTACTGGTCCTGATATCTACCCTGTGAGTGGTACTAGACCCCATACCCACCTTGTCATTGGTAGTGGTCTCCATACCACTCATGTGAGCGGTAATGCAAAAGGTTACTGAGGCACATAATGGGCTCAGAGTATGAACCCCATATTCGCTTAGCGAAGAAGGTAGTGATGAGTTAGTTACAGTTGGGTTCGTTTTCGACTGACAATCGGGAATCCTGAGTTCGAATCCTGGGCGGGACAGAAATGGTTGGACACGTTTTTTCTTATCCCCATAATGCCTCTGTTCACTTAGAAGTGAATAGGTACGCAGGAGTTTGTCGGCTCTTTGTCGATTTGCATCCTGGGGAAGACCTTGGGAGGCGACCTCGATATAAGCCTAACGTACGTACGTGTGTGTGTGTGTGTGTGTGTGTGTGTGTGTGTGTGTGTGGTGTGTGTGTGTGTGGTGTGTGTGGTGTGTGTGTGTGTGTGTGTGTATATATATTTAATAAAAAGGGAGTACCACCTCTGGCTGGAAGAAGGGACCCATAGCCTCGGAGGAAACCACACATAAACGCACTAGAGGGAATGTTTAGGTCCCCTCCAACACAGTTTCTGTGTTGCTTTCTCCTACCACCCCCTTCCTTTTTTTTTTTTTTTTTTTTTGCTTTATTGTGTATTTAAAGGTTACAAGATATACATTGGTTGATACAAACAATGCCTAAAGGTTATGGATCTCTTGAAGCTCCTCCGCTTCTGGACAGGAACCGAGGATGCAGCAGGCATTTCCCCTCTGGATCGCCACACTGAGGCGCTGAAACAAAAAAATGGAAGCCCTTGGGTCTCTGGTGACGTCAATGAGCTTGGAGCCCAATTCCTTGAGAAATCCCAAGGCACTCTTGCCCCAGGGGTCATGGGTCTCAGACGCTATGGGAACAAAGAGGTATTGACCTTCCAGTCGCCTGTACTTTAGTGATTTTGCTGTTTCCCTGTGGTTGGCCGCTCTACCTGCTTGATCAGCTCCGAGGTGTACATATGTGTCAGCCAGGGTGGATACACATGTGTAGTTCCACACTAACAGTTTGCCCGTTTTCCAAGGGTATATAGTGATACCATCAGGCTAAGTGCGGGGTCATTCGGGTGGTGGGACCCTTGGATGCGAGGTTCTCTCTCCGCTGGACACCGAGCTGGAACGAGGCTTCTCTTGATGATGTCATTGACCTCGTTGTGTCTTGCTTGCCAGCCCTTTGTGCTTCTGCAATGCAACCCATGCAGTCCATATTGGTCTGCTTTCACCCTGTTGCAAATACACTTGTATTCAGTGTAAATTGGGGCACCAAGGCGGAGGGCCACTGCTATACGAAGGGATTCTGGATCTAGGCGCATGCCCATTGCCGACATGGGTACTGCCAGGAGGAAGTCTCCTGCATGCGGGGCACGCACTGCTCGGAGCCGGGCTTTCTCCATGTCTGATGCGGCGCTGAGCATGGCATCAGCTGCTTTTTCCACTAGTGGGTGGTCCCAGTCTGACTGTTTGTGTTGTTTTGTTGGCTCTGTAATGGGTGCTGGGGCTGCAAGAGCATCCCACTGATTTAATGTATATATATATATATATATATATATATATATATATATATATATATATATATAATATATATTATATATATCATATATATAGTACATAATATATATATACAAAATCAGTCAAATACAGGCGATTGGAAGGTCAATACATTTTTGTTCCCATAGCGTCTGAGACGCATGGCCCATGGGGTAGGAATGCATTGGGATTTCTCAACGAATTGGGTTCCAGGCTCACTGACATCACCAGACCCAAGGGCTGCCAGTTATTTGTTTCAGCGCCGCTCAGTGTGGCGATCCAGAGGGAAACGTTTGCTGCGTCATCAGTTGCTGTCCGGAAGCGGAGGAGCTCCAAGAGATCCATAATCTTTAAGCACCAATTGTATCAACTAATGTATATCTTGTAACTTTTAAATATCTAATAAAGCACAACAAAACACAAAAGGAAGGGTGTGGCAGGAGAAAAGCACAGAAACTGTACTGGAGGGGACCTAAACATTTCCCCTAATGTGTTGTGTGCCCTTTCCTCCGAGGCTAAGGGTCCCCTTCTTCCAGCCATAGGTGGTACTCCCTTCCATATTTATAATAATATATATATATATATATAATATATATAGATATATATATCTATATATATATATATATATAATATAATATACTTAATATATATAATATATATATATATAATATATATAAATATATATATATATATATATATATATATATATATATATATATATATATATATATATATATATATATATATATATTAACATACATCATGCTTTTTATTTGATTTGGGGTGATATGACACAAATGTTTTGGGTGAGGTGGATATTAATTGGGTATGAAAGGCATAAGAAAGTAACTGTAGAAGGCCTTATACTTGGCCCATACTTTCTCTTGCTGCTGCTATGTTGTTTCGGGGTCTTGAAGTGGGTAGAATATAGTTATGCGTTAACTGGCTGTTGATTGCTGGTGTTGACTTTTTGATGTGTAGTGCCTCGCTGATGTCGAGTCTCCTCCTATCGCTGTATTTATCGATGATTTCTGTGTTGCTTGTTTAGATTTCTCTGGTGATGGTCTGGTTGTGAGAAGATATTATATGTTCCTTGATGGAGCCCTGTTGTTTGTGCATTGTTATTCGCCTAGAAAGAGACGTTGTTGTCTTGCCTATATACTGAGTTCTTTGGGGCTTATAATGCCCACTTGGGGCATTATGATCCCTTACCAAACTCTCACCACTCCAGAGTGCATACACGCTATTTGTAAACCTGGTTTCGGGCATTAGCTAGGTGTCTCCACACGTCCTAATGAACTCGGTAGGGTCCCAGGATGAACAGCTTTTAGCATGTCGTGGCCCTCACCTTACCATTTCCCTGGAACACGACCAACCAATCGGTTAACAACCAGGCACCTAATTACTGCTGGGTGAACAGGGGCGAACAGTTCCGGGTTTCACCTAGTTCTCACTCAACAGCCGCTTGTGACATTTCGGTAGACTCAAAGTTTGTTACATAAGATGCATGATAAGTTGCCTGCAATGTATTCCAATAGTTCTGAAAAAGTTTCAATTGCAGTAGTTCCTATCACTATATTTGACTTTTTACACTGCAATACCGTGTTTAATAATAGCTTTAAATAGTTTACGTTCCAATACAGCCATAGATCAACAGCTTTTAACAAAGTTTATTTACTATCAATAGCTCTGAATTTCTGCAATGCAATAAAGCGCTCAAAAAATCTCGACAAAGTTTACATTGCAATACATTTATCAAAAGCCTTTTATTCAATTTTTAGATTAAATTTGATTCTATTATTATCTAACTCAACCCACATATGAAATCAAGTGAAAATTTTCATGTTTTGGTCGCCCTGGTCTCTTATCAAGCCTTAACAAGGAATTGTTGGACATCATAAGGACGGCCCCGAAACGTCGTCACTTTCCTTGTCCAGGACGGACCGAAACGTCGTCACTTTCCCTGTCCAGGAAGGTCCGAAATGTTACCTTGAGGTGGTTCCGGGGTTCAAGGTCCCCGCGGCCCGAACTCTGACTAGGCCTCCTATCGTCATTTTTCTTGTCCAAGTCGGTCCGAAACGCCGTCACTTTTATTTCCTGTGTGGGCGCTTTTTTCCTGTCGGCCACGTTGTTGTGACTTCTTCTCTTGACTCTCAAGTTATGACGTCACGGCTGTTTACGTAACCCAGACTATATATATATATATATATATATATATATATATATATATATATATATATATATATATATATATATATATATATATATATATATATATATAAGACGCGCAACGCAGCTGAGAAACATTTGGTCAAATTCTATGTAATTACTTGAGGTTTTACTGGATAATGACCAAGTACATACCTTGGGTTCTTATTGGATAATGACCAAGTAGTTCTCCTTGACGGGTGAATGTGACGTCATGCTCTTGTCGCAAATGTCTGACATTTATCAATTTTGTGCTGTTGGCAGCAGATTGTGACGCCTTTGACCACTCAGTAATAAGGCTCTCCAAATGGACTTCTAAGAGTTTAGAAAGTTGTCAAATGATACACTTTCAACTGGCGCACATGGCTTCGCTTCTGAGAATTGCACACTTGTCTTCCAAATAACATATGAAAATGACACACATACCATCAACACGACATATCTTCAAAATGAAACACATCTTTAACACGATATATCTTCAAAACGACACATGCCTTCAAAATGGCACATTTATCATCAAAATGACACACATGCCTTCAAAATGGCACATTTACCATCAAATTGACACACACATACCTTCAAAATTTATCGTCAAAATGATAAAGCTGAGACCGAGACAATGTAGCATTATACTTGCAAGTCCACTTAGCAGGGCAGCATTAATGCAGGCTTAAATGACGAGGAACAATTGTTAGCCATGTAAGTAGTCAAAGTCTTCATTAATGACTTGACAACTATGATTCCCCTCAAAAATAGTTTAACATTTTTGCAGTTAAACGTAATACATAACAATGATTTTAAAATTATAAGAGACATTAGTTCAATACAACAGAACAAAATACAAACGTTTGGTAAACGTTTAGCAGCTCTTAGCTGCGGAAGTAAGAGAATTATCCCACATGTAGGTTTGAAAATACATTTCGACAAGAGCAGCATTTTTTGCTCCTAACCTACGCCTTTCATTGTTTGCTCCAAGTCTTCCATAAACAGACTATTCTGGACCCAATGGTTTATTATTGTTTGATTTGCATGGCATAAAACTTTGTTTTGCATAACCCATCAGCCTAAGTTCATAAAACTAGCCCTACAATGAACTACTTATATAGTTGGTTTCATGCCATTCAAGACATGAATGTGTGGTATGAATGTCTGTGTGTCGGGTCACTTTACACGACCTCAACAGCTTTGAAGTAAAAATTTAATTATCAAGAAAATGGGTCAAGTCAGTACTCAAAATTTGCCTCAAAAAATAAACTGAATATTGAGTAAAATCAAAGTATTTTAAACTTACTTCAAAGCTTAGATTTCTAAGCATATATAGTGAAAGTAATAGTGTGAGATGCCAGATTTATAGTGACTTAATTGTTTAATGACTGCTGGATGAATATGGGATCCGTAATCAAATTAAGTACAACTCTCACCCGTTATGTTAGGTGACCTCTTGTGGGCATGATGATGTTAGTTTGATAAACGGTGGTGTATATGTTAACAAACTCCGTAACTACCTCATCAATGCTGTTACTTTAGCGTTAGTTTAGTTCATTCATTATGCATCCCCATACCCATCCTGTTGGCGGTAGTGGAAAAGGTTACAGAAGCACATAATGCATTAAGGGACTGAACCCCAAAATTAATTTAGCTAAGAAAGTTAGCTTTGATAAACTGGTTACACATTTATTAGTGAATTATTATATCACCAATAGATACGAGAACGAGACCATAAGTACAGTCTCTAAGCTAAACAACTTACATATGTGGTGAGCTGGTTTCATAATGTGATTTGCTTATCATGCACCTCCTTCCTCCTCCCTCTAACCAGTGGGTAGCGTAAAAAGGTTACAGTCACCCACATTTCCTACCTACAGTTAGCAAACTGGGAATGTTTAGTTAAAATTTCTGGTACTTAATAAATTTGAATGAAATATATAAACCCATTTCTTGGAAATTTGTTATAAAAAACTGTTTCTGAAATCGTGTATCTTTTCTCCACTCCATCACATGGTGACGGAAAATGTGAGAATAATTTTGCTGACACAGTTTACATTTTCTCAGGTCTGCATCAGCAAGTAATGCAAATGCCCAGGGATACTTATAACAGTCTAAACCAAGCTAAACAAATACTGTAGTTCATTTCTTGAGCCCATTGTGTGCCTCTATAACCTTTTCCACAGTCACTCACAGGAGGGGCATGGTGTGCATAATACATGAAATAAAATAAAATAAATTACTAAGAAGAAATTTGTACAAAAATAACACTGTATATTCTTGTAAATAAAAAAAAAATCCATGAACAAAAGTTGGTGTAAATATCTAGTGGCCATGCCAGGGATATTACCACCGCCACGCGTCGAGCACCCACGTGGTGTCCTGTCATAAACACGAACTTGAAAGTTTTATAAACCATTATGCTACGACACTGGTGAGGTGTATGTGTCACTTGTATTTAGCCTGAGATTAAATGACTTTGCGCTAACTATAATTCCGGTTGAGAGTGACGATGAGAGGGTATAACACGAGGCTATCATGGGGGGCCCGTGCTCGGTCGCCCACCTGTGGACTCCAGACTTCCTTCTCTAGCTTACTCTTACCTGTAGTAACTACACACAAACTTATTTGTCCTCGTTGACACCAAACGAATGAAAAACTTGTCTTGACTATTTGAAAACGAGACAAAAACTAACAGTTGGAAGTTACTCAGTAGTGCAGACATGAATATTTTACTAACCTATAATAGTGTATGCAATGTATTATACAAAACTTAAACTGTAGTATTTGATACAGGTTTTTCCATTAACATTACATATTCCTTATTTAATTAAGAAGCACCTTTCCTCAAACCGCCTAGGAATCAATGAATATGTATGTCAAACAAATTTTGCCTTACAAATACTAGTGTTGGCTTCCTGTGCACCTCGCTGTCTCCTGCTCCTGTACCTGGGTACGTCTCTCCAGGCCCATACTTAGATGTACAACATTTACTATTATGCACCAGGAAGGTTTGAGACTGGCCCTGAACTAGTGTGAGAGGAAGAACAAGCGGGCGACTACAGGAGCATCTTAGTGTGGGAGGGGATTCCGTGGCCAGCTAACCAAGCATGATAGCTCATATCCTGGTCATACTATATCATACCACGGCTCACAGGTACGACTTCGCTCTCACTAACTTCACACTTTTCCCCCAATTTTACCCCTGGCTCCAGCTCTCAACTGAACATAAACTGGCTCCAGCAAGCAACATAAACAAAATATAATGCCCCCTCACAGTGTCGTATGTTAAGTCTATTTAAGAATTTATATTATAGATACCAACTCGTGCAGTATACTTTTTTTTACGTGACATGACAGACTTACCTAGAGTAGCGTGTTGGTCCTCTGGAGTGCTGTGAGGCACGTGGAGCAGCACCTTTCCACAAAAGTCTCAAAGACACACACACCTGGATTTAAACTTTATCCCTGTGCACAACTATTATTTCGTATCTCGCAGACTTTATTAAATCGGTCTTTGAGTTTTATACACTAGGCTTCCTTATCTTTTTATCATAGTCCACTTGGGAAGTTAAATTGCGCGTGTTCTCTGTAGACACTGGCGAGGGAGAGCGCGTGACGGTGTGCCTGATGCGGCGCGCGGCGGAGTGAGGCTCCTCCCACCATCTCCACATATATATATGGCGGCAGGCCCAGGAGGAGGGGCTTCCTCGGGAAAAATGCTTAAAAATACTGTATCTTGAGGAATCGAGATTAGTGTCGTTCACAGGAAAGGATGAATCGAATGTTACTTGGAGCTCCCTAAGGTGGCTATTGAGCTATGTGGTAGACATGTGTACAGAGGTTGTTATATTTTGTTTACATTGGTGGGTACAGGAGCAGACGACAGCTGTCTCTTGTTCGCAGACTTAGAGCTGTACCTTCCCACAGTTCATATTAAGTTTTACCCAACTAGTGTTCTCTGGAACACGACTCGTTAATCGTTTTACAGCTAGGCCCCAATTACTGCTACACGAGCAGGGGTGAACAGATAAGAATCGGTGCCCAGTCGCTTTTCCCAACCCAGGGCTCTAACCTCGCCAAATTCACTCTTGCGAGTCAATTCTGTTTTATATTCAACCAAACCCTTTCATACAGCATATATGTGTGCAGCCTACGCTTGAAACAATTCAGCAATCCTACGTCTATTATGTTACCCAGTAATTTGTTCCATTACTTAACAACCTTGTTTCTAAACCAGTATTAGCCCAGGTTTTTCCCGAATCCAGACGTATTTAGTTTGTATCCATTGTTTCGTGTTCTGTTTATGTTGATATATTTAACACTATTAACATAATTCATTTGAACATCATACAAATGATTTATTCATTTGATGTATCGTGCTATTGTGATTTCTGTGTGTACTATTAACATCCCTCTGCTACGCTCTTTCATCCATTTATATACCTATGTCACTCCTTACTAGAGAAAATTTAGATATTTTAAATATAATTTCATAGACGATGTTTCTAATATCCGAGATCTGCTTTGTCATATTTCTCTGTACGTTGTGAAAGGACTGATGTACCTTACTAAAGTACAGTGCTCTTAACTGGACCACATAATCCAGATCGTCCTCTAACAAGGAAGCTTAAGACATCTAATTTTATTCTTTAGCTTATCATAAACACTTCTTGTTATGATTTAAAGTACCCCTGTTTGCCATATTTTGAACATTTAATCATTGATTATTAGCTTTAAAACACCTACCTCTGTCTTGATTATAACATCGCTTTTGTATTCTGATTTGCCAATTTCAACATTTTCCAGGTGATATCTGGTATCTCTGCTCTCAAGCTTAGTTCGTTAGCTTAGTTCATTTATTATCATTTATTATGCACCCCATACCCATCCTGTGAGCGGTAGTGAAAAGGTTAGACACATAATGGGCTCAGGAAATGAACCACAAAATTCATTTTTCTTTTAGATATATACAAGAGTTGTTACATTCTTGTACAGCCACTAGTACGGTTAGCGTTTCGGGCAGGTCCCTGGAATACGATCCCCGCCGCGAAGAATCGTTTTTACAACCAAGTACTCATTTTACTGTTGAGTTAAACAGAGGCTACAGTTAAGGATTTGCGCCCAGTAAATCCTTCCCGGCCAGGATACAAACCCATGATTAAGCTTTAGCTAAGCTAAATCGAACCCATGATTTAGCTAAGCAAGTTATGGTCTTGATAAGCTTGTTAAAAAATTTAATGTATATTGTTATATAAACAATGGGATCGACACCGACCACAAGTTCAGCCTCTAAGGTAAGCAATTTACATACGTGGTGAGCTAGTTATTTTGTTAATATATTTATCATGCACACCGCCCTCCCATCCAGTGGAGGCTTAGCACCTGCAAGTGGAGGGTGTCAGCATTAACCTACGTCTACGAATCTTTGGTTCATCTTAAAAAAAGTCATCTTGTAGCAGTTTTGAGTTCTCTTCTGAACCAATTTCTCGCCCTATTTTTGTATTAGTAGTCAGTTTTTACTTAAAACTGTAATATTCACTTAGCCCACACGTTAACATATGCGATCTCTGGGTCGTGTTGTTGTAGCCTCTGGTACCTGTGAATGTAATATGTGGGTTTTGTTGTTGTAAACTCAGATACCGAGGGCCTGACGGCTGAGTGAACAGCGCTCGATATTCGTAGTCCTAAGGTTTCGGGATCTATCCTAGGTGGAGGCGGAAACAAATGGGCAGAGTTTCATTCACCCTGATGCCCCTGTTACCTAGCAGTAAATAGGTACCTGGGAGTTAGACAGCTGCTACGGGCTGCTTCCTGAGGATGTATAACAAAAAGGAGGCCTGGTCGAGGACCGGGCCGCGGGGAGACTAAGCTCCCGAAATTATCTCAAGATAAACTCAAGATAACCTAAAAATCTAATCTGTGGGTTTTGTTGTTGTAGCCAAGGGTATCTAAATCAGGTAAGCTGTTCGTTTAGCTCTGATAATACAGATAAGAGAACAGTACGAGTACACAGTGGATACAGTATATAGTTATAATGATTACGTGCTCACCTAATATTATGACTTTCACTCATGTAAATGAAGAATGAACTTACTTTTGCTGCAAATTAAATAAAATACTAATAAATGATTGTGCATTTATAAAGTTTGTTATTCGATTTGTTATTACTAAAGGGTTGTCATTGTTGTTGTTTTTATCTGAAATGTACGATAATTAGTTTTCCGCAAATTTATTCATGTTCGTGTTTCAGGCGTTATTTATCAATTGGTCAACGATTGTAGTTGACTTGCTTTGACCGTACGATACTTGCCCTTCTGTACGATAATGTGCATCTTCTGTCTGTTTATAGTTGACTTGCTTTGACCGTACGATACTTGCCCTTCTGTACGATAATGTGCATCTTCTGTCTGTTTATAGTTGACTTGCTTTGACAGTACGATACTTGCCCTTCTGTACGATAATGTGCATCTTTTTTTATTTTATTTTTATTTATTTATATACAAGAAGGTACATTGGGTTTGAGAGAATACATAGCATAGTATTTACAATCTTGTAAAGCCACTAGTACGTGCAGCGTTTCGGGCAGGTCCTTAATTAAACTAACAGATAATTTTAAGTAGGTAAATTCTAGCAGCATTAATACAATAACAGATACATTGCAAGAAAAAAATGAGATGAGAGAGATTAGTAAGTATAGTAAAGCACATTGGTATATTAAAGCTCTGATTGATTACATTGACAACTTGATTGGTAATTGGTTCTGTCTGTTCTGTACTTGGACTTTCTGTACTGCAGTTCCTCTGTAGTGTATTTGATCGGTCGCTACCGAAGTTCGATTTTACACTAAAGTATACTACAGTTCGTCTGTAGTATACTTGATCACTCTGTACTGTAGTCCGCCTGTAGTGTATTTGATCTTTCTGTATCATAGTTCGTTTGTGTGTAGTTGATCTTTCTGTATCGTTGTTCATCCGTAGTTGATCGTTCTCTGCCAAAAAGTCTACTACGGGCTCACCATAGCCCGTGCTACTTGGAACTTTTTGATCCAGGTAGCGAATCTTAAACAACAACAACGTTCTCTGCCGTATTTTATAACGTAGTTAATCGTTCTGTACTGTAGTTCGTCTGTGGTTCATCGGTCTCTACCGTACTTCGTTTATAGTGTAGTTGATCGTTATGTAACGTAGTTCGACTGTATATGAATACGTCCGTGTGGTCGGCTTGCTTCTCTATAATACCACAATGATACATTTCGTCCTTTGCCGTTAAGTAGAAAACATTCGGAGTGGGAAATATTTGAGTTGCGAGAAATCAAGTAATAAACTCGTGTTAAGGTATAAATCTTCACTGTAGCCTACAGAGTTCCAGACTACAGGGGACTATTTAGGCTGTTATAAAACACTAGTGCCTACCGCATGTAGCTCGCCTTTTTTTAGCTGTCTATATCGTTTGATTGAACTTCCTCTAGTTGTGTTAGGGGCTGGTTTATATTTATTAGGTTAGGTGGGTTTTAAGACAAACAAAAATCCAATGGCGATCAATCTTGTATACGAAATGACGTGAACTCCTCCTTGGGAAGGAGTGGCACCCCACGGGGAGGTGTAAAGTTCTAGTTGGGCAGCAGATAGGTGCCTATGGAATCCTTTGTTTTAATTGGGTGTTGACAGTAGCCAGCTGCTCAATAGGTAGAGTAGGTAGGCAGCCGCGCGCAACAGCCTGGTTGATCAGACCGCCAACCAGGAGGCCTGGTCGGAGACCAGTCCGTCCTCCTAAGATATTCCAAAGTCAAGAAAACGGTCAGTTTAAAGTGTCTTCTCTTAACCTACCAGAGGACTCAAAACAGAAAACGGGACAGTACGTCACATTCGCGAGCCGCTTCCATGTTCTAGTATGACAATTTTTGGTCTTGTGTAACGCATACACTCGAAGTGTGACGTTCTTCGTAGAAGATGATGATGATGAAGATTAAGCCTCCCAAAAGGTGGCACGGGCATGAATAGCCCGTAAGTGGTGGCCCTTTTGAGCCATTACCAGTATCAAGAGCTGATACTGGAGATCTGTGGAGGTGCGACTGCACCCTGCGTGACGGGAGATGTCTCCCGTGTTCGTAGAAGGACAGGTTTCGGAAACAGGCCGCGGGGACGTTGATCCACGGAATCCCTGCAAGGTAAGGGTGCACGAGAGCAGTGTTGACAGGCGTCCACAACACCCTCTTGTACCGGCCATGACACACGCTACTATCACTAAGTCACATGCCTATCTTGGCTCCTCTAGTGTAGCCTGAAGTGTGGAAGCCCCCGTTCCTCCCTGAAACTTATAAGATGAAACATAATCTGCATCTCCTGAGTGTTTCACAGGAATGGCAACTTATCTTCACTCTCTCGTAAGTGATACTATGCACGGACTCACGCATATCCTTTTAAGACGTATTTTTCTGATTCCTCCTTGCATGATCTGAGTGGCGCGTCGGTGTGACCTGGCTGCTCTCTGATTGGCTCATATAAGGAACTACAAAATGTGCTAAACATACACACGGACAGATAGACACTGCTATTTCCATTTCTATTTCCACTTAATGCTCATAAACTTAAAGTATTTTTTGACATGAGTGGGGGTCATGGGCGTGTCTGGCTCGCTTGCGTGTCCTCACATTACCCTCCTCACCAACCTAAATAGTCTATCTCTATTGACTCATATTCCATGTATTTATTTTTTATTTCAGTGTCGTTAAATTTAGTTGGCGCATTCTGTCGCCTTGGTTTAAACGTACGCTGCATACGCCCGTTGAACACATCGTTTTCTAGGATGAACGAAGGCTGTCATGATATACTTATCATACGCCGCTGATGTGATTATATTTATGTGTTCCACTTGGGACATATGCATTGCTATGTCTTCTCCCAGACATTATTATCCATACCGACCCGGGCATAAGATCCTCACTCCTGTTGTGTATTGTTCCTCAGGTCTCCTTACT
>WNGS01135237.1:18065230-18081035 GCA_020271785.1 Procambarus virginalis
TAGTAGGCTATAAAATACATTTTTCTTTTTATATTCTTAAAAACACAATAAGCTTCCGGTGTCGCTCCACCAAATATAGGTAGAGGCTATAGACGTATTTCTTCAACATAAAGGTACTACTTGATGCTCCCACACATGTTACGCGCAGTGTAGTTTACCAGTGGTACATCATTATGCAGATTGCAAAGCAGTGTGTAATATGAACCAGGGTGGTGCCAGCCAGACTCTTCTACCACCCCCCCCTTGACGATAAGCATAAGCTGACGGGTAGTTGTAAACATTGACGTTGAGGTTACATCCGCTACACCAAGTCTACACCCACTATACAGAACCTACACCCGCTACGCAAAGTGCTTGCAGACCCGCTACGCTAAGTCTAGACTCGCTTCACCATGCCTATACCCACTACACCATGCTTATACCCACTATACAAAGCCTATACCCACTACACCAAGCCAATACCCACTACACCAAGCCAATACCCACTACACCAAGCCAATACCCACTACACCAAGCCAATACCCACTACACTAAGCCAATATCCACTACACCAAGCCTATACCCACTACACCAAACCTATACCCACTATACCAAACCTAGCAACCTATCCTCTGGGAGAAGATCCGCTCAAGGGAAAGGACTGGGAACAACTAAATCATTAGTGCAATTATCTACTCTAACCATGGTTAGATAAGGTTAAGGTTACTTTAGGTTTAAGGTTTGGTTAGGTTAGGTTTCATTACGTTTGGGTACATTAATATGGTGTTTTATTGACGGTAATAATGTGAACGATGGACGATTCCATATGAAATATGGAATCCGAAAACCATTTCAGAGTACCCGAGAATTCAGATTACAGAAAACCAAATTTTTCAAAGAAAACGTTATTAGCATACCCTTTTTATATTTTAAACCAACTATTTATAATACAGTACAGTTGTAAACATAGATTATTCTCAATTTATGACAATGGTTTATTAGCCAGTTTACACAGAAATTATTACTGGAACCGTAATATACTTTCAAATCATCACAAATATCTAGATAACTATTTAGGTGGTTTGAAAGGGGGGGGGGAGGTGTTTTTTCTCATGGTATTGGATTTTGTCTGAGGACGTGTTCAAGTCTAGACCCACTACACCAAGCCTAGGCCCTCTACATCAAGTCAAGGCCCTATACACCAAGTCTACAGCCCACTGGGAATGATTGTGCACAGATTTGGAATACAGAAGCTTTAAAAGTTCACGTATGTTTATTGAGACTATAAAATACATTTCAAAAGGATAGAGTAGCATAGGCTATTTCTACTCTCACGAAGCTTTAACAGGTCAAAAGAATTTTTCTTTCCAATATATATACTTTTGTACCTATTAGATTTATCACATAAAATTACATCCAGTGTCCATACGTAATGTGACACCAACAAACGAAAGGTAAAAGTGCACGTATGGAAAGTATGTGCGGTTGGTGTGGTGGATGTGTAGGGGTTGGTGTGGGGGGGGGGGTTGTGGTGGTGGGAATGTGGGGGATGATGTGGTGGGAGTGTGGTGGTTGAGGTGGTGAGAGTTAGGGGGGTGGTGTGGTGGTGGGAGTGGGACTACAAGCATAGCATCAGCTGTGCAAATAAGAGGTGGTGTTGGTGGTACAGGCTAGAATGTCGGAGTCAATACTCCCATGTTGCCCCCACCCCCACCATGCTACTGCTCACAAACCCCCACCATGCTACTGCACACTAACCAAGGGCATCATGGGTACAGAGATATTACAGGGTACAGGCCATCCACCCCGGTACAGATAACTCCAGGGGTGAAGGCCGGATGACACACGCACACTGCGACTAGGCTACCTATGTGATCAACAACCAAAGATAAAACAAAGTGCAAATATTATGGATAATCAAATGAACATTGTATCAAAATGATAAGTTCCAGCAGGAAATGAACCACCTAGATTACTGGCAGATGCAGCCAGAGATCTCTGCCTTAAGCATTACCTAGCTCCACTCATTCCAATAAAATATGACAATAAAAATTAGTAAATAATGAAGAGATTTGTGGTAAAATATGTTGGTTTACTTTTCACGTCAGCGGTAGGTTAGTGTGAGGGATGAAAGTCGGCAGGGAAGAATCGTCTGGGGTGCACGTCAAGAATATAATTAGGTAGCTTTAATCAGCATGTTTGAGGAGATGTTTCAGGAACCGAAGTCTACCAAGAAGGTGGAACCTGGGGTCTCGCCCTGTAAGGTACCTGGCTGTTAGACGGATATTCTCTGCTACCAGCTGTTTTGAGGGTAAATTTAAGGGAATGTATGAGAGCCTTGCGAGCGGGTGGAAGCTAGGGTTTTGTGATGGAAAGGGAGGGGTGAATATGGGTCAAGGGGGAGGGAGGGGGTGGAAGGGAATGCTTTCGCAACACGACACTCGCCTATGAATGCTTGACACCAATCACCATGGCTGAAGGTCTTTACTTAACCGTGATTACTTATGTGTGACGAAGTTTGGGTAAATCGTACACAAGACGATTCGACAACGCTGTTTTTTTTCTGTTTGTCAAACCCGTATATATATTTAGATTAGGATGTATTAGCTTAGGTTACTCTTGGTTGGGTTAGGTTTGGTAGGGTTAGGTTAGGTTAGTTTGGGTTAGGTTAAGTTACCGGTAGGTTGGGTAATGTTAGGCAAGTTTTAAAATTTGTTTGCAAATCATCTTCTGTATGATGTAACTTGTATTCTCTGTGACTACAGGAAGTTAGGTCTATCTTTTAAAGTAAAGCCTATATTAACCTTGTTGAACCTTTTGCGTTATAATTGAAGTTTCCTTACGATTGAATGCTTTGTCGGATCTGGCCCTAAACTTATTGATGAAGATGGCTTCCACAACGTCTTATTTCAGTGCATTCCACTTGTAGGCCACCCATACTGGGTACGAGTAATTCCTTATATATATCATAAGACTATCAAAATCCTCAGATTAGGCAAAATTGTAATTAATTTTGTCAATAAAGATGTTAATAATAATAACTTCGACTGATGTGTGTTTCCAGCTTCCTCTTATGTCCTCTCTGTCTTACGTTTATTTCATTTTAAAGAGGCAGTACTTGTCCACGTTCCTCGTTATCTTGAGGTTATCGTGAGATGATTTCGGGGCTTAGTGTCCTCGCGGCCCGGTCCTCGACCAAGCCTCTACTCCCAGGAAGCAGCCCGTAGCAGCTGTCTAACTCCCAGGTACCTATTTACTGCTAGGTAACAGCATCAGGGTGAAAGAAACATTTTGCCCATTTGTCTCCGCCTCCACCGGGGATCGAACCCGGAACCCAGGACTACGAATCCGAAGCGCTGTGCACCCAGCTGTCAGGCGCCTTGGATGAAACCTTGGCACCTTGGGCGAAACTGCCGCTCAGTCCTAACACGAGTATTGTCAGTATCACCACGTGGTGTTGACAGGAGCGGGTGGTCAGTATCACCACGTGGTGTTGACAGGAGCCAGTGTTGTCAGTATCAACACGTGGTGTTGACAGGAGCGAGTGTTGTCAGTATCACCACGTGGTGTTGACAGGAGCGAGTGTTGTCAGTATCAACACGTGGTGTTGACAGGAGCGAGTGTTGTCAGTATCAACACGTGGTGTTGGCAGGAACAACAATACTACCCCCGGCCCTCCAACCCACATACCACTTAAGCTATACAACAGCGTCGACATTAATGGCCTCACCCCCTTGTTTATGTTAACGAACTCTGTAACTAGCTCATTTGTAACTTGCATAGCTAAAAAAATAAATTGTGGGGTTCCACTATATTTCTAGTAACGTTTCTTTTCCATGATTGCAATTAAGCTTGTCGCGTACATTTAACATTATATAGGTTCACGTACCATCATATAGGCTTACCTACCATTATATAGATTTACCTACCATTATATAGGTTCACCTACCATCAGATAGGTTCACCTACCATCAGATAGGTTCATNAACCCCTAGCTACCGGTACCCATTATTCGTACCGCAGCGACCCGTACAAGAGCACCACGACGCTGTGTAAACATTGTCTCACTGGACCAGTCCCGGTATTTCGGAATCTTGAACATTTCCGAAATGTCCCGTTTTCCTGGCAGCCCGTCCTCCCAAATAAGGAGGATTCCATGCACCCGCTGAAACCCCTGTTTATGAATGGAAAAAAATTACACAAGACTCACAACTGATGACGTTCGAACACTTCTGGAACAAGTGCTTCACTGACGAATTGTTCGAACCACACGCTATAAACAGCCCGTCCTCCAAACAAAGATCCAAAAGTGATTCCATGCACCCGCCAAACCCCCTGTTATGAATGAAAAGCGGTTTACACACGACTCACAACTGCTGACGTTCGAACATATCCGGAACAAGTGTTTCACTGACGAATTTTGTTCGAACCACAACGCTATAAATGCTTCACCCACGTACTACAAATACAAATAATCGCCAACAGAACCTAAACACGTAACCTAACCTATGCACAATATGCTAATATATTACAGTAATAATTAATATTTGAGGAAAAATCCCGTTTTGAATGAACGGCACGTAAAAATTTATGAATGCGTCTGTGGGGTCGACCGCTGGATGGAATCGACTTTCGAGGACGGGTTGCATTGCGAGAATTATAAATGACACCGAGGCCCCAGGCTACCACTGGGTTACCCCCGCCACCACTGTTGATCTCCCCGTGAACCCCCACCAACAAGCTTCATATAATGATTGAATAATTACTAAGATGAATTACATTAAAGTCCATTGGAAGGTATGTGATGCTCGGCACTCACGGAGAGCACCACCGCCTGTCCCTCTCACCACAACCACAAGACCCTCTCACTTTCAACACACCGCCAGTACCTGCCCCTTCTCACCACCACCACCACCATACCAGCAACCGGTTCCCGAAAAATGTTTCCTATAAGGCCTGGCATTCTTCCTGTATATGAATCCAAAGTTATTGTAAGCGACTCCTTGTCATCCTTGACTGCCCTCAGCTCCCTAAGGCATAATTGTGACGTGCTTATCTCTGAAGCTAGACACAGACATAATGAAATAATCAATGATGGAGTCAGAGTTTGTCTCCTGTGGATTCCTTCCCATATTGGTCTCCGAATGCATGCTAGAACTGATGAGTTAGCCAAGACTTTTGCTCGTAAAGAGGGAATTGATTACCAACTTGGACTGCCTTTGGGCAGCCTGAGGGCAGCAATATTCCAGGAACATCAACTAAATTTCGGAGACTTAAGGCAAAGTGAAAATCTCACCAGTTACTCCATCTATCATTATATTATGCAGGAAGAACCGCACGTCTATGGGTCATCCAATAATGTTAGCAGACTTCTAGATGTTACCACTGCTAGGCTTAGGCTCGGCTACAAGTACCTCTGGGAATTTGTAACATCGGCTGATGTAGATTTGACTAAATGTAAACTCTGTCAGCTGAACTATTCGCATACTTTGCGTCATTATATAATGGAATGTGAAAAAAATCGCGGAATTTAGAGATAACACCATCAATAGTGTCCAAGAAATGTGTAAGTACTTCATTCATAATGATGTACTGCCCGAAATCTTAGCGAAGTATCCAAAATTTGCTTACTGTAGGTAATGCATGCACATGACTGTAAAGCTGCCGCCCAGTTGGGTGAGTGTGGAGCAAGACTAGTAACTGTGTGACTCACTATAGATGTAAAGTGCCTTGTATAGTGACTGTTGTGAGCCTCTTGTTGATCACTTGTGACACAAAAGATTATTGATGTGTGTATTTGTGTGGGTGATTAAATATGTATGTATTTATATATGTGGTGTGTACCTGCGATATTAAGCAGTAGACAACCCGAGCAGCACGTGAGTGGTGATACAACAAGCAGAGTAAAGAATGACAGTGTCATAGAGAGATGTGGAGTGCATGAAGTTAATAAACTGCATGACTGTGGAAAGCAAGCTAAGATGGATTGGTCATGTTAGATGATGATAGACTGGTGATAAGAGTGAAGTCGAGTGAACTTGAGGGTAGGAAGGCAGGGATAGGGTGGGCTGGCATGGCGAGCGAGTGTGAGGCAGCAGGGTGAGTGTGAGGCAGCAGGGGTGAGTGTGAGGCACACACGCTCAGCGAGTCAGTATGTGTGAGTCTGTCGTGAACACAAGAGCATTCTGCAGGTATAGACGACCGCTGGAGTGTCAGAGCTTACTTATCCCTGAAGCTATACCATACACCTCTGTATAATATCATGAATGGACGAAATTTGATGGTGTTCAACAGATGTAACGACACTACACTACATCCTCTCACTACTCCCTAAAGCCGCTGCCGCACCGGCCCCAAAACAGTGGGAAACGAATCGGCGATAATACATGTATTTACCCGAGGCCACCTTTTGGGAGTTGCAACCGGGGGTTCTGCTGGGTTTGCTTGGATCCTGCAGCCTCTCCGAGACACAAACAATGGAGGTGGGGGTCCATCGATTGTTTCAAGCGTGGGTTGGACATGTGTATGAGTGGGATTGGGGGGTTATAGATAGGACCTGCCTCGTATGGGCCAATAGGCCTTCTGCAGTTACCTTTGTTCTTATGTTTTCTAGCGGCCTCGACGGGGACAACGGAGACGGAGGCTTGTCAAAGGTTCTTCTCCCCCCCATTGTGTGTAATATCCGTATGCTCCTGAAGGGGTTGCAATGCTAGGTAGCCAGCAACGGGCAGATTGCATCGCCATGAACAGTAATGACCGTTGCCTCGTGAAACATTTACTCTTTTTAGGTAATGACGGCTGACGGCAAGCTGTCAGATGTGCTTAGACTGTTGCTTGACACGCAGGGCGGAACACACACCTGTTGTTTGACACGCAGGGTGGAACACACACCTGTTGCTTGACACGCAGGGTGGAACACACGCCTGTTTGACACGCAGGGTGGAACATACACCTGTTGCTTGACACGCAGAGCGGAGCATACACCTGTTGCTTGACACGCAGAGCGGAGCACACACCTGTTGCTTGACACGGTCTCAGCCAATGGTGTCCGCTTTGAAGGTCAATACACTTGCGTTACACAGACAAGGTCAAGATGTTACATAGTCTCAAGGTGTTGTACAGCTCTGAGCTGTAGATGAGTACCTGACTCTCCGTACACCTCACCGTGAGTGTACCTGAAGTGTACCAGTGAGTGTACCAGTGTACTCCGGTACACTGTGTACCGGAGTGTACAGTCTACAGGACCCCTGGACTCCCAACAAGGGGTGTAAACAGGACCGCGTGATGACCACGACTCATCACAAACCCCTATATACCCGTCCACCTCCGAAACCTCTACATCTTTCCCCCCCCCCCGATTATGGTGGCTGAGTTCGTAGCTATTGACAAGTTTATGAGCTTCGAAACGCTGGCAGCTCAACGAGCGGTCTGATACAAGCAAACTAAGGCGCCATGTGATTGATGAGAGATGTAGCGACTTCGTAAGTGGAGGAGTAAATCCTGGCCGTGGTGGAGAGTGCTATAATGGCTCCCATATTTGGTGTGTGTGTGGGGGGGGGGGTGCGCACACAAGAGCGTACGCACGCTAAATATGTCCTCTAGAATGTCACTTTCTGCGTGGCGGTGAGTCATTCTACTTAGTAACGTGCCACTATTTAGTAGTGAGGCAACAAAAATGTTCACAGCGGCGAAGATGTTCACTGTCATGAGGCAGGAAGGAAAATGGGTGAAGAGAAATGGGTAGGAACGAACGGAAGCAACTATAAGTGGGAATGTAATGAGTAAGAATGACTGGAAATGAGACTATGAACACAAAATACATGTTAAAAATGAGTTGATTTAATAAAATGTTTAATTAAAAGGTCAAACCTAAACTGACAAAAAACAATTAAATCAATTCAAGAAATCCAACTGTCTGAACCACTGACAGACGACAGTTTAGAGCCTCTAATTCACTTACCATCACGCATAGGGATTGAGGAAACTGCAGAAAGCCTATTGGCCCATTCGAGGCAGCGCCTATTTATTCCCACCCAATCTCGTTCATGTATACGTGTAACCTACGTTTGAAACAATCCAGAGAACTCGCGTCTATTATGTTATCCGGTAATTTCTTACATAAATCAACAACCCTGCTTCCCAACCGGTATTTACCCAGGTGTTTTCTTAAATCACGAGAATATGTATTTAAAAATAATATGCGAATACATCACGCTATTGTGATTTCTGTGCATAATATGCGAATCACGGCACGTTGATATGCCGAGGGAGGAATGGTGAGGAGAGAGGGGGTTTGGTGAGGGGTGAGGATATGTTGTGAGGGAGACGGTGAGGAGTGAGGTGTGTTGTGAGGGAGGGAAGCCCTGCTGACCAGGTGCCACAAGTCCCACACAGCGAGCTACCATAAACGGTAAGTGACGATGAATCAAGGAACTGAATGGCTTAACCAGATATATTGAGAACACGGACAATATAGTCAGGAAATTTGGAGCTGTAGGAAGCATAGTTTCTCGCGGCAAATTTTACAATTACAGAGCCATATAATGGTCTCAGGCGCTGAACACCAATATGAATCTAGCCTTGCAAGATACAGTCTTGATAAGCTAATTTACATAATTTACTGTATGTATATATATATATATATATATATATATATATATATATATATATATATATATATATATATATATATAATATATATATATATTATATATATAGTATATATATATATATATATATAATATATATATATATATATATATGTTGTACCTAGTAGCCAGAACGTCGTACTCGGCCTACTATGCAATGCTCGATTTGCCTAATAAGCCAAGTTTTCCTGAATTAATATATTTTCTCTAATTTTTTTCTTATGAAATGATAAAGCTACCCATTTCATTATGTATGAGGTCAATTTTTTTTATTGGAGTTAAAATTAACGTAGATATATGACCGAACCTAACCAACCATACCTAACCTAATCTAACCTATCTTTATAGGTTACGTTAGGATAGGTAGCCGAAAAAGTTATGTTAGGTTAGGTTAGGTAGGTTAGGTAGTCGAAAAGAAATTAATTCACGAAAACTTGGCTTATTAGGCAAATCGGGCTTGCATAGTAGGCTGAGAAGTGCGTTCTGGCTACTAGGTACGACATATATATATATAAATGTATATATATAATATATATATAAATATATATATAAATATATATATATATATAATATATATAAATGTATATATATATAATATATATATATATATATATATATATATATATATATATATATATATATATATATTCTTTTATAGCACATTCGGTTCATGAACTGGACCACAACAATCTAAAGTTAAGCAATTAACATTTGTGGTGAGCTAGTTACATATATTTTTACTTGCTTATCATGCACCCCGCACCCATGAGTGGCCGGTGGTGGAAGACATACAATCGCGTTAAGGCACTTAATTCCTACACCAAGCAAAAAACAAAACAAAAACAACAATTTGCGATGTTTGCTAAGATTTCTGGTAGTATATTTTTTTAATTAAATACTATTACATTTCTTGAACATTTGTAAAATGGTTATTTCTAAATTCTTATATTTTTAGATAGTAATTTAACTCCTTTAAGAACACGTTCTTTGGCTAACTCATCAGTTCTATCGTGCATAATTAAGAAGCCAGTATGGGATGGGATCCATTGGAGAGAGACCGATTCCATCCTTCATTATTTTATTATATCCGTGTCTTGATTCTCTTATTTATACGAGCTCCCCCACTTAGAACAAATGCCGTGGCTGAGAGTACGTGAGGCGACGTGTGGACGCTGCTCCACCCCTGGTAACGTATATACCTGGTATATATGCCCTGTATAAGTATACAAGCAACAAGTACAACTGTATAAGTATACAAGTACGCAGCAACCAAAGCAACATGACTTTAACTCGAGAATTACATCTGTGTTGATGCAGGGTCAAGCACCAGCGACTGCGGGAGTCTCACAAAGTGAAGAGACACGCGATAGTGCAGAATGAGGCCGCTCCCGCCTCTCAGAAATGGTGTCTTGTTGTCGGAATGCAGTGAGCGTTCGCCTCTCAGCCTTCACTGGCCACAAAATCTTGACACGTAAGAATGTAAGACCACGAGCAGCTCTGCAACACAGGCTGCTGGCCAACAACAATCTTGAGTAGTCTAGGGCACACGATATCGTTGTATATGGCTCGATTAGCATTTACCGAAACAACATCATGTGCACTGTGCTTTGTGGTAAATAAGGGATGCACGCAGCCAGGCTGCCAGGCGCCATGCGTGGCTGGCCCTAGCAATCATTGCAAGCCTTCCAGCACGATAGGCTCGCATACCAGTGGGTGGTAGGGTAGGTGAGGTACAGCAGTGGGTGGAGGAGTATAGCAGTAGACACTTACAGCCCCGCTCGCACGGGAGACATCTCCTGTCCACGAGGCTAACCATAGTCCGTGCTTCTTGCCCCGGTCCTGTGCCAGGTAAGTTACGGGCTCACCATAGCCCGTGCTACTTGGAACTGGTTCCGAGTAGCTGAATCTATAACAACAACAAACAGCCCCGCTCCTGTGCCAGGTAAGTCCACTAAGGGGCTCACCATAGCCCGTGCTACTTGGAAATTTTTGCTCCCAGTAGCTGAATCAATAACAACAACAACGTATAGCAGTGGATGTTTACCTAACGTCTGCCAGGAAGTGAGATCTAGCTCTTTACGCCCCCCCCCCTTACTAGCTTCGGTGTACCTGTTACGTTACAACTTAACTATTTTGACGTTCATATTCTTTGTCGAATCTGGCCTTAAAGTTGCGGATGGAGGTGGCTTCCACAACTTCTTTCAGTGCATTCCAAATGCTGCCTACCTGTTCAGGGCACGAGTATTTCCTTACATTCCTTACATTCATTTCCGTTTCCAGCGTCCAGCGTGTCCCACCTTCAGTCAATTTGAAGAGGTCCACCTTATCTATTCCCCTTCATTATCTTGTATGTTGTGATCATATCCCCTCTGTTTCTTCCATCCTCTAGGGTTGTGAGATTTACTTCCACTAGCCCATTCTCGTTGGTTAATCTCCTTAGCTTAGTGGGTGGTGGAACACATCAGTGGGTGGAGTACGCTGTGGGTAGTGGAGTATAGCAAGTGGGTAGTGGAGTATAGCAGAGGGTGGTGGGGTGGAGTACGCAGTGGGCAGAGGAGTATAGCAAGTGGGTAGTGAAGTATAGCATGAGAGGCATGACAGCGCTACTGGGGGGCAGCACCGCTGGTGTGAGCTCACCTCCCAGGTCAGTGCTGGAGCCCGTCCAAGCCACCTCCCTCCCTCGCCATGCACACCCCTCACCTGCTGCCCGCCTCCCCCCCCCTAACACTCTTCTCTTACCACAACTCTCACCGACCCTCCGTGGTAGGCGTTGTGGTTGTTTACAGCCACAGACGGCAAGGTTGTAAAATAAACAGCCACAGAGGGGTGAGGCTATGCAGGAGACAGCCATGGCCTGCAAAGCTGTGCAGGAGACAGCCATAGAAAGTGAGGCTGTAACAGACAGCCACAGATGGCAAGGCTGTGGAAAAAAACAGCCATAGAAGGTAAGGAAGACAAAACAAATAATGTTAAGAAGCAAACGAGTGCTAGAGCCCGTCACAGTCGCACACACTAGACGGCCGGGCGGACACCAGGCGGCGCGTGGGTAGACAAGGTGAGCGGACCGTCTGGGCGTCATTCCATCAAAAACAAAATTGAGAAAATGATGGGAAATAACGATAATAAATAGGAACATATACGGCATCCCAATATATGTCAACATATATCTTCTCTTGTCTGTGTGTCTCTGTGCTTCTGTCTGTCTTCTCTCTCCATTTGTTAGTATGTGTGTTTCTCTCTCCCCATCTGTCTCCGTCTCTCTCCACCCAACCTGTCCTCCTACAAAGAACGTCGCTTTTCGCTCGTATGCGTTACTAAGGTCAAAAATCATCGTACTAGAAAATGGAAGCGGCTCGCGAAAGTGACGTACTGTCCCGTTTTCTGTTTTGGGTCCTCTGGCTTAGTCTGTTAGGTTAGGAGAGAACACTTTAAATTAACCGTTTTCTTGACGTCTTGAAACCTTAGGAGTACGGGCTGATCTCCATTTGTCTGTCATCCTCTCGATCTGTGTGTGTGTCTCCATCTGTCTGTATCTGTCTCTTGACGTAGGTGTGTATGGAAGGGAGGAGGGGGAAGGAGTTGATGAGAGAGGTCTTTGTCACGTTCGGAACATGTTTTTGTGTGATGCTGTGGCAGGGGGGGGGAGAGTATGGAGGTACCCAGGTCGACAAGTGGAGGTTCAGCGATGGAAAGGATCCTCTTACCAGTAACGGACCAGGTATATCTAGCTTTTAAAGAATAAGCATTATGATTGGATTTTGTTTTATTGTGATATAAGCTCATAATGTTTTACCATACACTAAGAAAAATAAAATCAGATTTTTCCCAGAATGCAAATAGCAAGTTTTGTCGCGGGGGTACTTTGTCATCGTGTCTTGTGGTATTGTTTTCTATGATGCCAATACCGACCCCCTCAAGTTGAGTAGGAACCTCACAGGAAGCACTGTACAAAATTGAGTGAAGCTAGTCCAACGCGATTGGCCTCCATCCTCGGTCAGACAATACAGAGATAATTCTCTAATCGTGTATTAAACAAAATTTTACCCGCAAAACATATCAATAAATAGTTTAAGCTGTAAAAATTAAATGTATATTTAAAAACGTAAACAATAAAATTATGTATAAAAAATGGAGTCGACTACTCTGAGTTGTTCAACTCGGGTTTCATTCTAGCAATATGAATCTATTCCAAGATGATAAGGTTTAGTCTGAAAATAACTGGAAGTTAGTACAGTGAAACTGTCGTAAGTGATCGGGTGGTTTATATGCTTGACAGTGATCTCTTACTGCAGGGGACGCAACCTGCCTAAGGGGCACGCCTGTAAGGTAAGTGATACTGTACCCTCATGTTTACAGATGTGGTGTGTAACGTAAGGTGAGGTATTGACCGCGAGTCGAACATTACAGCACGGACACTTATGAGGATAGAATTTCACTAGATCTGCAGCCCGTCTTCATGGACACAGGTCAATTGCTTATTAACACAGCCGCAAACTCCCTGTTTATGAATGAAAAACAGTTTTACAAACGATTCACAACTGATGACGTTCGAACTTTCTTCATCAGCGTCCTCTGCTCGAATCGCACCTCTAAATGCTTCATCCACGTGAAAATACCAATAACTGCCAAGAGAACCTAATCTTACCTAAGTTAGGCCAAACTACTCAACATATTTTAGTATATATTTTTAACATTAACGTGTATTAGGGAAAATACCAACTTTGAACACACAGTACGTTAAAATTGACGAATGGTCTTTAGGTTCGTCTAAGAAGCGGCTGACCCCAGCCTGAGGACAGGTTGAAATACAAATAATTGCAAACAGAACCTAAACACCTAGCCTAACCTAATCTAGGCTTACCTATATAGTAAGACCTAATATATAGTATTAATTTACATATAAGTTACATTCATTCCACACCATCTTCTAGCGACCACACTGACACTAGCAGTGAGAGTAATGACCTCACTAGACGGGACAAAGACTGTTCCTCACAGTTAATATTAGACATTAGGCTACACCACACAAAGACCAAGGCTGCATACTCGGGTAAATATTAATTACATATTTGTTCATTATTTTCGGGCGTAGATAAATAGTCGACTGCTAAAATAAAAAATTTTATTAAAAAAATGTTCCGTAAGTGCGAGGCTTCCTGTAATTGTCAGGTTTGCCCTCAGGTTGTCCCTGAGGCGACTGACAGCAGCACGCAAGGGCACAAAATCCCACATTATAGCACAGGCTGGAAGCAGCACCAGAGAACACAGATGGAAAAATAGAAACGCAGGCAATTCAGAGGAAACTTTTTGAAATATTTCTTCACTATACGTATAATGAACAAGTGAAAATAGCAAGATTTATTTCCACCTGTAGCTATGAAAGCGGATATGTTAAAATCAGTATCAACAGTCATTGCTTCACACGTCCGGCACCTGAGAGGCCGAGCCCCGGAGCTAGATACGAACAATGAGCCATGCGTGCGCATACATAAGTTAGCAGTTCCGTTGTTGACATTAATACAGTCTTACGTATACACTGAATGAAAGTTAACGTTACAGGATGTTATTGTCGTGCTTGTGAGAATCTTGATGCACAGATGCGTTTATAAATGTTAAGCCTGAATGAGCGAGGGGGGGGGGGGGAATTAGATACAAAATTACCAGGGCGAAAATGAAACATGACCCGGAGAAAGTGACCCTGGAGAATTACGAGGACATTTTTCACAAAAGACAACGACTCCCGAGCGCTGTCCACTCAGCCTCGAGGACCCCCTGTGTGTGCGTGTGTGTGCGAGATACAATGACATATAATACTGAGAAAAACGGAAACTGGTGCCTCATCACTTGCGCCATGTTGGGCATCGCCAGGGACAGAACATAGATGCAAGATAAACTTGCTTGGCAAGCCCGAGTGACGTCACAGAAGACTCCAGACTGACGTCACAAAAGCCTCACACACTAGTTTGCTTTTGTGTAAGTTGCCACTTCCTAGAACTGTTCATTTTTATAATATTATACTGAATGAACTTAGTAAAATTGTAATATAAAATTTAAAGTGTTAGATTTTATTTATATTTAAGCTCAATTTACTATTTTGCTGTGTATTTTAGCAATGATGATGGAGATAATTCTCTGAAAATAGCACAGAAAAGCAAATATATTGATCAGTTCATTGATATATCCGTCATAACAGTAAGGTTCCAAGAGGACACTACATCTCTGAAGAATAGAGATAGAAGCGTGTGGTTGCACAAGCTTGTCGCTCTCCGGGCATGGCGTTTCTTATCCTGAACTTAGGAAATAACTAACCGTACCGCGAATGCGGTTGGAAAAAATCATCAGGAACAATGGAGGGGGACCTTCGACAAACAGCCGGTTTCCTGTCCCCGTTAGGACCACTAATGAGGGAAACAGGAATGTGTTCAAGAGCAGGAAATATCTGACTACCAGGAATGTACTCAAGGCAAGGATATAAATGTAATCATTCCTCACAAAAGTCGTCGTGACCAGAGCTACAGTGAGCAGGGACACCAAATCCCACATTATAACACAGGCTGAGGCAGCACTAGAGAATACATATGGAAAATAGAAACGCAGGTAATCATAGTTAACCAGAGGCTACGATGGTGACCAGATGATACGATCCCTGACCAGAGAGGCTACGATCGTGACCCAAGGCTACGATACCTACGATGAGAGACTAGGTTTGATTTCAGTGGCGATGTCAAGTGTACAATCCACCCCCCCCCCTTCAACCTAGTTCTAGCATAGGTTATTTGTATATTGAGATATACAGAGTCGTACTCTGGTACTTCTAGGCAAGAAAATTAAGATAAGTGATTCTGTTGTGCAACTTTGCTTGGTCTCTACAATCGTACAGAAAAATAATTCTGGCTTTGTTTCCAGTATGTGTGAATAAAAGAGTCACTTGGATGAACGCTAGCTTCCTAAAGCTTCGTCCGTGACACCCATGCTAAATGCAAAACATAATTTGCCTGTGATAATTATATAATATATAAATATACACGAGCGGGTCTGTGCAAGAACAACTTGAATCATAATCTCGCCTGCGGCAAAGAAAACCGTTCTTTTGCCGTACAATTTTCCTACAGACAAAACGGCTGTCCTAAAAATGGTAGCTGCTCGCGAAATTAACGTGGTGTCCCATTTTCTGTTCG
>WNGS01135237.1:18100729-18111065 GCA_020271785.1 Procambarus virginalis
ATTGACAACATGTAACACTGAACTTTGGAAATTTTTACTTAAGAAGTTTGCACATGCAAAATAGAAATGCAGTAAACTGAATAGTGAATACAGTATAGTATTAAATACACTATGCAGTACATAGTTTTTATTTCTTTATTGCTGTCTTTTTAATAATACTCTTTAATTATTTTCTGGGGGAGCCCCTCGCTCCCAGGAGCTATCCAGGCTGAATGGATATGGATAACTTTCTGGCATCAGTCAATGTGCTTGGAGTTCTTGCCTACTGGAGACCATGAGCTAGAACCTGGCCCCCCCTCAGAGAGGCACGAGGAACATGGCCTATAGAAAACCCCCTGTGTTGGGAGTATTCTGTCTGCCATCGACCGGACAGGCACCCAGAAAGGTAGGCACCCCTAAACAAANCTCTTGCTCTACTGTGAAGACCTCTTGGTATCACTAGTTGAGTTCTTCACACACCTTATCAGTGTACCCATTCTCTCCATTTCTCAGTTTCATCACCTGTTTCTTTCATTGTTGTTTTCTCTCGATGTAACTGTAGACAAGTTTTGGTTTGGTCTTGGCTTGATTTGATCTTGACTTTGACTTGATCTCGAGAATGTCATTTTCATACTGTCTGCTTCTCTTCGCACACTGAGGTACTCATTCTGGCCGTCTAATATCTCCTCTGCTCTCTGGTGTTCTGTTATTTCCGCGGTTTCTCCATGCTCCTGTACTTAGTTGCCTTGCTTCCTTACATACATGTGTGAACCATGAATTTTCCTTCTGCTCATTATATTTTTTTTGCTGGAATTAACTTGTCTTCTGTCTCCTGACACTTCTGGGTGATGTACTCTTATCATGTCTTGTACTCTTATCATGTCTTGTCTCTTAGTTCTGTTTACCATAGCATTCCTATTAGGAATTTTCTCATCCCATCATAGTTCCCCTCAGGTATATCTGCCCTATGCTTTCTAGCCCTTTCCTTGGGTAGATATTCCTATTTCCATCAGATACTCAAATATCAGTACACTTATTCCGTGGTAGGTTCTAATTTAACTTCCCTATGTCAGACTCGTTCAGGGTAAATATCAGAGTAAGTCTGGCTGGTTCATTTCCTCTCATTCTTGTGGGTCCCTTGACAGGTTTGCTTTGAAAATCCTTTGTTGCCACATTTAGTATTTTAGCTTTCCATGTGCCTGTACCTCCATGTTGTTCAGTGTTCTCTCAGTCTATCTTTCCATGGTTGAAGTTACCCATTATTGCCAGTCTGAATTTCATCCCGCAAGCAACAGAAGCTTTTCTCTCTATTACATTAATCGTTGCCATGTTGTTTTTATCATACCTCTCTGTCTTGGTCTTTGTCATTTTGAGGAGGGAAGGGGGGCTATATATTACTACTAATATTATCTTTGGTATTCCCATTGTCATAATGTCTGTTATGTAATCAATGAACCCTACTCAGCCTAGGATGACCACTTCTTCGAAACTCTAATCCTTTTTTATCAGGATAGTCACTCCTCCTCTTCCCTCCCTCTCTTTCCTTACTACACAGTAGTCCTGCAGAAACACTGCATTGGTTACTATTCTTGATAGTTTTATTTCTGTGAGTGCTATTACATCTGGGTTTTCTTTTTGTGGCTTCCCAAATTCACTTGTTTTATCTGTAATCCCATCTATGTTTCTGAACAATACTATGAAGCTCACTTTCTTCTCTCCCTCTTGCTGGCTGTTCCACTGATGTAAGAAGTTGTTATGTGGGATGGGTTTCATGGATGGGGTTGTTGTGATGTGAGATTAATTATATGGGCTCACAGGGTGCTGGGATGCATGCATGTTGTGCCACGGGAAGGGTGGGCAGGGAGGAGGGAAGGGGGAAGGGAGGGAGGGTGGGGGGCGTGTGTACAGATAGAGAAGCCATAGACAACACAGATAACATGTCTGTTGCTATAGCCTCTGCCTCCATGTGTAACATGATGTACTAATTACAAACCATTTTTTCAGGGAGCCTCTGCAGGTTTTGCCGTATCCATCTTTCTCAGCGTCTGGATTGCCATTGGCCAGCTCACTCAGCCCAAGACGGACTTCTTGCCACTGTCTCGAGCCGGGTGTCCAGTAGCCAACACGACGGTGGCCCTTCCGTTCAACCTTACCACCACCACTCCCATTACCATTACCACCCCCGCTGGTCCTTCACTCGTGAGCACCTTGGCGCTAAACTCAACCCTGGCACCAGAGTCAACCCAGCCATCTGACACGTACGTATGTTCTCCTTCGTCGGTGGCATATTTCCGGAACCCGAAAAGCCTTAGTATACAGTACGGGAGAAGATGGTTTGGGGACATTAGTCCAGTGGATGCGTGTACGAAATATAAATGTTTGGAGATATTAGTCCAGTGGATGCGTGTACGAAATATAAATGTTTGGAGACATTAGTCCAGTGGATGCGTGTACGAAATATAAATGTTTTGAAACATTAGTCCAGTGGATGCGTGTATGAAATATAAATATTTGGAGACATTAGTCCAGAGGATGCATATACGGGAACAGTTTTACAGAGAACTCGATATATAACGATATAGAACTCGATAGAGAACCAGCCTCCATATATAGGTGATGCTTGAGGGAGATGCAGATCTTGAAATGTGATAAAATAAAGACGGGAAGACTGATATGCTGGGAGTAATGAAGACGTCAGCACACGAGACTCGGACGGCAGGAGGCACGACTCAAGATGAGAACAGTGAGAATATGATCCCGGGAAGGTGTCGACATGTGGGGAAAGCAAAGATATAATAATTAATAATTTAATTATGTATTAAATTAATAATTTAGTATGTTGTGGTGGGAAATAAAAGCTGGCGTGTGATAACGGAAGAAGGAAGGATATAGGACAAAATTAATGGTATAATTAGGGGAAAGTAAGAATACAATTCTATAATATTGAAAATATTATAGCATCATATCATTATATAATAATAATAATAATAATTCGTTGTGTCAGGGGACAGGAAGCCAGGTTAGACATACAGTACATGTTAGGCTTATACCGAGGATAAGGTATAGCAATGATATATCATGGGAATAGCAATGATATATCATGGGAATACTCCTGATATATTATGGGAATAGTAATGATATATCATGGGAATACTCATGATATATTATGGGAATAGCAATGATATATCATGGGAATACTCATGATATATTATGGGAATAGTAATGATATATCATGGGAATAGCAATGATATATTATGGGAATAGCAATGATATATCATGGGAATACTCATGATATATTATGGGAATAGTAATGATATATCATGGGAAAAATGGTTATAATTTCAGAAACGTATAATAATTTAACATAAAAATGTAGGTAGTATATAATATGGAATGTTAGAACACAATCTGGGAGTAGAAAGGATGTAGTATGTTAAAAAAAGATACAATAAGAGAAAATAACGCTATAGTGCGGGAAAAGTAAAAAATAGTAAAATAATCAAATCATGGAAAAAGGTTTGTAGTAAAACGGGAAAAAGTAATGATATAATAGAGGAACAGCAAGGAAATATGGGGGGAAGATAAAAACATGGATAAGTAAGGATATACCGTAGGAAAGATAAGACAGTGAAAAAAGGCATTAAAGTCGTACTGTAAGAAGATGCGAGAAACGAGATAATATGGAAGAGAAAGAGGCATGAGAGAATAAGTAATAATATAATATGAGAGGAGTAAGAGAGAGAGAGAGGTGACGAGAAGACGATTAACAAAGTGGTGTCGTGCATCTCATTGGACAGCAAAGTCATCCCCAGGCCATCCTTATAGCCATCCTCCAGGTTTCCTAGGGTCATCCTTGAGCCATACTTGGGCCATCATCGGACCATCCTCGACCTTGTCCGGGCCATCCCCCAGAGCCACATGCTATTTTTTTTTGTTATTCGGTGAAAAAAATAAAAAAAATCCAAATATCTGTACCAATTAATATTATTAATGGCATGGTTTAGTCCATAGTTAGCCCTAGGTTAGGCTGGGTTAGGTTAGGTTAGGTTAGGTTAGGTTAGGTTAGGTTAGGTTAGGTTGTTTGGTTACATTGGCAAATGAGTAGAGACTAACGTTGTCATGGGAAGAGTGGCGGAGCGATGATTCAAGTGAGACTCTGGCAAGCAGAAGCTGGTGACAGATGTCCTGGTTGAGCTAGATGTGCTACTAGAGTTAGCAGATATGATGGAGCTATGAGCTGTGCCAGGCCAGTAACACGAGTTGCGAGTCTCACTTTGAGCAAACAGCTTAAACAGTTTATCAGTTGAGAGTCAGTTTGCAGTTTCTGTGCTCAAGATATCTGCCGGAAATGTATAACTAGGTTAATTTTTAACCTAGTTATACATTATACAAAGCCACGGAGCCCCTTTCTATGGCGATAATCGTTTTGGTTCATTATTTAGGTAAGCTTTTCAAGTACTAGAAGGAATAAGAACTGAAGTCTTCTGACTTTTGTTTGCAGACTTTCCTTCCCGCAGTTAATCTTAAGCCTTAGTCATCTGTTCCTCCCCCCCCCAGTACAGTCTATTAATTACTTTACAACGAGGTCTGCAGTTACTGCTGGATGAAAAGGAGCGAACAGTGGAGAAACTTTGATTAAAAGTCCCGTTTAACCCAAGACTTGAACTTGGGTTGTTCTCCCTTGCCGGGTGAGCGGGTGAGGCCGCTAACCACTTCATCACATCTCCAGTAATTTTTCAAGAACAAAATAAAAAACCACATGATTACTATCTTATGATTTATTATGAAAGTCAAAATATAAATGAACTATTCAAGAGATCTTGGGTTCTTGGGGCTTCCTGTGGTCCCAGAGGCTCGGCTATATTAGTATTGGAGATCTTACGTAGTGAAGAGACACTGAGCGAAATTGTGTTTGTACTTAGGATGTAAATGTTGGTAACTGTGTGTGTGTGCGTGTGTGTTCACCTAGTTGTAGTCACCAAGTTGTGCTTGCGGGGGTTGAGCTCTGTTCTTTCGGCCCGCCTTTCAACTGTCAATGAACTGTTACTAACTACTAACTAATTTTTTTTCACATAAACACACACACTCCCAGGAAGCAGCCCGTAGCAGCTGTCTAATTCCCAGGTACCTATTTCATGCTAGGTAACAGGGACATCAGGGTGAAGGGAACTCTACCCATTTGTTTTTCCGCCGGCTGCCGGATCGAACCCCGGTCCCTAGGTCCACGAGTCTAGTGCGCTGTCAACTTAGCCAGCCAGCCCCCCTAAGTGTGTGTGTGTGTGTGTGTGTGTGTGGTGTGTGTGTGTGTGTGTGTGTGTGTGTGTGTGTGTGTGTGTGTGTGTGTGTGTGTGTGTGTGACAGTGCAAACTGTAATATGGTGAGAAGAACGGTAGAACACAAAGTGGAAAAAAGAAGAGATGATGAAAGAGAGAATGGTTGAAAGAGACGATAGCAAAGAGCAGAAAATATGACAATTATTTGTAAGTGAAAGGAATATTATCATATCATATAATGTTCTTAAGCTAGGAAAACTAAGTATGACGACTCTATACTTAAATATGCTAACCCTTATACTGCTCAAATCGTCATATGCGATTTTTCCCATTTGTTAAAAATCTTTTTGTCATTCACAGCTCGAGGTTGTGCTTACAACTTTGTTATTGAGCAGTTGTAATGCCCCACATTGACTGGCATAGCAGCAGGTGCTGGATAGCTCTCTGCCTTGATTATTACTGATGGTTTAACTGTGTGGTGTTGATGTTTGTTGCAGGACTCACCCGCTCTACGGGCTCTCTTACTGCCTCAACTCCCTGTGGGGGACGCTCCTGTGTATCATGGTGGCCCTCATCGTCACTGCTGTTACTGGTACGTCTGCTCCAGCCTTCCCACTCCTTCTTCACTATCTTCACTCTCACCGCTACACGTCTTCAGTCACTCTTACTGATATACGTCTTCAGTCACTCTTACTGATATACGTCTTCAGTCACTCTTACTGATATACGTCTTCAGTCACTCTTACTGTTATACGTCTTCAGTCACTCTTACTGATATACGTCATCAGTCACTCTTCCTGATATACGTCTTCAGTCACTCTTACTGATATACGTCTTCAGTCACTCTTACTGATATACGTCTTCAGTCACTCTTACTGATATACGTCTTCAGTCACTCTTACTGATATACGTCATCAGTTACTCTTCCTGATATACGTCATCAGTCACTCTTACTGATATACGTCATCAGTCACTCTTACTGATATACGTCTTCAGTCACTCTTACTGATATACGTCTTCAGTCACTCTTACTGATATACGTCTTCAGTCACTCTTACTGATATACGTCTTCAGTCACTCTTACTGATATACGTCATCAGTTACTCTTCCTGATATACGTCATCAGTCACACTTACTGATATACGTCATCAGTCACACTTACTGATATACGTCATCAGTCACTCTTACTGATATACGTCATCAGTCACTCTTACTGATATACGTCATCAGTCACACTTACTGATATACGTCATCAGTCACACTTACTGATATACGTCATCAGTCACACTTACTGATATACGTCATCAGTCACACTTACTGATATACGTCATCAGTCACACTTACTGATATACGTCATCAGTCACACTTACTGATATACGTCATCAGTTACTCTTCCTGATATACGTCATCAGTCACTCTTACTGATATACGTCATCAGTCACTCTTACTGATATACGTCTTCAGTTACTCTTCCTGATATACGTCTTCAGTCACTCTTACTGATATACGTCATCAGTCACTCTTACTGCTGCACTTCTTTAGTCACTGGTACTGCTTCTTCTTCAGTAACTGCTACTCCTTCTTCAGTCGCTGCTACTCCTATTTCTTTAGCCACTGCTACTCCTACTTCTTCAGTCACTGCTGCTTCCAATACCTGAGTGACTGCACTACTTCCAGACCATGACCTTGTAACACATTCTACAAGGTCTTCCCAGCCCACCTCGCTGCTCCTTGCTCTAGCGCGTCTTCCCTCACGTTAACTCGCTCCATACACTCTATACACTTCTCCCACAAGTGAAACATTCTTCATGCATCCTGCACTATCTTCCCTAGACTTTGTAGGTTTCTTTTTGCATTCACCTTGAGTTCCCCCCCCCCCTCCTTTTACCCAGATCATAACATGCCTACTTGCCCACTAGATCGGTTTCTCATACTCTCACCTGCCTTCTCACGTCATATTAATACCAGCAGCAATATTATAAATTCTTATATTCATTTGAATAATAATAAGAAAAATAATTCATAATGATTGTTGTAATTTTAGATTTTTATGTGTATGGCGTCTGACTTGTAATGTACCCCCTGGCAGGCTTCAACAAGCCCACTGACGTGGAGGAGAAGCTGATCGCCCCGCAGTCGTGGGTCTTGTTCCAGAGATCGCTTATTCTCCAGGGCAAGGAGTTCTTCTGCAAGACTATCCTTCGTAGGTCATCCCACATTAAGGAGGAAAATGATGCAGACATTGAAATTAAGGATCCTCTACACAATTCCAATGAATCCAAAGGAGCCAGAGAGGTCGACGTCGAGAGCAGAGGAGCCGTATGAAGAGAATATTTCCAGAAAGCGAAAGGCTGTCTGGATGCACATTACTATCGAGTATTGGTGATCTTTAATCTTAAATTCCAGATGTCGTCTAAAAATATATATTTGCTATTCAAAGGCACCCTGACTGTACATTCTGTCACAATAATGTTTAGTTATTGCTTTAAGTTAAGCATGCCGGTGAAGGTTGCCATCACCTCGGATGTGTTCGTGAAAATCAATAATGAAACGACTTTCCTGAAAAAGAGGAAGTGGTGTTTCCAGCGGAAGGAAGAATGTCTTTAGATAAACAAAACTCCACACGGAGATTACAAGAACGTGGCGTATATATGAAAAAATATCGAGGTCATTGAATGGGATCGAATCGTGGGGAGTCCAGGAACGTGGATTCAATCCCATTATATAGTTTCAATATTTTATCAGATCTGCGAGTGTCATTCCACTCTATGACAATGAGTGGCAACCAATGTGCTCACAGCACCAAGAAAAATGTCTTTAAAAAGAGTCACAAGCGTCTTACACAGCACTATGCCTCTTGACTACCTAAGCAAGCAAGCAGTCATGACTCCAAAGACATCCGGTTGACAGAGAAGTGTTGTGCTGAAGATACAATGTTGATCTGTATGTTGGACGACACCCACTGGAATCAAATACCTCTCAGAGGATTATATCCAAACTGTAGAGTTTCCAATTATTATCTTGACTTTGTATATGATACTTCTTTGTTCATTTTCTGATAGTCTAGATATTATTAGCATTTATTATTTATTTTAGACAAACTATTATCTCAATTGTTTCATGTACTCAGTTGTCTGTCTCTACTGTACGACCAATTATGTTGATAACACAAAAGTGAAAGCTTTTGTATCATATCATCGTGTAAGTGAGGCTGCATCTACTTAAGAATTACATATGTACTTGGAGAGAGTATGGATAGTTACTTATTTTTCTTGCTATTCTGTTTATTTGAAAACATTTCGAGTCACTCTGGAAGTGTTAGGACCTTCTCGCCCATAAGATTACTGGGCCTGTAATTTGCTGCTGCCCACTGTGTGTAGTGGGGAAGGCAGGGGAGGGGAGGAAGCCTGCCACTGTGTGTAGATCCCAGATGGTCCAGTTGGATAGGCACCGTTCCTTCACTCCTTTCTCATACCCCAGCTCTTATCCTGTTATCATATCTCAGCTCTTATCCTGTCCTCATAGTCCAGCTCTTATCCTGTCCTCATATCCCAGCTCTTATCCTGTCCTCATATCTCAGCTCTTATTCTGTCCTCACAGTCCAGCTCTTATCCTGTCCTCATATGCCAGCTCTTATCCTGTCCTCATATCTCAGCTCTTATTCTGTCCTCATAGTCCAGCTCTTATCCTGTCCTCATATGCCAGCTCTTATCCTGTCCTCATATCTCAGCTCTTATTCTGTCCTCATAGTCCAGTTCTTATCCTGTCCTCATATCCCAGCTCTTATCCTGTCCTCACATTCCCATTATCTATCCTGTCCTCATATTCCAGCTCCTATCCCATCTTCATATCCCAGCTCATATCCTGTCTTCATATCCCAGCTCCTATCCTGTCTTCATATCCCAGCTCCTATCCTGTCTTCATATCCCAGCACCTATCCTGTCCTAACATTCCTAGCACCTATCCTGTCCTCTTATCTCTTTCAAGTGATATATAGTCATACTGAATTAGCGCTTTGTCTTTATAATTTTCCAAACCTGTTTGTAGTAACTTTTAAAATGAGAAACTTGTATAATACTGCTTGACCACACGTTATAATTTTCACTGCAACATTTTCATTAAAGAATTATTCCCCTAAAATATACAAATCTCAGTGAAATAAAAAAAGTGATATATCTACGATTGAATGTGGAGTTAGATGCCATTCTTTGGTTTCATTATTTGTTCATGCAGATCAACTCGCTCGCATTTTTGTTTTCTCCTTTTTTGTTAGGAAATCTCTCTCATGTCCACAACGCAATTCCTAAAGCGCCTGCTTAATGTCCATCCTACAAAAAAATATGTTAGGAATTTACATTTTTATGTCGTGAGGTTTGAATGCGTTTGTACAAGAATGAGTACCATTCACGAGCGCACCTCACACTGTTTGCTAATGAGTGGTACTTTCAGAGCAAGTACCATTCATGAAGCAAGCAGTGGTGATTGGGGATGTACCCCCTTCCCAATCACCCCTGTTTTTCCAACTCATGGAAACTGGCATACATTAGACCCGTCGCAAAACAAGTAATACTTTCTTCCGTCAAACGAGAGGTCTCATAGTCCTCCCGTTTAGCGGGAGGATTATGGCTCATGACTCCTCGGCTCATTACTGCTTCTGACAGCATGTGTCCCATCGCACGTCAGTAACTATCGCTGGGAAACATGTTACACACTCACACATACTGTAGGAATGCTTCCTCATTTTGGCTTTTAAAATATTGGGACTCGAATCTCGTGTGCTATAGAGGTTTGTGTTAGATATTTCTGAATCATGAGAAAGAATAGTAAATGTCGCACAGTGGACTGGATAAATGTACCAGTCCTCGTGTACTATGGAGGACCTTCACCAGTTACAAAGTGGTATGAATACCAGTCCTCGTGTACTATGGAGGTACTTCACTGGTTACAAAGTGGTACGAATACCAGTCCTCGTGTACTATGGAGGTACTTCACTGGTTACAAAGTGGTACGAATACCAGTCCTTGTGTACTCTGGAGGTACTTCACCAGTTACACAGTGATACGAATACCAGTCTTCGTGTACTA
>WNGS01135237.1:18111090-18130053 GCA_020271785.1 Procambarus virginalis
AGTAACACGTCACAACAACCAGTAACACGTCCACATCAACCAGTAACACGTCACAACAACCAGTAACACGTCACAACAGTCAGTAACACGTCACAACAGTCAGTAACACGTCCCAACACCCATAACGTTAATCAACACGTCACAACAGTCAGTAACACGTCACAACATCAGTAACACGTCACAACACAGTAATACGTCACAACAGCCAGTAATACGTCACAACATTAGTAATACGTCACAACAGCAGTAACACGTCACAACAGTCAGTAACACGTCACAACAGCCAGTAACACGTCACAACAGTCAGTAACACGTCACAACAGTCAGTAACACGTTACAACAGTCAGTAACACGTCACAACAGCAGTAACACGTCACACAACAGTAACAGTACAACACAGTAACACGCACAACAGTCAGTAACACGTCACAACAGTCAGTAACACGTCACAACAGTCAGTAACACGTCACAACAGCCAGTAATACATCACAACAGTCAGTAACACGTCACAACAGTCAGTAACACGTCACAACAGCCAGTAATACTCACAACAGTCAGTAACACGTCACAACAGTCAGTAACACGTCACAACAGCGTACGTACAACAGTCAGTAACACGTCACAACAGTCAGTAACACGTCACAACAGTCAGTAACACGTCAAAACAGTCAGTAACACGTCACAACAGTCAGTAACACGTCACAACAGTCAGTAACACGTCACAACAGCAGTAATACATCACAACAGTCAGTAAGACAATAATTACTAGCTGCTCGTTTTCAAGAACACGAAGGAAAACTTCAGTAGTCATGAAAGTACTGAAGAGTGTGTCTTGACTTAGAGTATTGGGGCAGTAATGTAGTGTGTGTGTGTGTGTGTGTGTGTGTGTGTGTGTGTGTGTGTGTGTGTGTGTGTGTGTGTGTGTGTGTGTGTGTGTGTGTGTGTGTTGTGATGTAACGTGTGTGTGTGTCACAGTAGAGAGTGACTTACTGTGTTTGTATGTTCCGGCAGCTGGAACCTGGACCCGTACCAGCGCCACAGCTTCTGGCTCTGCATCACCATGGGCTTCTTCTTCACCCTGGGCACCTACGGCGTCAACCAGAGTCAGACTCAGCGCTACTTCAGCACAGGATCAGTCCACCGGCGCAATGGTACGACATTTCTCTCTGTATTTGTCTACTTAACTACGTCTGCTTGTTTGGAGTGAGCTCAACACGCGCCTATGGTGCATGCGGGAGTGAGTTGTGATGCGCTGGCTGCCCGCCCTTATCTCTGTCATCTTGTGCAGTTGTTGCTTCATGACCAGTTGTTAGTTGCATATTTCTAGACCTTCCAAAGTATATTTTAAGGCTTCAAGAGATGTAAGTTCCATGCAGGCCTGCATACTCAACTTCTGGTCTTTCGTAGGTTATTTACTATGTACTAAATGTCTACTTGCTAAAGTTTCTCGAGGATAGTCTATTTTTGTCTACTGCTAGACTAGCCTCTAGTTTTAGTTTCTAGTTTTTGGCTAGTTTCAGGTATGCCGCTGATGTTGTGTGGTTTATATGTCTGGCTGGTGGTGGGTTTGGTGTGGTGTCTGCTGCGAGGTCTGCTGCCTCTGCAAGAGGTGTACAAACCTATATGCACTTGGAGAGCTATGTTCAGGTCCTGAGCCTTCTCATACTCACTCATGAAGCAATATATTGACTTAGTCTCAACTACCTCACCTTTCAGTTCATTCTACTTTGTCACTACTCTTATACTGAGGACGTGTTTCCTTGCATCCCTGTCACTCATCCTTGTGACTCATCCCTGTCACTCATCCTTGTGACTCGTCCCTGTCACTCATCTGACTCTCTGCCCATACCCTTCTCTTTGACTCTTCTTGACTTTTATGATACCTCATTGTCATGAGGTATGTCATAATCATGTTATCGATGAAGGAAAGGTGAGAGACATGAGGTCAGCGAGGCATGGGGTTAGTGAGATGAGGTGAGAAACAGGTCTATGAGATGAGGGTGAGAGACATGAAGACAGTGAGGTGAGGGTGAGAGACATGTGGCCCAGAGAGGTGAGGGTGAGAAACATGAGGCCAGAGAGGTGAGGGTGAGAGACATGAGGGCCAGAGACGTGAGGGTGAGAGACACAGGGGCCCAGAGAGGGAGGTGGAGAGAAGGATGAGGGAGAACCAGAGAGGTGAGGGTGAGAGACATGAGAGTTACCATTTTGAACTCCTTTTGAACTTTGGTTTCAAAAGGAGTTGAAACCGAAGTTCTACTGGGCGAAGAGGGAGAACGGCCTATTGACATAGCTCGAGTGCAGGGGGGAGTTGTGTAAAACCCTGGTTTGTGCCTCGGAGAGGCTGCAGGATCCAGTAAGTTCAGTAGAACTTCGGTATCAACTCCTTTTGACCATGTCGTAGTTCAGTCGATTAAGGCAGCGTCTGGGATGCTCTCGGACGCAGGTTCGAATCCTCGTCACGGCCCTTGTGGATTTGGTCTTTGGATATCAAATCCGAAAATCCGACTGGGCGGATCTCATTGAAACTTTTAAAATACTGAACAAGTTAGAGGATGTTGATCCAGATATTTTCATCGGAAGGACAGATGAAACAAGGAGCAACGGTTTCAAGCTCAACAAGCCACAATGTAGGACTGAGAACATGAGATTCTTGTTCACGCACAGAGTTAACCCATGGAACTTCCTACCCGCCGAAGCCGTTTCTGCCAAAACTGTAGTAAGTTTTAAATATACCTGGAAAAGATCTTCAAGGCAAATGGAGTGGGAGGGGGGGGGACCTTCGACAAGCCGCCGGCTTCCTGTCGTCGTCGAGACCACTAAGGTTCTTTTCTTCTTGATGGTACGTGCAGTTTGCATGAAGGGTTTATCCTCCCGATGACTGCACGAGTACACATGTTGGGAGACGCATTAATGTTGAGAATGACGAGGTTTCAAGTGCTTGTTGAGTTATGCTGTCGACAGAGGAGCTGCGACTAAACAGAGGCGTGTGTCAGAGGGAGACTTACCGCACTGTAGGCCGGGACGTTGTGTTTACGGCGTCAGCTGACCCTTGGTGGAGCGGCCAGGCAGATGTTGTATATGTTTGGCTGCTGGTGACGCCAGGTATAAATGTGACACAGGTCAAATGTTGGTCGACTGGAGATATTTAGCCAGTGCTTTGACTATTTGATATTTTTCATGTAAGGAGAGGTCACCTCTTCCTAATATATGCTCGATGGTAAAAGGTATTTTAAGTGCAATATATACTAGTTTGAAGTTTCTCTGGCACAGTGATGTCGGAAACAGTGAAGGAGATAGTTTTCGGTTGTTTCTGGCACCTGACAGTGGATGCAGAGTTCGTTGATGTCTGTTCTATATTTAGAGCTGTGTGCTGGCAGTTTGGTGTGTCCCAGCCTTAATCCACTAGGATTAGTGGCCATCAGGTAAATCAAGTAGTTGTGTTGATCACAGGGTGTTATACTACGCCGCCATGGGGATGGTCTTGCTGCGGGCCTTGATCCACCTGTCCGGCCTGGTCATGTTCGTCTACTTCAAGGACTGCGACCCCCTCACCGCCCCGGGCAGCCATAGGGACCCCTCCATCGTCGTGGTCACGTATGTCCTCAAGGTCCTGACGCAGATCCCCGGCCTGACGGGACTCTTCGTCGCCGCCATCTACGCCGCCGTCCTCAGGTATGGTGTACAGCCCCGCGGCTTTTGGATAACGCTAAGATGGCAGTCATATCTAGTGTCTTATTTCCCGTTAATGTATATTGTGTGTGTGATATACAAATATTAATTACAATGTGTGGCTATTGTATGTATATGTATGATTATCCAGCCATAATAGTTCTTTAAGTGGGTGAGGCCTCTTTAAGAGGCTATGGTAAAGGGGATCTGAGACCCGACGGGAATCGAACCCCCCATTACTCCTTGTACTAAAATTGCAACTAATATGATCTTCAGAGCCATATTACACTGCCATTCTTGCCCCAACAGTTCGGTGTCAACACAGCTCAACTCCATGACGGCTCTGCTGTGGGAGGACTTCCTCAAAGTCATGCCAATTTTCGCAAACTGGAGTGAAGTCAAAGTTGGCGGACTACAGAAGGTGCTAGGTCTGTAATTGTCTTCCCCCGATAACAGTTGTCTTTTAACTGTATATTATTGATATATTGTATCACCAGCGTCAAGTCCTCAAATATAGTGGCTTGTTACGCCTCATATATATATATAGCTGCTGGAACTAGTCGGTAAAGTGACAGACTTCACTCTGTCCTCATATCCCAGCTCTTAATCTGTCCTCATATCTCAGCTCATAATGTGTCTTCATATCCCAGCTCATAATCTGTCCTCATATCCCAGCTCTTAATCTGTCCTCATATCCCAGCTCATAATCTGTCCTCATATCCCAGCTCATAATCTGTCCTCATATCCCTTACAAGTAATAGCAATAGCAATATTGACTTAGTGCTCCCCCCTCCCCCCTGATTAACCTTACGTTACCTTGAATGATGTATAATGTCTCTACTCGCAGTGTTCTCGGCGGGAGTGCTGGGGATCATCCTGGGCCTGGCGGTGTCGCAGCTGGGCTGGTCCTTCCTGAGGGCTCTCTTCGCTATTAACGGCGCCCTCTCTGGCCCTCTCATCGGCCTCTTCCTCACAGCCGTCTACCTCCCGTGGGTCAACTCGAAGGTAACTTCGTCCAGCCAGAGCTCTGGGTTAATTCCTACAACAGAACTTGTGTACTTCCACACGTGCTTGTAAAATGCCTGTTTCAACTTTAGGAACGTTTACTAAGAGAAATGTTGCACTTGCGGGTGTCTTCGTTGCGTTGAAATTGTGATTAGATTTATTAAATAATCATAGTCTGATCAGAAGGTAACATGTGCAGTAATCTTATGGTTGTTGGTGTCGTCTTCGATCATCAGTAGCCAGGAAGATGTACTCACCTAGTTGAGTTTGCGCGGGTTTAGCTACGGCTCTTTGGTCCCGCCTCTCAACCGTCAGTCAACTGTTGTACAGGTTCTTGACCCTATTGGGCTCTATCACATCTACATGTAAAAATGTGCATGGAGTCTGCCTCCACCACATCACTTCCTAGTGCTTAATCTGTTTGTTAATTCATTTTAATTCTAATTTAAATTTTTAATGTGCTTAATTCATTTGTTAACTATTCTGACACTAAACAAATTCTTTCTAACGTCTCTGAGGCTCATTTGGGTACTAAGGTTCCACCTGTGTCTCCCTTGTTCATGTAACACCAATAGTAAATAGTCTGTCTTTATCTATCCTGTTAATTCTTCTTAGAATTTTGTACGTGGTAATCATGTCTCCCCTAACTCTTCTGTCTTCCAGTAATGTAAAATTCAATTCCAGTAGTATTTCCTCGTAGCTCATACATATCTCTCAGCTCGGGGACTAGTCTGGTGGCATATTCCAGGATTGGTCTAAAGGAAGTTCTTATGTTGGCCAGCCTTGCATATGCCGCCTTGATATCTTTTTGATGAGGGCTTCAGAGGACAGGTCCGGCGTGATATCAACCCTAAGATCTTTCTTCCTGATTCCTTATGGATTTCCTCTCCTGATTGGTACCTTTTGTCCGGCCACCTGCTCCCTACACATATTTTCATTACTTTACCCTTGCTTTAGTTAAACTCTGGTAGCCATTTGTTAAACCACTTCTTCCGTTCGTCCAGGATATCTCGTAGTATCTTGTTGCCCTCATTCTTAATCCTTCTCATAATTTTAGCACTATACACTGGGAGATCGTCTACTTATATCAGACACTGGATAGGTCCGAGTATAGAACCCTGTGGGAATCCACTTGCGAAACACCGCCCTTCTGAGGTCTCACACCTCACAGTAACTCTGTTTTCTGTTTCTTAGGTACTCCCTTATTCATTGGAACACTTTACCTGCTACTCCTGCCTGTTTCTCCAAATTATGCAATATTCTCTTGTGGGGTACTGCATGAAAAACGTTCTGAGAATCCAAGAAAAAGCAGTCTGCCCACTCTTCTCTTTCTTGCTTAATGTTTGTCACCTGGTCATAGAATTCTATTAAACCTGCGTGGCATGATTTACCTTTCCTGAACCCATATTGGTGGTGTTACTAAGTCCCTTCTCTCCAGATGTGCTACAAGCTTTTTTTCTCGCGATCTTCTCCATCACCTTGCATGTACACAAGGTGAGAGATACCTTCACCTTTTGGTACCCATGGTGATAATATATAAGTTCCAAAAGCCTTAGTCATGTCCAGTTCTAGCAGATACCTCCTAACTTCATCTCTGGTAATTTCAAAATCTTCCAAGGGCTGCTTTGTTTAGCGTCACCACTCTTAGTTCAGGAATTTCCTCTTGCTCTACTGTGAAGACCTCTTGGTATCACTAGTTGAGTTCTTCACACACCTTATCAGTGTACCCATTCTCTCCATTTCTCAGTTTCATCACCTGTTCTTTCATTGTTGTTTTCCTCTCGATGTAACTGTAGACAAGTTTTGGTTTGGTCTTGGCTTGATTTGATCTTGTCTTTGACTTGATCTCGAGAATGTCATTTTCATACTGTCTGCTTCTCTTCGCACACTGAGGTACTCATTTCTGGCCGTCTAATATCTCCCTCTGCTCTCTGGTGTTCTGTTATTTCCGTGGTTTCTCCATGCTCCTGTACTTAGTTGCCTTGCTTCCTTACATACATGTGTGAACCATGAATTTTCCTTCTGCTCATTATATTTTTTTTGCTGGAATTAACTTGTCTTCTGTCTCCTGACACTTCTGGGTGATGTACTCTTATCATGTCTTGTACTCTTATCATGTCTTGTCTCTTAGTTCTGTTTACCATAGCATTCCTATTAGGAATTTTCTCATCCCATCATAGTTCCCCTCAGGTATATCTGCCCTATGCTTTCTAGCCCTTTCCTTGGGTAGGATATTCCTATTTCCATCAGATACTCAAATATCAGTACACTTATTCCCGTGGTAGGTTCTAATTTAACTTCCCTATGTCAGACTCGTTCAGGGTAAATATCAGAGTAAGTCTGGCTGGTTCATTTCCTCTCATTCTTGTGGGTCCCTTGACAGGTTTGCTTTGAAAATTCTTTGTTGCCACATTTAGTATTTTAGCTTTCCATGTGCCTGTACCTCCATGTTGTTCAGTGTTCTCTCAGTCTATCTTTCCATGGTTGAAGTTACCCATTATTGCCAGTCTGAATTTCATCCCGCAAGCAACAGAAGCTTTTCTCTCTATTACATTAATCGTTGCCATGTTGTTTTATCATACCTCTCTGTCTTGGTCTTTTGTCATTTTGAGGAGGGAAGGGGGGCTATATATTACTACTAATATTATCTTTGGTATTCCCATTGTCATAATGTCTGTTATGTAATCAATGAACCCTACTCAGCCTAGGATGACCACTTCTTCGAAACTCTAATCCTTTTTTATCAGGATAGTCACTCCTCCTCTTCCCTCCCTCTCTTTCCTTACTACACAGTAGTCCTGTAGAAACACTGCATTGGTTACTATTCTTGATAGTTTTATTCTGTGAGTGCTATTACATCTGGGTTTTCTTTTTGTGGCTTCCCCAAATTCACTTGTTTTATTTGTAATCCCATCTATGTTTCTGAACAATACTATGAAGCTCACTTTCTTCTCTCCCTCTTGCTGGCTGTTCCACTGATGTAAGAAGTTGTTATGTGGGATGGGTTTCATGGATGGGGTTGTTGTGCTGTGAGATTAATTATTATGGGCTCACAGGGTGCTGGGATGCATGCATGTTGTGCCACGGGAAGGGTGGGCAGGGAGGAGGGAAGGGGGAAGGGAGGGAGGGTGGGGGGCGTGTGTACAGATAGAGAAGCCATAGACAACACAGATAACATGTCTGTTGCTATAGCCTCTGCCTCCATGTGTAACATGATGTACTAATTACAAACCATTTTTTCAGGGAGCCTCTGCAGGTTTTGCCGTATCCATCTTTCTCAGCGTCTGGATTGCCATTGGCCAGCTCACTCAGCCCAAGACGGACTTCTTGCCACTGTCTCGAGCCGGGTGTCCAGTAGCCAACACGACGGTGGCCCTTCCGTTAAACCTCACCACCACCACTACCTCCACCACTCCCATTACCATTACCACCCCGCTGGTCCTTTACTCGTGAGCACCTTGGCGCTAAACTCAACCCTGGCACCAGAGTCAACCCAGCCATCTGACACGTACGTATGTTCTCCTTCGTCGGTGGCATATTTCCGGAACCCGAAAAGCCTTAGTATACAGTACGGGAGAAGATGGTTTGGGGACATTAGTCCAGTGGATGCGTGTACGAAATATAAATATTTGGAGACATTAGTCCAGTGGATGCGTGTACGAAATATAAATATTTGGAGACATTAGTCCAGTGGATGCGTGTACGAAATATAAATGTTTTGAAACATTAGTCCAGAGGATGCATATACGGGAACACTTTTACAGAGAACTCGATATATAACGATATAGAACTCGATAGAGAACCAGCCTCCATATATAGGTGATGCTTGAGGGAGATGCAGATCTTGAAATGTGATAAAATAAAGACGGGAAGACTGATATGCTGGGAGTAATGAAGACGTCAGCACACGAGACTCAGACGGCAGGAGGCACGACTCAAGATGAGAACAGTGACAATATGTTCCCGGGAAGGTGTCGATATGTGGGGAAAGCAAAGATATAATAATTAATAATTTAATTATGTATTAAATTAATAATTTAGTATGTTGTGGTGGGAAATAAAAGCTGGCGTGTGATAACGGAAGAAGGAAGGATATAAGACAAAATTAATGGTATAATTAGGGGAAAGTAAGAATATAATTCTATAATATTGAAAATATTATAGCATCATATCATTATATAATAATAATAATAATAATATAATTCGTTGTGTCAGGGGACAGGAAGCCAGGTTAGACATACAGTACATGTTAGGCTTATACCGAGGATAAGGTATAGCAATGATATATCATGGGAATAGCAATGATATATCATGGGAATACTCATGATATATTATGGGAATAGTAATGATATATCATGGGAATACTCATGATATATTATGGGAATAGTAATGATATATCATGGGAATACTCATGATATATTATGGGAATAGCAATGATATATCATGGGAATAGCATGATATATTATGGGAATAGCAATGATATATCATGGGAATACTCATGATATATTATGGGAATAGCAATGATATATCATGGGAAAAATGGTTATAATTTCAGAAACGTATAATAATTTAACATAAAAATGTAGGTAGTATATAATATGGAATGTAGAACACAATCTGGGAGTAGAAAGGATGTAGTGTGTGAAAAAAAGATACAATAAGAGAAAATAACGCTATAGTGCGGGAAAAGTAAAAAATAGTAAAATAATCAAATCATGGAAAAAGGTTTGTAGTAAAACGGGAAAAAGTAATGATATAATAGAGGAACAGCAAGGAAAATATGGGGGAAGATAAAAACATGGATAAGTAAGGATATACCGTAGGAAAGATAAGACAGTGAAAAAGGCATTAAAGTCGTACTATAAGAAGATGCAAGAAACGAGATAATATAGAAGAGAAAGAGGCATGAGAGAATAAGTAATAATATAATATGAGAGGAGTAAGAGAGAGAGAGAGAGGTGACGAGAAGACGATAACAAAGTGGTGTCGTGCATCTCATTGGACAGCAAAGTCATCCCCAGGCCATCCTTATAGCCATCCTCCAGGTTTCCTAGGGTCATCCTTGAGCCATACTTGGGCCATCATCGGACCATCCTCGACCTTGTCCGGGCCATCCCCAGAGCCACATGCTATTTTTTTTTTGTTATTCGGTGAAAAAAATAAAAAAAATCCAAATATCTGTACCAATTAATATTATTAATGGCATGGTTTAGTGCATAGTTAGCCCTAGGTTAGGCTGGGTTAGGTTAGGTTAGGTTAGGTTAGGTTAGGTTAGGTTAGGTTAGGTTAGGTTAGGGTGTTTGGTTACATTGGCAAATGAGTAGAGACTAACGTTGTCATGGGAAGAGTGGTGGAGCGATGATTCAAGTGAGACTCTGGCAAGCAGAAGCTGGTGACAGATGTCCTGGTTGGGCTAGATGTGCTACTAGAGTTAGCAGATATGATGGAGCTATGAGCTGTGCCAGGCCAGTAACACGAGTTGCGAGTCTCACTTTGAGCAAACAGCTTAAACCGTTTATCAGTTGAGAGTCAGTTTGCAGTTTCTGTGCTCAAGATATCTGCCGGAAATGTATAACTAGGTTAATTTTTAACCTAGTTATACATTATACAAAGCCACGGAGCCCCTTTCTATGGCGATAATCGTTTTGGTTCATTATTTTAGGTAAGCTTTTCAAGTACTAGAAGGAATAAGAACTGAAGTCTTCTGACTTTTGTTTGCAGACTTTCCTTCCCGCAGTTAATCTTAAGCCTTAGTCATCTGCCCCCCCCCCCAGTACAGTCTATTAATTACTTTACAACGAGGTCTGCAGTTACTGCTGGATGAAAAGGAGCGAACAGTGGAGAAACTTTGATTAAAAGTCCCGTTTAACCCAAGACTTGAACTTGGGTTGTTCTCCCTTGCCGGGTGAGCGGGTGAGGCCGCTAACCACTTCATCACATCTCCAGTAATTTTTCAAGAACAAAATAAAAAACCACATGATTACTATCTTATGATTTATTATGAAAGTCAAAATATAAATGAACTATTCAAGAGATCTTGGGTTCTTGGGGCTTCCTGTGGTCCCAGAGGCTCGGCTATATTAGTATTGGAGATCTTACGTAGTGAAGAGACACTGAGCGACATTGTGTTTGTACTTAGGATGTAAATGTTGGTAACTGTGTGTGTGTGTGTGTTCACCTAGTTGTAGTCACCAAGTTGTGCTTGCGGGGGTTGAGCTCTGTTCTTTCGGCCCGCCTTTCAACTGTCAATGAACTGTTACTAACTACTAACTAATTTTTTTCACATAAACACACACACTCCCAGGAAGCAGCCCGTAGCAGCTGTCTAATTCCCAGGTACCTATTTACTGCTAGGTAACAGGGACATCAGGGTGAAGGGAACTCTACCCATTTGTTTTTCCGCCGGCTGCCGGATCGAACCCCGGTCCCTAGGTCCACGAGTCTAGTGCGCTGTCAACTTAGCCAGCCAGCCCCCCTAAGTGTGTGTGTGTGTGTGTGTGTATGTGTATGTGTGTGTGGTGTGTGTGTGTGTGTGTGTGTGTGTGTGTGTGTGTGTGTGTGTGTGTGTGTGTGTGTGTGTGTGTGTGTGTGTGTGTGTGTGACAGTGTAAACTGTAATATGGTGAGAAGAACGGTAGAACACAAAGTGGAAAAAAGAAGAGATGATGAAAGAGAGAATGGTTGAAAGAGACGATAGCAAAGAGCAGAAAATATGACAATTATTTGTAAGTGAAAGGAATATTATCATATCATATAATGTTCTTAAGCTAGAAAAACTTAGTATGACGACTCTATACTTAAATATACTAACCCTTATACTGCTCAAATCGTCATATGCGATTTTTCCCATTTGTTAAAAATCTTTTTTGTCATTCACAGCTCGAGGTTGTGCTTACAACTTTGTTATTGAGCAGTTGTAATGCCCCACATTGACTGGCATAGCAGCAGGTGCTGGATAGCGCTCTGCCTTGATTATTACTGATGGTTTAACTGTGTGGTGTTGATGTTTGTTGCAGGACTCACCCGCTCTACGGGCTCTCTTACTGCCTCAACTCCCTGTGGGGGACGCTCCTGTGTATCATGGTGGCCCTCATCGTCACTGCTGTTACTGGTACGTCTGCTCCAGCCTTCCCACTCCTTCTTCACTATCTTCACTCTCACCGCTACACGTCTTCAGTCACTCTTACTGATATACGTCTTCAGTCACTCTTACTGATATAAGATTTCAGTCACTCTTACTGCTGCACTTCTTTAGTCACTGGTACTGCTTCTTCTTCAATAACTGCTACTCCTTCTTCAGTCGCTGCTACTCCTATTTCTTTAGCCACTGCTACTCCTACTTCTTCAGTCACTGCTGCTTCCAATACCTGATTGACTGCACTACTTCCAGACCATGACCTTGTAACACATTCTACAAGGTCTTCCCAGCCCACCACGCTGCTCCTTGCTCTAGCGCGTCTTCCCTCACGTTAACTCGCTCCATACACTCTATACACTTCTCCCACAAGTGAAACATTCTTCATGCATCCTGCACTATCTTCCCTAGACTTTGTAGGTTTCTTTTTGCATTCACCTTGAGTTCCCCCCCCCCCCCCCTCCTTTTACCCAGATCATAACATGCCTACTTGCCCACTAGATCGGTTTCTCATACTCTCACCTGCCTTCTCACGTCATATTAATACCAGCAGCAATATTATAAATTCTTATATTCATTTGAATAATAATAAGAAAATAATTCATAATGATTGTTGTAATTTTAGATTTTTAATGTGTATGGCGTCTGACTTGTAATGTACCCCCTGGCAGGCTTCAACAAGCCCACTGACGTGGAGGAGAAGCTGATCGCCCCGCAGTCGTGGGTCTTGTTCCAGAGATCGCTTATTCTCCAGGGCAAGGAGTTCTTCTGCAAGACTATCCTTCGTAGGTCATCCCACATTAAGGAGGAAAATGATGCAGACATTGAAATTAAGGATCCTCTACACAATTCCAATGAATCCAAAGGAGCCAGAGAGGTCGACGTCGAGAGCAGAGGAGCCGTATGAAGAGAATATTTCCAGAAAGCGAAAGGCTGTCTGGATGCACATTACTATCGAGTATTGGTGATCTTTAATCTTAAATTCCAGATGTCGTCTAAAAATATATATTTGCTATTCAAAGGCACCCTGACTGTACATTCTGTCACAATAATGTTTAGTTATTGCTTTAAGTTAAGCATGCCGGTGAAGGTTGCCATCACCTCGGATGTGTTCGTGAAAATCAATAATGAAACGACTTTCCTGAAAAAGAGGAAGTGGTGTTTCCAGCGGAAGGAAGAATGTCTTTAGATAAACAAAACTCCACACGGAGATTACAAGAACGTGGCGTATATATGAAAAAATATCGAGGTCATTGAATGGGATCGAATCGTGGGGAGTCCAGGAACGTGGATTCAATCCCATTATATAGTTTCAATATTTTATCAGATCTGCGAGTGTCATTCCACTCTATGACAATGAGTGGCAACCAATGTGCTCACAGCACCAAGAAAAATGTCTTTAAAAAGAGTCACAAGCGTCTTACACAGCACTATGCCTCTTGACTACCTAAGCAAGCAAGCAGTCATGACTCCAAAGACATCCGGTTGACAGAGAAGTGTTGTGCTGAAGATACAATGTTGATCTGTATGTTGGACGACACCCACTGGAATCAAATACCTCTCAGAGGATTATATCCAAACTGTAGAGTTTCCAATTATTATCTTGACTTTGTATATGATACTTCTTTGTTCATTTTCTGATAGTCTAGATATTATTAGCATTTATTATTTATTTTAGACAAACTATTATCTCAATTGTTTCATGTACTCAGTTGTCTGTCTCTACTGTACGACCAATTATGTTGATAACACAAAAGTGAAAGCTTTTGTATCATATCATCGTGTAAGTGAGGCTGCATCTACTTAAGAATTACATATGTACTTGGAGAGAGTATGGATAGTTACTTATTTTTCTTGCTATTCTGTTTATTTGAAAACATTTCGAGTCACTCTGGAAGTGTTAGGACCTTCTCGCCCATAAGATTACTGGGCCTGTAATTTGCTGCTGCCCACTGTGTGTAGTGGGGAAGGCAGGGGAGGGGAGGAAGCCTGCCACTGTGTGTAGATCCCAGATGGTCCAGTTGGATAGGCACCGTTCCTTCACTCCTTTCTCATACCCCAGCTCTTATCCTGTTATCATATCTCAGCTCTTATCCTGTCCTCATAGTCCAGCTCTTATCCTGTCCTCATATCCCAGCTCTTATCCTGTCCTCATATCTCAGCTCTTATTCTGTCCTCACAGTCCAGCTCTTATCCTGTCCTCATATGCCAGCTCTTATCCTGTCCTCATATCTCAGCTCTTATTCTGTCCTCATAGTCCAGCTCTTATCCTGTCCTCATATGCCAGCTCTTATCCTGTCCTCATATCTCAGCTCTTATTCTGTCCTCATAGTCCAGTTCTTATCCTGTCCTCATATCCCAGCTCTTATCCTGTCCTCACATTCCCATTATCTATCCTGTCCTCATATTCCAGCTCCTATCCCATCTTCATATCCCAGCTCATATCCTGTCTTCATATCCCAGCTCCTATCCTGTCTTCATATCCCAGCTCCTATCCTGTCTTCATATCCCAGCACCTATCCTGTCCTAACATTCCTAGCACCTATCCTGTCCTCTTATCTCTTTCAAGTGATATATAGTCATACTGAATTAGCGCTTTGTCTTTATAATTTTCCAAACCTGTTTGTAGTAACTTTTAAAATGAGAAACTTGTATAATACTGCTTGACCACACGTTATAATTTTCACTGCAACATTTTCATTAAAGAATTATTCCCCTAAAATATACAAATCTCAGTGAAATAAAAAAAGTGATATATCTACGATTGAATGTGGAGTTAGATGCCATTCTTTGGTTTCATTATTTGTTCATGCAGATCAACTCGCTCGCATTTTTGTTTTCTCCTTTTTTGTTAGGAAATCTCTCTCATGTCCACAACGCAATTCCTAAAGCGCCTGCTTAATGTCCATCCTACAAAAAAATATGTTAGGAATTTACATTTTTATGTCGTGAGGTTTGAATGCGTTTGTACAAGAATGAGTACCATTCACGAGCGCACCTCACACTGTTTGCTAATGAGTGGTACTTTCAGAGCAAGTACCATTCATGAAGCAAGCAGTGGTGATTGGGGATGTACCCCCTTCCCAATCACCCCTGTTTTTCCAACTCATGGAAACTGGCATACATTAGACCCGTCGCAAAACAAGTAATACTTTCTTCCGTCAAACGAGAGGTCTCATAGTCCTCCCGTTTAGCGGGAGGATTATGGCTCATGACTCCTCGGCTCATTACTGCTTCTGACAGCATGTGTCCCATCGCACGTCAGTAACTATCGCTGGGAAACATGTTACACACTCACACATACTGTAGGAATGCTTCCTCATTTTGGCTTTTAAAATATTGGGACTCGAATCTCGTGTGCTATAGAGGTTTGTGTTAGATATTTCTGAATCATGAGAAAGAATAGTAAATGTCGCACAGTGGACTGGATAAATGTACCAGTCCTCGTGTACTATGGAGGACCTTCACCAGTTACAAAGTGGTATGAATACCAGTCCTCGTGTACTATGGAGGTACTTCACTGGTTACAAAGTGGTACGAATACCAGTCCTCGTGTACTATGGAGGTACTTCACTGGTTACAAAGTGGTACGAATACCAGTCCTTGTGTACTCTGGAGGTACTTCACCAGTTACACAGTGATACGAATACCAGTCTTCGTGTACTATGGAGGTACTTCACAAGTTACACAGTGGTACAAATACCAGTCCTTGTGTACTCTGGAGGTACTTCAATTATACAGTGGTACTAATACCAGTCCTTGTGTACTCAGAAGGTACTTCACCAGTTATACAGTGGTACGAGTACCAGTCCTCGTATACTCAGAAGGTATTTCACCAGTTATACAATCATATTCTAGCACCATATACCTGAACAAAGCCAGTAACAGAAGCCAGCCTCATGTCTGACTCTATCATTCCTTGTAAATACTTAGAACATTAATAAGTAGCACAATTAACCTACACTATGAAACGAATTACACAATTTGTATCAAATTATTCAATTATCATTGAATAATTATAACTGAATCATTTTTGCATATGATTCTTAATCTGTTTTTACATGTTTAGTCAATGTTGATATCAGATAGAAGAATCTTACATTCAATATTAAACTCTATTGCGTGTATTTGTATTATATTTTTATATGGAAAGTACTGTACTTATGTATTTAGTTCGGTTAATGTAATATTTGCTGAGTCTTTTGAAGAAATCTCAGAACGCTATGCAAAGTGTTGTACTTACCTCTCTGCTCTGGTGTACAGAGACTATGTGTACATTATATGTATATTGAATCATTTCTGGCTTTTTATTTTCCCCTGGAATATGTGGCACTAATACAGAGGAGATTTAGTGGTGTATGGTATACAGCATACACTATACAACACATTAAGGTGAGGGTGTATGATATACACTATATCATACAACTGTATAGCATGCAGTGTATGATATGCACTATATCATTCAATACTTCCTAGGGTGACACAAAATATAAACAGGTGTTGTACAAATTAAATCATATAAAATATATCTTTAATTTGAACGACCCATCAAAAGAAAAATATTTATTCACTGCACAGTAGGAATAATTGGGTTTGAAACCATTACAATTTGTTTCGGGTAACAAAAATACTCAATAATACACTGAACTGTATGATGTATGTGGGTTAGGAATAAAACATTTTTGCAAACTTATTGACAAGGAATGTTTGTAAAAGTTTCGAATGAAACTGTTCGGATACCGCCCACAACAGCTCAGTAACTCCCGGGTACCCATAATTACCGCTTGAGAATCCGGAGAAAACAAAAACATAGATATAAATAAATATATATATATATATATATATATTATATATATATATAATATATATATATATATATATATATATATATATATATATATATGTGTGTGTGTGTGTGCTAAGTGAAAGAAAACGTACCCAACCATTTCTGTTCCGCCTGGAGATCATCGATTGAGAGTAGAGAACACTAGTCACTGCGCTACACATCGACTAAAAGCTTTCTTAAAGCAGCATACAAGTGATACGGATTACTGGGTAACAATAGACGTGAGCTCACTTAAAATTGTTTCAAGTGTAGTAAAACATACTTATGAAAGTAGTTTAGTTGGATATAAATAGGAGCTGCCTCGAATGGGGTAATAGGCCGTCTGTAGTGTCCCTAAAACTGCATTTGGTTGCTTTATCTATTTTATGGAGAATGGGAAGTGAAAGTGAGCGGCGCCCTAAGGGGTGTGGACGATAAGGAGATCACGAGTAATGAAGAGGACGAAATATAAGATAAGATAAATAAGGGGAGGAGGAAAATATAGACAAGAGGAATAAGGATAGGAGGGAAGGGAAGAGGGGCGGTACGGGTGCGTGCTGGTACATGAGACAGGCTTGCATGCCAGGAACCCTATTGCCAGATGTGTATCACTTGAGCAACTATCTCCAACCGTCTATTGAACACTTAAAAACACACACACACACACACACCACAACCTATCTATCACCCAATATTTCTGAAACAAAATTCAAATGCATATACGAATTCAAATCCGTAATTTAACCACCAGAAATTTCACCAATCTGGGGGGGGGGGCACACTCTTTATCATTAATCTCAGTATCAGCTGTTATCTGTGACATCACCTCCTCCTCCTTCCCACCATTGTTGGTGCCGGTGACTAGTACAGCGACACCTCTACCTTCCACCCGAGGCTCTACACGCCCCCCGGGACCCTCTGCTCCCTGCCTTTAAACTGTCGTCTCTCGTGAGTACCGCCTCGCACGTCTATTAATTAACAGTATTAACGCTCATGTTAACTGGACGCCAGAGTTTGAAGCGTCAGCTTGGTGGGTGGGAGGCTCATGCCCTCCTGAGTCACATAGTTGGTAGTCCCCTTGTTTACATGTCATTTGTTTTGATTTCACTTGTTTACATATCGTTTGTTTTGATTCCCTTGTTTACATGTCATTTGTTTTGATTCCCAAGACACAGACTGGCAGCCTAGTTGTTTACATGTCATTTGTTTTGATTCCTTTGTTTATATGTCATTTGTTTTGTTTCCCAAGACACGGATTGGCAGCTTAGTTGTTCACGTCTGTCTTATTCGCTTTGAGTCCCAAGACATAGTTTTATTATTATTATTTTCTATCACAGACGTGGTCACACATTTGCAATGCTAACCAGCAAATGTACATTTTCTTCTGTCCTCCGTGGACAGGGTGTGTGGGGAAAAGGCCGGTACGGGTGTGTAGGGAAATTCGTGAAACGCTTGACCAAATAATTTTAGGAGGACAGGCTGATAAAAAGCACGTGACCGCATTTCGTCAGTGTAGTGGATCTATTCATATTCTTTCCTGTGACTTACAATACCATGTTATACATAATACAGAAATTACGTGAATTATAATAATATTGGATTATTATAATTGATAATAATATGTATTAAATGTCTGAAATATATATTAAATATACAGGAGAAAATTTGTCTTTGCAGTGACAAAGGTTTAACAGTCACATCTCAATAGCAATATTTCCCAAATAACATCGAGTTTTCAGGTTCTTGGAAGACACATTCGAAGGTATTCAGTATCCTGATTCTCTTTAAACTGTCATATTTAGAAGAATCTAACATAATCATAAGTTTTGTTTTATCAGTGGGGTCTTCATAAGAAATGTCTAACAAATTTGTTTTAAGTGTTGTGTGAACATTAAATCAGGCAGTAAATATTTTGATACGCAAGGTTGTCCAACATAAGGGGTTGCTTTCTTAAATATGAACAAGCAGCATTTTATGACTCTGTACCACACATATATGACCAATTCTGAAATATGCAGAGCCAAGGGTAATCTATATTTCGTCAAACTTAAAATTTAGGTAAGTAAAGTCCAGCGGCATACCACCAGGCTTGAGAGGCACAAATTACAAATGAAAGAGGAATTAATTCTCCAGTACCTGGAAGAGTGAAAAAAAAAACAGCGAGGACGTGATCAACACATGCAAAATATTCTTTGGAATTAGGCAGGGGAAAATATAACGACATTTTATTTGAACTTGAGAAACACTAACAAATGACAGGTAGAAACTAAGTAACTGAATAAGCCATGTAATATTAGAAACATCTTCAATGCCAGAGTGAACGGGGG
>WNGS01135237.1:18134319-18153106 GCA_020271785.1 Procambarus virginalis
TAAAAATACTTCCTCTATGACTTGGCTGAATACAGTGTGCAAAAATGAAAAGCAAACAAACAAGTGAACGTTATGTTAAAGATCAAAATAAATGGTGCTGGAATAGTGTACAAGACTGCATAAAGCTACCACCACACAGGGTAGTGTGAGAGCAGATGTATCAGGTATGAGCACTGAAGAATATTCTGCTTGGCAGTGTTGTTGTTGTTGTTAAAGATTCGCTACCTGGAACAAAAAGTCCCAAGTAGCACGGGCTATGGTGAGCCCGTAGGCTTGGTAGTGGCTGGCTGGCTCCTATATATGTACGCAGGCTTAATCGTGCAGGTGGCGCTGGTGTGTCGATAATTGCCAGCCGGCAGACGCAAACTATCAAGATGCTTGTTGATCAACAAGTTTTTTTTTTTTTTTTATAAAACAAATACATGACAAGGAAAGCATTACAACATTAAGGCACCTAAGCACCGAAGAAAAACCTTACACCAGCACACACCAGCCAACAACATAACACCAATTGACATGCAAGCAACACAGAACAAATACAATACAGATGACACACCATAAGCTGAAACATATGTGAACACAATATAAACACAGTGGACAATTTTCATAGTGCAAAACGTAAATAAGAATCCATGAAACAAGCAAAATCCATTTGAAAACACAATAATAAACTACACAACCCAGACGAGGCACGCCAAGTTACATACATTAAAAACCACACAATGGCGAAAAATTAAACATTCAGAAGCAAAGGTACAAAGTAAAAAAAATTTCAATACACACACAGAACCCACGGAACATCCAGCACACACAGTACAGAAACACACGATCGTTTGACCGGAACACACAGGAACCGTGAAACAAACAGCAACCACAACCCAGACACATGAAAAAAATACCAGAACATGTAGGACCCCAAAAAAAAAAAAAAAAAAAAATCGCACACACCAGAAGCACACACACACAGAACACCATTAGAAACATAACACTGAAGATAACAGTCTAACACACACGGAAAACACATTACAGTATGAACAAAGCACAAAAATAATGTACACAAAGGTCTAAACTAGGCAAACAAAACAACCACATAGCAGACAATACAAAAGGTTATAAACGTTCCGGGAGCATATAATGCAAGCACAAAACTACGCATATTTATCGGGAAACTCCCTCTTCGGAAACCGCAAACAGTATGCCTCCCAAACGAGCTTGACATCATCAGCCACCAGTGTACCAGGCGACACACAAGGCTGAGGCATCAGCTCCGGCACCCCATAAACAAAACACTGCACCCTCGGTACCCAGATAGTATAGGGGCACCACGGCACCGGATACACCCGGCAATCCACAGTGAGTTCCAAAGTCTGTGACGTATCGAGCGAGACTCCATTGGCCGATACCACAGGGAGGGGTGCAGCACGAGGGGTTCGAGCACCAGGGGACGGACAAGGGTAGCCACAGAGGTCTGTACCGATAGTCACACGGTTCTTCACTCCAGGGAGAACCACAGGGAATGCACATTTGCCAGGGCCCCTATCACCGGGCACAGGATCAGAGGCCTCCCGGTGCACAGTTTTCGTGAGGACCAGTTTTCGAGGTCACGATCACTAGGGGCAACTTCCCAGGGAGGGGAGGCACCAGCAGCAGGTGCCACAGGAGTCCGCACAGGCCCCTCCATCACATCATCCTCCACAACTTCACACTCTGCAGCCCACCCACGAGGGGGCGACACACTCCTAGTCCTCCAGGAACGCTTGGACAGAGGCCTCTGATCATCCGAACGGTCGCCCCCAGCAGGAGGCATCCCAGTAGAGCCCACGGCCGGCCGCAAATCACCGGGCAACACACGATCCGGAAAAACATCAGCCTCATCCACAGGGGGAACAGGCCCACACCCTTCAGGCGACACAGCAGCTGGAGACGGGGCCGGCAGAAGCGAGGAAACCGACAGCGGGGACAGGTCCGAACCCCCCCCCCCACCACCCTGACACTCACACAACCAACCGCACTAACTGGAGCGGCACCCATCACCGCGGCTGTCCTCTCACAAGGGGTATCATCCACAACAGAGACATCCCCACGCTCGGGCAAGGGAGGAAAATCCGCTTCATGAAACACATTTACCCGATCATACATCCTAGTGTCGCAGGCAACAGCCAAATGTCCAACGTGGCCACACTTAAAACACATCCGAGTCTGGCCACGGTAGGAGAAGCAGACTGTAAAGCCAGCAAGCGCGAGAGAAGAAGGCACATTCCCATGAAGAACCATCTTAGCCGTTCTGTAACCATTACCGAGTCCCTTGACGTCCCCGGTCGTGAATCTACAGGCAGGAATAGAGTCCACACGCCCATACCTGGCAATAGACCGACGGAGAAGATCCTCAGTCGTTTCAAATGGCACATTCTTAATAGACACGTATGTGTACTCCACACTCAAATTCGTCACAGTCACAGAGCCAAGACCGTTGCTCAGCCCCACCACCTTGTCCTTATACTGGTCGAGAAACCTCCGGAACAAGCCACTCTCGGCAAACTTCACAACTACTCTGTCGTCACGAACAACCTGTAGACTGACGAGATCTTCCACTTTCACACCCATAACTGCAAACAGAGTGTTGCTGACGATACCAATATCCACCCAACAGGTAAATGTCAGCCCAGCCGAGTCCTTCGTCCTTAGTGGTGGCACATAAGTCCCCATACTGAGACTGAAAAACAGTCACCCCGCAGCGGCAAACAACCACCCGTCAGGGCAACCAACAATCGCCCAATCTGTTGATCAACGAGTGGCGCGGCCTTGCAGACGCCAGGTGTCCTGGGGTCTGGGGTACTGGGGTGTAGAGAGTGGTGGAATCTTGTCTAGACGTATATAGTTGTTGACGCTCTTGCTGTTAATTCGTTATTCTTGAACATACAGTCGTGTTGTGGTTGAACAGGCGATGAAGGAATAGGCTCAATCTCTTTTCCTAGGGAGATTCTTGTGACAACAGTAATTAAGCGACAAGTGTATCAGTTCTCAAGTTAGTGAACAAGCACATGTTAATCATTCCTTCTTCTTGAGAATAGGTGCAGTTTGCATGAAGGGTTAACCCTCCCGATGACTGCACCAGGACAGATGTAAGGAGACGCATTGACGGTCAGGAGGAGAAGAAAGTCAAAAGCGGTAGATGTGATGGGCCGTAGAGCGAGGAGTGGCGACGAAAACAGAGGCGGACGTTAGAGGGAGACACCCCGCACCGTGGGGGGCGGGGCGTCGTGGTCACGGCGGCAGCTGATCCATGCACGGCGTAGCAGTGTGCACAAGACGGGAACTAATACTTCTCCGGAAACTTGTATATCGGAAAGCGCAAGCAGTACGCTTCCCAAATCACCCGCTCCTCAGCTGGCAGCCGGCCACCAGGCGGCGCCCTCGGCTGAGACATCCTATCCGGCACCCGATACACAAACTCCTTCACCCGCGACACCCAGACAGTGGACGAGCACCACGGGATCGGAAGCACCCGGGCATCCCGATAAGGGCCCAACTCCGGACCCTCACAGGGCACGACCCCAGCAGACGGGACTAGGGAACCCCCAGACCGGGGCAAGGAAGGAGGGGATACAGCAGGGGATGCAGGCGCGGCATCGACCCCACCACCGGGCACAGGAGCCGAGCCCCCCTGGCGCACATCTTTCCGCAACTTCACGACGAGGTCTCGAACATCAGGGACAACCCCCCACTGCGGAGATCCAACAGCAGGTGACGCAGGAGGGGGACACAGGTAGCAACTTCGGAGCCTCGCACAGCACCATCATCCACGGCGGGGGCGCCAGATCACCATACTCCCCTACCTCCTCCCAAGGCACACCACGAAGGGGGAGACACTCCGAGCCCGCCGCGAACACTTCGAGACAGGCCGCACCACACCACGCCCAGCAGGCCCCGCCGCAGACACAGCCACCATCTTCACATCCACACAGGTCACACCCGCACCGTCCGAAGAGTCCACTGAGGCCACATCACCCACACTGTCTACTTCATCCACGGAAACAGCCTCAGAACACCGACGAGCACGCTTCTGCAAAGGGATGGAAAGTGCAGAACTACAGTCGCCAACACACAGGCACGGCAGGCACCTCACCTTGCTGAAGCACCTCCTGCAAAACAGCAGAACCCGCGTCCCCGGGAGCCGGTATCACATCCACAGGCGAGGGCGGGACATGACCTCCACCGGGACACCCTTCACTACAAGCAGCTCAGGCGACGGCCCGACACCCACACACACCGGCTCAACAACCCCAGGGGCCACAGCAGTCACAGGACGAGGCACACGGGCCGGAGAACTCGCCTCAACAGGCGGAGCAGCAGACAGGCAATCAGGCGCCTCAGGCACAGCACCCACACCATCCTCAGAATCGTCCGAACGCAACAGGCACGGAAAATCCTCCGCACGAAGAACATGCACCCGACCAGTTGCTCCCACGTCGCACGCCGCAGCCAGATGACCCTCGTGACCACACCGATAACAGGTGCGCGGTTGACCCCGGTACAGGCAGCGGAGCGTATAACCCAACACGGACATCGACGACGGGACACTACACTTCAGTGACATCGTCAGGGTGCGGGAGCCGTCAAGCATACCAACACAGTGCCCGTCAACGACCTTGTTCCAACGAACACTTAACACTGTCCCAAAACGTTCAAATCAGGAGGTTAAAAAGTCGTCCTGAAATTCGAAGGGGGCACCATGCACCGTCACAGACGTCAAGGTAACACTAAGATTCACCACCTTAATGGAGCCAGCAGTATCAGGGAGAGGGTAAACACGCCCCTCACACCGCTCGAGAAACGCCTGAAAGGCAGCCTGGAGGCGGAACTTGACCACAGCACGGTTACCCTGAAGCAGCTGGATGCCCACCAGGTCCGACAGCTGCACATGCAGCACGTCCACCAGGGGGACACCAACCAATGGATGGCCCACCGGCACCGTAAATGCCAGACCAGCCGACAACGTCCTCATCACTGGGGGGCGAGAAGTCCCCATGGCTAAGCCAAACGTCACCCTCTTAATCATTCCACTTGTGTTTCTGTGTAACCTAACTCGAAAGAAATTACTACTCATCAGTGGTCACTCCACTACGTATCATCACTTTCTACTAAGTATCACTAAACTTCGAAATGTGATGAGGACCTCTTAAGGGATTTTTTTTTCTCACGATGAGAGTAGAGCTGATACAGCCCTATCTGAGATGAACCATCAACAGTGAGGTACCACTCGAGAAGTTGTACCCCCAGGACGCGCACCGCTGCTCTGGCAGCTGGTTGAATCTTTAATGACTCGCCACGAACCGTCCGTCATATGCAACTTGGTGGGGTTGAGTACACAAGGTGGCCCGATTCAATTCAATTTCTTTCTTTATTATGCACCCCATACCCATCCCGTGGGCGGTGGTGTAAAGGATTACAGAAGCACATAATTGGTTCAGGAACTGAACCCTCTAGTTCGTTTAGCTAAGCAAATAACAATCATTTAACGCTAGTTACACAATTATTAATGTTTTATATACATGTACACATACGCATACATACATGTACACATATATATATATATATATATATATACATATACATATATACATACATATTCAATCCCGGGGATCGTATGCACGCACGTCTTGGTGATGGTCCAGAGCGGCCCGAAACGTTATCGTTTCTTTAATTTCTGATGTGTGCTTTTGCTCATCAGGAAAACGTGGTATCCGACACTCTTCACTCGTCATCCCCCGTGTGTCCCAGGGTCCAGTGCCCTTGTCAATCCCCTTCCCCCCCCCCCACCAACTGTAGAACGACGATCTCGCTTCATGAAGGTCGGCGTTCAATTCCCGACCGTCCAAGTGGTTCGGCACCATTCCTTCTCCTCCCTGCGTCCCATCCCAAAATCCTTATCCTGACCCCTTCCCAGTGCTATATAGTCATAATGGTTTGGCGCTTTCTCCCTGATAGTTCCCTTCCCTTCCCCCTCCCTGCATGCCCGTCTCATCGCTGTCAACCCGTCAATCTAATTATCTCTCACAGGAAAAAAACACTCACAATATCTGAGTCACTTGACATTACTGCTATGCTATCCCAAACTCCAGTTACCATATCAAACGGATATCTTCAATTATCTATCAGATAGCAATGAATACTGAAACAATTTCAATTAGGAACCTTGGGCAATGTCTTAGGAATGCAAATCTGTTTATCAACATTTGGCTGGACCATCAAGAGGTATTAAACCCTGAGGCAATAAGACGTAAGGCTTGGAAACGCCTAAATATTAATGTTGCGTGATTAAGTCATTTATTTAACGTTTAATTCTTATGATAATTGTTTCTATCACAGGGGCGCCGCCCCCTCTCCTCCACAGGTGTCGGGAGCGGGCAGGAGAATGAGACCTGCCCTAGTTTACAGTCTAATCAGGTAGATGATTGTTACTGCATAGATGTCTCTGAAACGCTTTGCGTAATAGTGACTTCATTAGTTTGTGTAACTCCTGTCCCCACGAGTCTACACTACTCTTATGTTCTTTGTACACACATTCTTTTAAATCAAAATTTGAATTTGAATAAATAGTAGGGAGTAATGAGTAGGGGGAGAGAGAGATGGAGCGCCGGTGCATCCCTCCAGCCTCCATCTCATTTGTCTATTATTCTTGATGTCGATATTATGTTGGGTTTAAGGTTATTTAAGGGATGCAATGCAGGCTTTTTATACTGTATTCGTTTACTTATGCTAACTACCATAACGAATAGTTGGCCTTACGTCATCATGTTTGCAACTTGATCTCAGACCTGGCTCGTTAAAGCGGCGGCCGTCCCCCCCCCCACCGAGATGCACTTATTTGTTTTAAGACACTGTGTGACAAAATAGGTTTGATATCATATAAATGCATGTTATCATAATACACTAAAATTCAATTTATAGTTAGGCGTAGTTGACATATATATGTCAACATCTGTTTATGTTCTGTTGGCGAATATTTGTCTTTGTAGTACTTGGGTGAAGCATTTACAGATTTGCCATTCGAAGAGAGGACGTGAGCGAAGCAGTGCTCGAGTGAGTCGTGTCTAAACTGTTTTTCATTTATAAACAGAGGGTTTGGCGGCTGGATTAACGAGCATTTGGCCTTTGTTGATGAGGCCGGGCTGCAAATACCACAGCCCGTCCCGTTAACAAAGGCCAAATCCAGCAGCCTAGCCCCCCCCTGTTTATGAATGACAAACGGTTTACACACACGACTCTCAACTGATGAAGTTCAAACATTTCTCGAAGCGTGCTTTGCTGACAACCTCTGTTCGAATCGCAATATTGCAAATTCGTTTTCCCACGTACTGCAAACATAAATAATCACCAACAGAACCTAAACACCTAACCTACCCCTAACTATACTATAAATTTTAATATATAATAATATTAATATATAAATGAGACCACATTTAATTTTAATACCCACAATGTTAAAATTGATGAACGCATCTTGGAGGGATGGCCGCAGCTTTAACGAGCCTGGCCTGAGTGCGGGTTGAAATACCAAAAAATGGCCAACACAACCTAAGTTAGGCCAAACTAATCAACATATTCTAGTACATAAACTATTCAACATATTCTAGTACATAATAATATCACATTATTTACGAGAAAATGCCAGTTTTGAATTCGCAGTTCTTATAGTCTGCCTATAGTCTGAAGATAGGATACAATATGACATGGAAAGGACAGAGTCGACGCTCTCAGATAGGCTTTTTCTTTATCCTAGGATATTCACTTTTTTGAACTTAAATAAAGTGCTTGGATTAGATTTAGGATATTTAGAATACTTTTGGTATTAGTGTAAATTGGAAAAGTGAGAGCACTGTGAGGTTTGTCAAATGACTTTGCTGCACTTGACTTGGGTTAATTTCTACTAAAAGGCTTCACCTACTGTAAATTAATCCTTATTATACCTATTGTTTACAAGCTCTTTCTTCTTCACCATTGGCCTGACATATATGAGAGATCTTGACACCTGTCAATACTATTTAAGACATGAATGATACATTAATTTGATAATGACACCTACCTCTATATATATATATATATATATATATATAATATATATATAATATATATATAATATATATATATATATATATATGTCGTACCTAGTAGCCAGAACGCACTTCTCAGCCTACTATGCAAGGCCCGATTTGCCTAATAAGCCAAGTTTTCATGAATTAATATATTTTCACTAATTTTTTTCTTATGGAATGATAAAACTATCCATTTCATTATGTATGAGGTCAATTTTTTTTATTGGAGTTAAAATTACCGCAGATGTATGACCGAACCTAACCAACCCTACCTAACCTATTTTTATAGGTTAGGTTAGGTTAGGTAGCCGAAAAAGCTAGGTTAGGTTAGGTTAGGTAGGTTAGGTAGTCGAAAAACAATTAATTCATGAAAACTTGGTTTATTAGGCAAATCGGGCCTTGCATAGTAGGCTGAGAAGTGCGTTCTGGCTACTAGGTACGACATATATATATATATATATATATATATATATATATATATATATATATATATATATATATATATATGTCCACACCTGTGATTGCTTACATCACAGATGTTGACATATTGCTTACGTCACATGTTCAGAGGGGGGGGGGGGGAGGGAGGAAGAGGAAGTGCAGGGTCAGGCCTCCCCGCCCCCCCCTCCCTATCCCCACCCTCTGACTCAACACCAACACATGTTCAACACACCTGTTGAACGCCCGGTGTTCACCAGAGTCTGGCTAACAGGAGTTCTAAAGACTCAGTACTCTAGGAGCTAGGAACTATCACACAGCAATTAGCATTGCCATAACTCCTGAAGCCATCAACCTCTCGGATGGGGTTGGGCTTAAGGCTATCAACCTCTCCAGTGTTATTAAGGTCATTGTAAATGTTAAAATAACCAACTAACAAGTTTGTGGTGATTGTGGAATTTGTTTGTTAATATAGACACGCTGTGTTGTGTTGAAGGGGGTCGAGGCTTAGATGTAATTGGTTCTGCGTTGACAAGCGTAGCCCTCTAGCGCGAGTCCTTGTTGCTCTTAGCGTGCAGACTTCGGTTAAGGTTAAGCCTCAGTAAATAACCTTATTATTCAACCAATACGAACGTCGCTTTTTCACGGAATCGACCAATTAAAAATACGACGCGTGTGTGCAAAGATTAAAGCGCCCAAACATTTGACGTTATATCTATGTCCTCGATATTTAGCAATTTCGAACAGGGTTAGGATATCTGACACCCTGTAGTATGCAACACTGCAAGGATATCTGACACCCTGTAGTATGCAACACTGCAAGGATATCTGACACCCTGTAGTATGCAACACTGCTAGGATATCTGACACGCTGTAGTATGCAACACTGCTAGGATATCTGACACCCTGTAGTATGCAACACTGCTAGGATATCTGATACCCTGTAGTATGCAACACTGCTAGGATATCTGACACCCTGTAGTATGCAACACTGCTAGGATATCTGACACCCTGTAGTATGCAACACTGCAAGGATATCTGACACCCTGTAGTATGCAACACTGCTAGGATATCTGACACCCTGTAGTATGCAACACTGCTAGGATATCTGACACCCTGTAGTCTGCAACACTGCAAGGATATCTGACACCCTGTAGTATGCAACACTGCAAGGATATCTGACACCCTGTAGTATGCAACACTGCTAGGATATCTGACACCCTGTAGTCTGTAACACTGCAAGGATATCTGACACCCTGTAGTCTGCAACACTGCAAGGATATCTGACACCCTGTAGTCTGCAACACTGCTAGGATATCTAACACCCTGTAGTATGCAACACTGCTAGGATATCTGACACCCTGTAGTCTGCAACACTGCAAGGATATCTGACACCCTGTAGTATGCAACACTGCAAGGATATCTGACACTTTGTAAAGTGTTCAACATTAACAAGAGATCTGATACCTGAGAGAGTCTCCAATACCTTTGGTTCAGTTAAAAGTCCAATCACATTTAATAATAGTCATATAACACTATATATTACTAAATACTTACTATCTTGTTACCGTTTTAACTTGTAAAGAGAGAGGCAAAAGTAGCATTTGGTTAATAAGAAGTATCGTATTACTAAAGGGTCGTTCTCCCTGCGTAATTATCGAACCACCTTTACCACACGACACGCAGAAGGAAACCTTATCCCAGCCAATAGGCGCCGGTGGTTCAAACGAGCGATACCACTGTTTAATTAGACCTATTTAGGAGGGGGGAGGGGAGGGCATCTGAAAATACATTCGTGTTTCACCTCTATTTGGTGTGTTAGTTAGTCAATTGAGCGACTAAATGCGATATTTATATCTCTGGTTACCTGTCTTGCCTAGACGATGTCGTCACGGGAGCAGACGCTCCTGTTAGTTGGTGGGGGAGGGGGGAGGGGGGATGAGGGGGAGGGGGGAGGGGAAGGGAGGTGGAGAAGAGGGGAAGGGAGGTGGAGAAGACGGAGAGGGAGGTGGAGAAGAGGGGGTGGGAGGTCTCAGAGGGGAAGATAAGGGAAGACATTACTTCTGAAGGAACAACAAACTGGTATCCTTCATACACTCCTCTCAGTACTTCCGTCTCTACTGACCCCTCTCTACCTCCTCATCCTCCCTATCTACCTCCTCCTTCTCCTCCCCATCTACCTCCTCTTAGCCCCATTCGTCTATCTCGTCTCCTCCCTTAGCTCTTTCTCTGTTCCTTCCATCCGAAATAGCTTCTCCCTTTCTCTTCCATATTTCGTTTCTACCTCCCTCCCTGGCGTCCCTTCACTTCCCTTCCTTCTCTCCCCTCACATTCTCCCCTTTCCCTGTCTCTTTCTTATCTCTTTCTTTACGGGCTTCCCTCAGTGTAATAATGTTTGTGCCTGAGGTTAGGTAGTCTCTGCCACCCCACACTGCCCACGGTGGGGGGCTGGGTGCCCTACACTGCCCCCGGTGGGGGGCTGGGTGCCCTACACTGCCCCCGGTGAGTGCTGGGTGCCCTACACTGCCCACGGTGGGGGCTGGGTGCCCTACACTGCCCCCGGTGGGGGCTGGGTGCCCTACACTGCCCCCGGTGAGTGCTGGGTGCCCTACACTGCCCCCGGTGAGTGCTGGGTGCCCTACACTGCCCCCGGTGGGTGCTGGGTGCCCTACACTGCCCCCGGTGGGGGCTGGGTGCCCTACACTGCCCCCGGTGAGTGCTGGGTGCCCTACACTGCCCCCGGTGAGTGCTGGGTGCCCCACACTGCCCACGGTGGGGGGCTGGGTGCCCTACACTGCCCACGGTGGGGGCTGGGTGCCCCACACTGCCCACGGTGGGGGCTGGGTGCCCTACACTGCCCACGGTGGGGGCTGGGTGCCCTACACTGCCCACGGTGGGGGCTGGGTGCCCTACACTGCCCACGGTGGGGGCTGGGTGCCATACACTGCCCACGGTGGGGGCTGGGTGCCCCACACTGCCCACGGTGGGGGCTGGGTGCCCTACACTGCCCACGGTGGGTGCTGGGTGCCTCACACTCCTACCATACTAAGCAAGAACCAGGATAAAAGGTTGACGTGTTAGAAGCATCTCTATGAACAAAATGGAATGTCTGTTCGTGTGTTTGCTTGTCCAAGGTTGGAGGCCAAACGGTTGGGGCTAGCTTTTTTCCAACTTTGCAAGGGGAATAGCCTGGGGTACAGGACAGACATAGGCTGGTTAGTGATGGCTTAAGTTAAATTCTGTAACAAATATTAGCATATATGGAGACCTCCCCACACGATTTTTCAGGAGTAAAATGTGAAATATTTGATGTATTTCCCCTTAGAGTTTTTAATGCTTAGAAATAATACATTGCCTGGATCAGGTTGGGTTACCGTTACCTGTGGCAGGTGGCTGCAGGTGACGGATCTCCCAATCCTGAGCACTCCAGTTGCAAACTCTGTGAGCAGGAACTACGGCACGATCTTCCACACTACATCACTGAATGCCCAGTTATTAGACCTTTCAGACCAATTGGCATGAGGTACCTGGAGCTTTGCAATTACTCTATTCACTCTCGTATTCTTGAAGATATCCTCACAGTGTACCCAAAATTTGCCAGTGCAGGCTACTAAACATATGGCCCTGTATGACTAACCATCCTGCGAGATGGGAACCTTTATTACCACTGCTACCTTATTCAATCTTGTGTTGATGATATCCTCATAAGGCACCCGGAGTCTGCCAGTGCAGACTGCCTATCACATGCCTCTGTATGACTAACCATCCTGTGTGATGGGGATTTTTTAGCATTACGTAGCAAGCTTCTTGACACACTGTACTCCCCTTCATGTAGTCTAGGGCAGCTGCACGAATGCAGATGTACCCAAATGTGTTAATAAAAAAATATTTATCTGAGAAGAGGGTGAAAGGGGAGATTAAGCGGAAAGTAGGAAGTGGGGGAGAAAGGAGGAGAAGAAGGAGAGGATGAGGGAAGATCGAAGGGAGGGGGATGAGGGGGGAGAAGGAGGAGATGGGGTGAAGAGGGGGGAAAGGGTGTATATGTAAGCTAGGTAGGTGCTCAACCGGGAGGACCGGAGCTAGCGTTGGAAGAATCATGATGCTCAACTGCCACAGTTAGAGCTCCTGTGCCAACCGCTACGGGCTCACCATAGCCCGTGCTACTTGAGCCTACGGGCGCCCGTGCTACTGTGTGCCAGGTAAGTCCGCTACGGGCTCACCATAGCCCGTGCTACTTGCCCCGCTCCTGTGCCAGGTAAGTCCGCTACGGGCTCACCATAGCCCGTGCTACTTCCAACTTCTGTGTTCCGAGTCGCTGAATCTAAAACAACAACAAACTCAGCTGTGTATATTTACGGGCTATTCATACCCGTGCCACGTCTTGGGTGGCTTATTAATCTTCATCAATCAATCAATCTCAACTGTGCACGGGTCTCTCTCTCTCCTTTCTTCTCCACTCCCCCCTCTCTCTCTCATCTCCCTTACCTCACCCCCCCCCTTCTCTAAAGAAGTGACAGTTACACTCACTCGAGTGACAAGCTGAGAGTGACAACGAGACAGTTCCACGGACTGCCATTTTGATGGTAAGTATTTAACATTGTTTCGGCTGATGCTGTTATTAATGTTCTCGTGTTGATTTTGTTAGTATGCCGGGGGGGGGGAGAGTGTGTGGGTGGAGAGTGTTGGGGGAGTCTTGGGGGGAGTGTGGGGGGAGTGGGGGGGGGAGTGAGAGGGGGAGAGTGTGAGGGGGCAGAGTGTGGGGGAGAGTGTGTGGAGGTGAGAGTGTGTGGAGGTGAGAGTGTGGGGGGAGAGTGTGGGGGGGGGGAGAGTAGGGGGAGAGTGTGGGGGAGAGTGTGTGGAGGTGAGAGTGTGTGGAGGTGAGAGTGTGGGGGGGAGAGTGTGGGGGGGGAGAGTAGGGGGAGAGTGTGGGGGAGAGTGTGTGGGGGGAGTGTGGGGAGGTGAGAGTGTGTGGAGGTGAGAGTGTGTGGAGGTGAGAGTGTGTGGAGGTGAGAGTGTGGGGGGGAGAGTGTGTGGGGGGGAGAGTAGGGGGAGAGTGTGGGGGAGAGTGTGTGGGGGGAGTGTGGGGGAGAGTGTGTGGAGGTGAGAGTGTGTGGAGGTGAGAGTGTGTGGAGGTGAGAGTGTGTGGAGGTGAGAGTGTGGGGGGGAGAGTGTGGGGGGGGGGTGTGGAGGGGGGAAAGGTGTGGGGGGAGAGTGTGGGGAAATGGGAGAGAGTTGGGTGGGGGGGCGTCTGTGAGGTCCGCCGGGGGAGGGGGGGGGGAGGGGGCCGGCCATATCTCAGCATTCTGTACCTCGTGGCCGCTAACTGCCTCGTTAGGGTGGCCTGACTTAATTTACAGGTTGGCATATCGGTGTACTGCGCAAAGTAATTTAGAATCGAAGGACAAACTGCTCATATCACCACTAATTAATCCAGTGCCTGTTGACCAGACCACACACTAGAAGTTGAAGGGACGACGACGTTTCGGTCCGTCCTGGACCATTCTCAAGTCGCTTGTGACTTGAGAATGCCAATGTATCGGTGCCAACAGACTGCTAGCCACCACCACCACCACACTGTTGTTAACTACAGAACCACGAAACACTCTACGCAACACCAATGGCTGAGTGTTAAGGGAAGGTAGTTACGCGGAGTAGTTATGACTCTACGGTTAGTATAACTACACAGAACTTCGAAAGGGGGGGGGGGAGACGGGGGGGGGGGGAAGGAAGGAAGGAACTATCAGGGGAAAGCGTCAAGCCAATACGACTATATAGCACTTGGAAGGGTCAGGATAAGGATTTGGGATGGGACGGAAGGCAGGAATGGTGCCCCAACCACTTGGACGGTCGGGGATTGAACGCCGACCTGCATGAAACGAGACCGTCGCTCTACCGTCCAGCCCAAGTGGTTGGACCGGGGGGGGGGGAAGGGAATGAGGGCAAGAAACTTGGGTATATGGTAGGGAGAAAGAAACCCTGCCCAACCACTACCACCGTCGGGGGGGGGGGGGGATTCGAACGCCGATCCTGGTATGAATCAAGGCCGCTGCTCTACCGACTGCTGCCCAGGTGGCTGGCATATCTGAGTGTTGTCCTTGGTGGCACTGTGCTTACTCTTAGTGGTTTGGCACAGTGCCTGAGGCTCCAGTGCTCACGTGGTAATGCCACACCCTTCCCTGGCACCTACAGTACTGGGCACTGGCACATGACGGCTGAGTGGACAGCGCTCGGGATTCGTAGTCCTAACGGGTTCGATCCTTCGGTGGAGGCAGAAACAAATGGGCAGAGTTTCTTTCACCCTGATGTACCTTTTCACCTAGCAGTAAATAGGTACCTGGGAGTTAGACAGCTGCTACGGGCTGCTTCCTGAGGGTGTGTAACAAAAAGGAGGCCTGGTCGAGGATCGGGCCGCGAGGACGCTAAGCCCCGAAATCGTCTCAAGATAACCTCAAGATTACCAAGATAACCAGACTGCATCGTTCCGCCACGCATCACACAAGAGGATAACATCAGTGGAACAATTTCTAAAAGCTTCCCCTGTACAAAAGCAGCAGTGACTGCGTACATGAGCAGCTGGTCGACCCGGGTGTTGCGTACATGAGCAGCTGGTCGACCCGGGTGTTGGGTACATGAGCAGCTGGTCGACCCGGGTGTTGGGTACATGAGCAGCTGGTCGACCCGGGTGTTGCGTACATGAGCAGCTGGTCGACCCGGGTGTTGCGTACATGAGCAGCTGGTCGACCCGGGTGTTGCGTACATGAGCAGCTGGTCGACCCGGGGTTGCGTACATGAGCAGCTGGTCGACCCGGGTGTTGCGTACATGAGCAGCTGGTCGACCCGGGTGTTGCGTACATGAGCAGCTGGTCGACCCGGGTGTTGCGTACATGAGCAGCTGTCGACCGGGTGTTGCGTACATGAGCAGCTGGTCGACCCGGGTGTTGCGTACATGAGCAGCTGGTCGACCATGATGTTGCGTACATGAGCAGCTGGTCGACCTTGATGTTGCATACATGAGCAGCTGGTCGACCTTGACGTTGCGTACATGAGCAGCTGGTCGACCTTGAGGTTGCGTACATGAGCAGCTGGTCGACCTTGACGTTGCGTACATGAGCAGCTGGTCGACCTTGACGTTGCGTACATGAGCAGCTGGTCGACCTTGACGTTACGTACATGAGCAGCTGGTCGACCTTGACGTTACGTACATGAGCAGCTGGTCGACCTTGACGTTACGTACATGAGCAGCTGGTCGACCTTGATGTTGCGTACATGAGCAGCTGGTCGACCATGATGTTGCGTACATGAGCAGCTGGTCGACCATGATGTTGCGTACATGAGCAGCTGGTCGACCATGATGTTGCGTACATGAGCAGCTGGTCGACCTTGACGTTGCGTACATGAGCAGCTGGTCGACCCGGGTGTTGCGTACATGAGCAGCTGGTCGACCCGGGTGTTGCGTACATGAGCAGCTGGTCGACCTTGATGTTGCGTACATGAGCAGCTGGTCGACCCGGGTGTTGCGTACATGAACAGCTGGTCGACCCGGGTGTTGTGTACATGAGCAGCTGGTCGACCTTGATGTTGCGTACATGAGCAGCTGGTCGACCTTGATGTTGCGTACATGAGCAGCTGGTCGACCCGGGTGTTGCGTACATGAGCAGCTGGTCGACCATGATGTTGCGTACATGAGCAGCTGGTCGACCCGGGTGTTGCGTACATGAGCAGCTGGTCGACCTTGATGTTGCGTACATGAGCAGCTGGTCGACCTTGATGTTGCGTACATGAGCAGCTGGTCGACCCGGGTGTTGTGTACATGAGCAGCTGGTCGACCTTGATGTTGCGTACATGAGCAGCTGGTCGACCTTGATGTTGCGTACATGAGCAGCTGGTCGACCATGATGTTGCGTACATGAGCAGCTGGTCGACCATGATGTTGCGTACATGAGCAGCTGGTCGACCATGATGTTGCGTACATGAACAGCTGGTCGACCTTGATGTTGCGTACATGAGCAGTTGGTCGACCATGATGTTGCGTACATGAGCAGCTGGTCGACCATGATGTTGCGTACATGAGCAGCTGGTCGACCATGATGTTGCGTACATGAGCAGCTGGTCGACCATGATGTTGCGTACATGAGCAGCTGGTCGACCATGATGTTGCGTACATGAGCAGCTGGTCGACCATGATGTTGCGTACATGAGCAGCTGGTCGACCATGATGTTGCATACATGAGCAGCTGGTCGACCATGATGTTGCGTACATGAGCAGCTGGTCGACCATGATGTTGCGTACATGAGCAGCTGGTTGACCATGATGTTGCGTACTTGAGCAGCTGGTCGACCATGATGTTGCGTACATGAGCAGCTGGTCGACCATGATGCTGCGTACATGAGCAGCTGGTCGACCATGATGTTGCGTACATGAGCAGCTGGTCGACCATGATGTTGCGTACATGAGCAGCTGGTCTCACAGGCTACACAATTCAGTATTACGACGAACAAGCGTGAGAGAGTGTACTCACCAAGATAGGCTTACCTATGTGTGCTGACAGAGTTAAGCGTCAGCTCCAAAGCCTCGCCTTGAGAAATATTAGGAGTTATAAATGCTACAAAATGCACTGGTTAGATGCTTCAGTCACTTCTTTTAACGATGAAAAGGCTCTGTCATTAGGCTCTGTGACTCTGTGACCAGAAGGGCACGTTCTGCTACTCATCTCTTAATTTAATTATACATGCTTCCTTGTCCACTTTGTCAATCTCTCTCTTAGATTACTACGTCTTTATCATGTCCCCACTGTTCTTTCATCCCCAGTCCCATCGAATGAGTAACGAGCTTTAGCCTGTGTGTATATATTATATATATATATATATATATATATATATATTATATATATATATATATATATATATATATATATAATATATATTATATTATGTGACGATAATCTCTTCAGAGATTTAGCCTGCTATTTTCGTATTTCATCACGTCCTCAACAATATGCAAGATACGTTTGTAGCGGCTAAACGTATATATCAAGACAGCCACACGCACCTCAACTCCCTCCTCCCCCCACTCCAGCACCTGCTGTATACCTGGTCGACGCGCCGAACCCTTCAAACTGCCTAACTAGCGACTTGCGGCCATCCAGCTTTCCCATTGGCCACCAACCAACACGCCACTCCGGTTCCTCGCCAATCACAAGTCATCGCCAGTTATTGTTGGAGTCCCTTGCGTTTTCTGCTGCAGCCAGAATATCTTGTGCTCTCATCCTATGAACACCTAAGTGACTCACCTTGTGTGGTCAAATAGAGGTTTATAGATAGTGCATATATTCCAGCATTCTATTTTATTTACCGTTGTATGTCAATTCCTCCCCCATTAACGTAATCTTTTTCATGTTTATTTATTTTTCCACTTGACATTTTTTACCATTAAGCCAAGATTTGCATTTATTTCAATTTGTGTTTTTTTATTGTTATTAAAGTACATTGTTTATTATTGTGTTTTATGTTTCTTACCTTACCACAGATTACCAAACACGCAATCATTCTTTTTTTTCTCTTTTTTTTTTCTTTTTTTTAATATTTAATATGTGGCCCAGCACTGACACCTGCTAGTTGGAAGACTGCCGCCACCATTTCCAACTCGTTACCGTCACAATATATATATTAGCCTTCATATCTTTCGGTCTTTTCAAAATATTGTTTTGGTGCTTTCTGGAGGCAGAGTTCCATATGACTGTACTGCATACCCAAGAGTTGGTCTCACGTAGGTTGCATGAAAGATTCTATATCTAAATTCCTGTGTGCGCATGTGGGTGGTATGTTTGTGGGTATTTACTATTTGTATTTACTTGATCCAGCAAGATCGAGTTGATAGCTCTTGGACCCCACCTTTCTACCACCGGTTGTCTAACCACAATGACTCCTGACCTATTTCTCCAATCATATCTACTTTTAACATTTTGAATGAAGATTACAACCTGCTGCTTTTATTTCACCCCCATTTTCCTATACATATACTTTAATATCTATATGAAACATCCTAACATGTCTATGGTTCATCCGAGCCTCAAGCTTCCATCCATGCCTTCTTGTTCTATTGGTATTCATTTTTGAACATTTTATCTATTTCCACGCTGTCAATTCTCCTAAGTACTTTATACGTATCTGTCATGTCTCCTCGCTCTCTCTCCTTTTGACTAACGTCGACAGGTATAGCTCCTTCAGGCTCTCTGCATACTCCATCCCTCGCA
>WNGS01135237.1:18154106-18167514 GCA_020271785.1 Procambarus virginalis
CAACCAAATATGTTAAGGTGTCAGTGACCATTGTGTGTTAATTGATGGACTGGGGAACGACTGAGGAAGCTGGAAAAAAAAGGGGGCAATGGAGGGTACATAATCCAGACATACAACATACTCAAGAGTATCGATGACAAAGAGAGTACAGGTTGAGAAGCAGCACAACTAGAGGACATGCGTAGAAACTAGGGAAGCAGATTAGCCATAGGGATGAGAGGCAACAATTCTTCAGTACAAAGGCAGTAAAGCAGTGAAATGAACAAAATTTCCAGTCCCAACTAGTGGGACTGCGTGTCATTACATTAGATGACGGATAGTTGAAAAAGCTGAATCTCGGTTCTACAAACTCTGCTAGCTAAGAACCAAGAACACGGTCGACAAGGTCAACACAGAAGAGCTGTAACTAGACAAGGCCAAACATAGGAGAACACATACCAGCATGCAGATGCCAACGCGGCTATATACTAGGCTACTTTAACAAATGACTATAGTGTTTTCTACCCACGTAAAACGCAGGAACATAGTCCGCAGCACGTGTCGAGCTCCGAACTCACCTGTGAAAGAGAGAAACACAGTATTATATAACGCTTCTTGATAGTTTTCTCAGTTTAAGTGAAAAAAGATGAAAATGCATTATAATCTTGTAGAACAGAAAATTGGTACTAAAAGGGCTTCCGAGGGAACAAAAAATATATTGCAATATTAAAAAAATAATAAATAAAAAAATCGCCAGACAAATTTTCAGGCCTCAAACAAATTGTCTTTCGAGAGATGCTTTTCTGTTTACTGTTGAAAATTTAAATAACATCCACTTCCTTTCGAGCTACTATTTTTTTTTATATTTAAACAGGGTGTACTTATAGCATTTAAAAAAAATTGATTTTCCTGACAAATTTTATCTGTATATTTAAGGAAGTTAATAATTTAATTGTGACGCCTTTGATCATATTTTTCAATGTCACTCGAGAGTGTTATGTTGCAAATGTTGTACACCAGTACATGCAAGAGGAAATCGGCTGCTTCTAATTATCGGCCGATCATTGGCGTCGATTATTGGTAAACTCTATGAAACAATTTGTGACCATGTAGTGTAATATTCAATGGTAAGCGTCCCTTACCATTGGGTTTGGTTGGAACCGTTCGTATTTGGCGAGTCTCCTTGATTTCTTGTATTGTAACACTGTAAAGGTGTTTGGTTTATTTTTATTTAATACATACATGGAGATATATGAGTCACAGACAAGGATTTGACAGACGCCAGCTTGTCTGGCCTGGATCTCACACCTCTAGTGTTAATGACACCGAGTTGACCCGAGGTCAGGTCATGCGAATCTCACCTGGCTCTCGCTAATCTTATAATTGAGCCGGGTAGCCTTCAAACATGCCGACGTTTAAGGAGTGGCTTGGTAGAGTGCCGGAGGCTATCTAACTTGTGGGCGGAGTTAACTACTAGGTCTCCCAATATATACTCGGAGAGAGATCGATTCGAGATCAGGAGAAGGACAGCAGAAGCAGAGCCATAGACAGAAGAACAGACAGCAGCGGCCAGCCGTCCAGACAGGCGGTCTGCCGGCAGGGACGGGACCGTCTCTGTCAACTACAGACCCCCCCCCCTTTCTCTATTCCACGGAGACTCTTAAGACTCGGAGACACTTGGTGAGTTGAACATTGAGGGACTTTGTCGTGTTCACTAAACAGGTGTTGTGTGATGATCAGGGGCAGTCGAGTTGTAGGGTTCTCGAATTCTTGGATGATGACTCACTTGAACTATTAAGCTTGACCATTTATACTTGCTTAAATTATTGATACTTACCATATGAAATATAAGTGAATTTATACATTTAACTGGTCTTTAACTTTGTTACCTAGAGATTTTGGAGTTGAGATAAGAAAGTCTCTGCGGTTACTGGTTCCATGATTTTAATGAATACATGATAAAGATGGAACATACTAATAATGACCTAACAATAACACCTTTGAGAATATTATGTTGATACAGACAAGTTCCATTCCTTGTCTTGTATGTATATGACTAGAATGGATGGTGGCAGCATTTGTTTAATTTTCATTTTCTACTTCTACTATCTACTCTTCTATTTCTACTATCTACTCTTCTACTTCTATCTACTTTCCTACTTCTAACTATCTACTTTCTACCTCTTCTACTTCTACTCACTTCCTACTCGATTCAAATTCCTCTTTTCTCCTCCCCCCCGTTACAGTATAACATTTATAATATGGTTCGATGAAAGCAAGGTGGTTGTACAAGTCTTCATTTTCAACGTGGTCATCATTTTCAGAAAACACTTGATAAAGTGTCACATCGAAGATTACTTTCTTTTAAAACCATCAACAATGGCGCACGTTTTACATTAAAATTTCTAAATGACACTATACTAGAAGAAAGTTGTCAGAAATAGAGCCTAGTAATAAAAAACATGCGGACTTCAACATATTAGTAATTTGGTCTAGCAAATATTTCTATCTGAAAACTACTCAATCTGTTTTCTACTCTTCACTAGTCTATATTAGTATAATATGCACACAGTCTGGGTTACCGTACTTGGGAAAATATATGATCAGAGTTCAGCTTCGAGCAACAAAAAATTTATTAAGACTTAGAAATATATCAAACTAAGCCTGTTTAAAACAGCCAAATTCATTAAACTTTGAAGGATAAAGAATAAGAGGTGACTTAATACAAATATTTAACATTACAAAACGTGACGATCTGATTCATACAAATATTGTATTATGTATTGTCTAACATTACTCAATTTTAGGTAAACGTTATCAGTCAAATCAAACAAAATAAATGTTATGCACTCTTACCATACAGAACAGCTTGTCAAATGACAATTCAGTGTTATAACCTCAACACAGATTACAAGTAAATATAGACGTGTCTACATTTAGGAAGACAAGTACTGCAACCCACGTTTGAACCGCCATAAGCATTCCATGGACAAACAGCCGTCTAGTTTAGATCTCTTAATCTATTGTAGTTTGAATTGAATTCAATTATAATCCTTCATAGCCTAAACCATGTACAAATGTACCTATTAGATTTCTCTTAAATAGAATACACTATTTGGCCCAATAATATTGATGTTTTTGTTTTCCATTAGTCTAGGCCTGGCCTGTTCAGTTCGACTCCCCTCGTAGGAGTAAAAAATGAAATGCAATCATTCTACGTTAAAATGAAAATGGCTAAATAAGCCAAGAACAGATATAGAAAATATATCTAACAACGGTGAAGGGTTCCAGAGTTAACAGACGAGGTTTCCAGAGGTTCCCGAACCTGCAAACAAGGTTTGATAAAGGTCCTGGACCTCCAGTTAAGGCTTTAGGTGGTCTGAACCTTCAGGTAAGGTGTTGGTAGGGTCCTGGTTATGCGAGGACATGCAAGAGTTCCGAAAACCCAGTTCAGACTAGGGCAGGGACTTATTAGATGGTCGTCTTTAACCCTCACTCGGAACACACAGGTCGACCACTCTGCATTAAATATAGGATATTTGATAACTGCTTGTGTAGCCTATCGAGACGGGCTTACCAATATTTGTTTTTATATACGAAGCGATAGCTTTATAGAAATTGCTTTCAAAATGCTTTTGATCTTGTGTACAAATATAGCGTCAATAAATACAGGTTTTGTCTTTTTCCATCTTCTTATCTTGACAAGATCTAATTATATGCAGTGTGCAGGTTGACTAACGTGACTATAATGTATTGTCTTGGGATGGTTAAACAGCTTAGTGTGGCCTTACTGTGTTGGGTTGGGTTGTGTAGGCTGTCTAATGTTTTTTTCATATAATGCAGTCTTGGGCTGTGCAATTCTCGCGACTTTAAAATTTAATATATAAATTGCAGTCAACAATGCGTATTGTCTGTCCTATCCTCTAAAAAGAGAGATCTTATATCAACAATTTCTCGAAAGTGCAAAATGGACTATTTACCCAAAAACATTCACTTAATTCTGTTGGAATTCTCCAAATGACATTCTAAGAAGAGGAACAATAGCTGTCCCACGTAACCTTAGTATACCTAAATAAGCCATCCTAGGCCTTCCGTAGAAGATATGTGCGCTATTCTAAGCCCAGAAAAGTTTAGGTTTAGTTCAAAACAATAACGTTTGTTTACATGCAACAGTCCACTTTTGTACGTTTGACTACAAATTGCTGCAAGTACTGTACTAAATTTTTGTATGACGGGTCAAACTGCAGCTAGCAGTCTGTTATGAATGGTCATTTCTGCTTCATGTAATTAGGAAGTATATTTTAGGCTACATTAACTTGCGCTCTTTATTGGACATTTACGCTTAAGTAATACGACGACTGTCAAGGCACTATGTTCCAAATTCCTGGTATGTGATTTTCATCTGGGTCAAGAGGGCTTAAGCCTCATTTATTGAGAGTTGTGTGTTTCCCTCGTGTGAAGACTTGAGGGAACACGACTTTACGTCTTGAAGAAGATTCTCCAAGAGGGAGCAGTGCCGTCGTTCTTTAAAAGGGATGGAGGAGTAATCTTTTCTAGATCTTTGACAAAAATAATGAAGACTGTCATGAGGATCTATAGTATACAAGAGCTAAGGATCCCGGGGAAAAAAAGAGCCAAGGATCCCGGGGAAAAAAAGAGCCAAGGATCCGGGGGAAAAAAAGAGCCAAGGATCCCGGGGAAAAAAAAGAGCCAAGGATCCCGGGGAAAAAAGAGCCAAGGATCCCGGGGAAAAAAAGAGCCAAGGATCCAAGGGAAAAAAAGAGCCAAGGATCCCGGGGGGATAAAGAGCCAAGGATCCCGGGGGATAAAGAGCCAAGGATCCCGGGGGGATAAAGAGCCAAGGATCCCGGGGGGATAAAGAGCCAAGGATCCCGGGGGGATAAAGAGCCAAGGATCCCGGGGGATAAAGAGCCAAGGATCCCGGGGGATAAAGAGCCAAGGATCCCGGGGGGATAAAGAGCCAAGGATCCCGGGGGGATAAAGAGCCAAGGATCCCGGGGGGATAAAGAGCCAAGGATCCCGGGGGATAAAGAGCCAAGGATCCCGGGGGATAAAGAGCCAAGGATCCCGGGGAAAATAAAGAGCTATGGATCCCGGGGAAAATAAAGAGCTAAGGATCCCGGGGAAAATAAAAAGCTAAGGATCCCGGGGAAAATAAAGAGCTAAGGATTCGGGGAAAATAAAGAGCTAAGGATCCGGGGAAAATAAAGAGCTATGGATCCCGGGGAAAATAAAGAGCTAAGGATCCGGGGAAAATAAAGAGCTATGGATCCCGGGGAAAATAAAGAGCCAAGGATCCCGGGGAAAATAAAGAGCTATGGATCCCGGGGAAAATAAAGAGCTAAGGATCCCGGGGAAATAAAGAGCTAAGGATCCCGGGGAAAATAAAGAGCTAAGGATCCCGGGAAAATAAAGAGCTAAGGATCCCAGGGATGGGGGGTGGGAGAGGAAATGACCCGGGGAGGGGGGGGAGAAGTGGGAAAGACCCCGGGGGGAAAAAAATGAGGGTAAGAGTGCACCAAACATCAGGACCCAAGACACCAATAATTAGAAACAAAGAGCACAAAATGTTGTGACGCACAAGTAACAATGTAGAGCTTATCTGGGGAAGAGGCTGTGCTTCTACCTCGTGCAGGTATATCCTAACCTATCCTCACGTTGTGCTTCTACTAGTACTGTCTATCGTAGTTTGCTAGAAGTGCCTAAATAAATCCTTCACTTTGTTGTATTTAATAATTTAACTTGTATATTACTATGTCCAATTTTATCAGCATAACAAAATTTATTAAAACTTAGCTTAGCAACCTGATCTTTCTTAAATATGTCTATTATTCCTTGACTAACAAACGAAAGTAAAACTACGCCTAAATTGAATCCATTCCATTTTTTTCCAAAGTATGATAAATTGAATAAATGGGGCACCATTTAGGCAACACGGCCCTCGCCTACTAGGCCTAATAATACGAGGTTCTGGTTTGGTTGGGTATTTGGGTTATGGTCTATCAAGTTCCGGGATTATTTAACCCATAAAAGTGCTTCTGACCAGCCAGCAAACATACTGTAGTCCTGAACACAGTCCAGGAATGAAGTAAACTCAACGGGTACATCTGGTGTCGATGCGGCTCTTGTTATGTGGTATGACATAATAAGCATGGTATGTCTTGAGATGTTTTCTGGGCTTAGCGTCCCCGCGGCCCGGTCCTCGACCAGGCCTTTTTGTTACACACCCCCAGGAAGCAGCCCGTAGCAGCTGTCTAACTCCCAGGTACCTATTTACTCCTAGGTGAAAAGGTGCATCAGGGTGAAAGAAACTGCCCATTTGATTCCGCCTCCACCGGGAATCGAACCCGGAACCTCAGGACTACGAATCCGAAGCGCTGTCCACTCAGATGCTAGGGCTCCATGGTATACCAAACAAACTTTATAGATTGCAGTGTTGAAACTTACAGTCCTCATAAACATTGACCAAATGCACGTTACTGTAGCCACCGTCCTCACTGTTTATGACTGTAAAACACCTTACATCTGACAACTGATGAGGTTCCAGCATTCCTGGAGCATTGTTCCACTCACTTCCGGCCTTTAATTGCGTCTATTATTGCATTTTAAATAAAAGGTAAACAAAAATAGCTCCATAAATTCTTCACGACCCTAGGCTTCTGTAGATATAAATAATCGCGAAGTGAACCAAAACACTTGTTCTAGCCAATCCTAGGCCTAACTAGGCACAAAATTACAATATAATTTAATGTAATTTACATTCGAGAAAATTTAACTTTCAGTAATAAAATGTCAAAATTGACGAATGCGTCTATTCCATAGGCTACAGCTGGACGCGACTAGCCCGAGAATACTTTGAGAAAGATAACAGTGAAACAGTTTAAAATATAAACATCCGAATGATAAATGCTAGTGATAAAAGATGATATTTGTGATGGAGTCAATATGGTACAATAGGATAATTTACCTTGGGGTTGACGTGATAGATGCCTCGATGGAACCACATAGTCCAGTCGCTTGATTGTCCAGTTCTGGCACTCTCTACAGGGCATCCACGGACACTACAGGGCATCCACGGACACTACAGGGCATCCACGGACACTACAGGGCATCCACGGACACTACAGGGCATCCACGGACACATTCAGCCAATGCTTATCCCACTCCCAGCTGGCCGAGGGCTGAGCCGTTGTTACCCGAGCATCCTCTAACACCTTCCATCGATAACTTTTAGAGTTCGAAATGGAATACGTCTCCCTCGAGATTCCAAAACTGCTGTCTCTCACTCGACCTTCTCTAGCACACTATGGAGAAGGCCATCGTTCCATTTCGATTTTTCAATAATTTCAACGTAATCTAATATGAGCTTTGACACTGACATTTTTAGAACATTTCTCTCCACCACATCCTTAAGGAAACATCTACAATAATTCTTAAGTCAGTACGAGACAATATTTCTTCTTGTACTTTCACACATGATTTCTTTTCAGATTCCTCTGCACTAACAAAGTTTAATATGGCACTTCACAGACTGGACTTGCGATACATGTACTTTCCATTATATACTGATGCACATTTACCACAGATGTCTATATACACGTGAGCTGTTGCTATTCCCTGTCACCTCCAGCCTACCTCAGGTCTGTATATGCCTCCGTACCTGTCAACGGTCCCGGCGACACTCGCCAACTGGGCCAGGAGTCAGCAAACAGTTACACAATTATTTACGAACTTATTCACCTTTTCTCAATAAGTGACGCGGCAAAGTTCACATTTATTAAACAGTTTACTTTCCAGTCAAATGTTATTAATTGTTTTAAATAGCCTCCTATAGTGCTTTGGGAGTCATAAACTGTTTAGTAAATGTAAACAAAACCACCAAAGATTGCGACAAAATGTATGCGTAACTGCTTGTTGAATCCTGGCCCGGGTGGTTTCACAGCTGCTCTGTGAAATAGCAAGGAAGAGTAACTTAGGGATCTTAATACTCACTCACCCATGGGGAGACTTTCCTGACCCCCTAGGGAAGGGAAAGTCTAACTAACCAGCTCGTTCTCTTGATCGGCAACTATAAAAAAAAATTAAATTTCTTAACCTAACAATAAACGTACGAACCCAAGCTAACCCACCTAACCTGTCGAGTCCGATTCATAGAAAACGTAGATATTTGCGAGCCGATCCTTTTCATAGCAGGTTGCATTTATAACGATGGTTACCATACGTACAAAACACAACGAGTTGTGTTTTGAGAGGACGAGTTGAGGGGGTTGAGAGGACGAGTTAAACTAACAGAGGTGACACAGAAAACGGCAGAAGGGTCAAGAGAGGCATATGAATTTTGAAACACTCAAACAATTGTTGATATTATCGTTTTTATACAATGGTCCCAGTATTAACAAGTGACGATAGGTTACATTTTAGCCATTTTTATGTGTAAGTGGTACATTTTAGGAATGCCACCAGCAAACTACAGTATTTACAATTTGTATGCCAACATTCAATGGAACAATATTAGTAGCCTACAGAGAGCAACAATTTAACTAAGAGATGAACATTAATAACATTCCATTAAGACTAATAGGCTTCGTGTGCAATTTCCGGCACATTTTGTGTTAAAAACATCCCTCTGAGGGGAGAGAACTTTTTTATGAGATGAAGCTAATTTAATTAAGGTACCAAGAAATTATATTGTTAGTTTTATTTGATATAATTTAAAGTAATGTTTATAAAACTATAAATACTCAGTGTGATATTTATTTAAACTTACATCATGTTGCTAAAACAAACACACGTGGAGGTAATGTAAACATTTTAGGACCAAAAATGTACGTACAATCTTGGCCAAATTTTCAAACCATATTTTGTATAATACCAAGGATCTACAGCTTGTTTAATTTAGCACTAGTAACTAAAGTGTTAAGCAGCACTTAAAAGCAAATTGCTTCCATAAACTTTTATGTTCCTGTTGAATCCGCCTCACTCAAGCTGGTATCACCATCATTGAGGGAGATAAGCTGAGTGATAAAGAAGATAAGAGTCCCGAGAGCCCTTCCAAATATTGATTTGTGGGCCCTGGTTCGCTGTCCAGAAGAGATTCACATGTGGGGGTAGAAATAGCCTAAGCTACTCTATCCCTTTGAAATGTATTTTTCTTGTCTCAATAAACATACTTGAACTTGAGATTCACATCCAGAGGAGGAGGTCCACCAGCACCTCTACCAACCCATCCTCCTGAAATGATTGTACTTTTTTATAACTGTGATCGAACGTACAACACAGTATGTAGTAATAGAGCCCCAGGAAGCCATTTTTTGTATTATTTTTTAATAGAGTCCGAGGGAAAAAACTCTAAAATCAAAGTTATATATTCCTAGCACTAGTATAGCACCTATATGTTCTATATTAGGCTTCGATAGCGTGTTTTAGGCCTAGGATGGTTATGTTATGTTTTATTAGGTCTCATTAGCAATGTCTTGAGGTTATCTTGAGATGATTTCGGGGCTTTTGTGTCCCCGCGGCCCGGTCCTCGACCAGGCCTCCACCCCCAGGAAGCAGCCCGTGACAGCTGACTAACACCCAGGTACCTATTTTACTGCTAAGTAACAGGGGCATAGGGTGAAAGAAACTCTGCCCATTGTTTCTCGCCGGCGCCTGGGATCGAACCCAGGACCACAGGATCACAAGTCCAATGTGCTGTCCGCTCGGCCGACCGGCTCCCTAAATATATAAATATAAAAAAATCCTGTTTGTCCAAATTCAATACAAAAGTCCATTTTCTGGTGGTCGATCACGACATACTTCTACTTTCAACAACATAGTAACTATAAGTACTTTCAGCTTACGAGGATAGGATGATTTCAACGTCATTCATCGTCACGATCACGCCACCAGCCGTGGTAGCGATGTTTAGACATATGGCTGTGTGATCGATGGAGTGAATGCTCTCAGATTTCGTTTGCCTATGCATTCATCTGTCTTCACCGCGAAGTTATTTCCAGCAAACCTTAAAGTGAGTTACATTTAGCTTACAATTTCAACGGTGATATACACTGAACAAATAAAGTGTAGTTTACCATTACAACAGCGCAACCTGTCCTCAGGGAGAGCCCCCTCAAGGGAATGGATTGGGAATGACTACATAATTTGTGCTATTATTTACGCTCTATCCATGGTTAGGTTAGGTTAAGATTACTTTAGGTTAAAGTTTGGTTATGTTAGATTTCGTTACGTTAGTACGAAGTATTATTGACGATAATGTGAAATTAGGAATTCGAAAACTATTTCAGTTTACCCGCAAATTCCGCTTAAAAAAAAGTCTTTAAAGAAAACGTTTTCAACATACATATATTATATTTTAAACCAACTATTTAATAATAATAACAATAATAATAATTTATTGAGGAAAAGTACATACATAGTTGCAGAGTTACAGTACAAACATTCTGTTTGAATGAAGAATTTCTACTACATTAAATTATAGCTTGAGAATAATCTCTGTTTACAACAAAGGTTCATGTGCCATTTTACATGTAGACTATTACTGGAACCGTAATAATCTTTCATATCATCACAAATTTCTAGATAACTACCCAAGTGGTTTGAAGGTGGGTGTGGTTTTTCATAATAATAATATATTCTGAAGACGGGTTGAGCAGTGACAGATTTACATTACAAATCTGTAATTACAAAAATGTAATTACATTACAGTTTGCATTACAAAAGTAGACCAAGAAGAATACAATTTAAAGGACTAATATAATTAAGCATTCAATTAATTTATGCAAAACATTTTTGCACACTCAATAGAAGGAGATAGACAATTAAGCATACACTATGCAATAATACTGAAGGAAATCGAGCCCGTCCTCATAGCACATCTATTACCAAGAGAAAGTACACTCAAAGCTTTTTTTTTTTAGGTTTGAAGGTGGTTCAAACCACCTGGACAGTTATCTAGGAAAAATGTATGTGATGATCTGAAAGCATATTACAGTTACTGCAATTGTCTGCATGTAAATTGGCAAATGAACCTTTGTCGTGAACGGAGATTATTCTCAAGTTTTAATGTTATTGTATTATAAATCGTTGGTTTCAAATGTAAAAAGTGAATGCTGTTAAAGTTTTCTTTTAAGAATTGGTTTTCTGTAAACGGAATTCTCGGGCACACTGAAATAGTTTTCGAATGCAATATTTCACATTACCGTAAATAATACATCAAATTAATGTAACCAAACGTAATGAAACATAACTAAACCTTAATCTAACCTAACCACGAATAGAAAGGAGATAACAACACTAATTATGTAGTTGTTCCTAATCTATTTCCTTGAGTGGATCTCCTTCAGAACAGATTGTTCAGGATATCACAATAACATAATATATATATGATATATCACGTTATATATCTACAATATATATATATATATATATATATATATATATATATATATATATATATATATATATATATATATATATATATATATATATATATATATCACGTCATATATCTACAAGATATCACTTTATATATCTACGACATATCACGATATAACTACGTACCAAGTGCCTAGGGGATTATATGTAAAACTTAGGTTGGCACCAGCTCGGTACCTCCGGTCTCCTAGAGGATTAGGACGCATCCCTGGATTTACGGTATATTGACGTGGTCGCCGTCCAGGGGTAAGACGCGCGCCTGGGGTCACCCAGGACCCTGGGGTCACCCAGGACCCTGGGGTCACCCAGGACGCCGGAGCCATCCCCGTCCTCTTGCAATGATTTTCTCATCATATAATGATCTTGCTGAACGCACTACATTTTTCCCGCAATCGACTCCGCTGTAAAAATTGCGGGGTTTAGGGAAATTATAAACACTTTAGTATAGAGGCTTTATATATATATATATATATATATATATATATATATATATATATATATATATATATATATATATATGTCGTACCTAGTAGCCAGAACGCACTTCTCAGCCTACTATGCAAGGCCCGATTTGCCTAATAAGCCAAGTTTCATGAATTAATTGTTTTTCGACTACCTAACCTACCTAACCTAACCTAACCTAACTTTTTCGGCTACCTAACCTAACCAATAAAGATAGGATAGGTTAGGTAGGGTTGGTTAGGTTGAGTTTCTATATTGGTGCGGAGATATAGAAACATCAAGAAATATGGGCCAATAGGCCTTCTGCAGTTCTATTGGTACCCAACTTCTACTTCTACAAATCTATACCCCGTTTTCCATGTTCTGTGTTTCACCCCACTAATATATATATATATATATATATATATATATATATATATATATATATATATATATATATATATATATATATATATATATATATGTCGTACCTAGTAGCCAGAACGCACTTCTCAGCCTACTATGCAAGGCCCGATTTGCCAAATAAGCCAAGTTTTCATGAATTAATGTTTTTTCGACTACCTAACCTACCTAACCTAACATAACCTAACTTTTTCGGCTACCCAACCTAACCTAACCTATAGAGATAGGTTAGGTTAGGTTAGGTAGGGTTGGTTAGGTTCGGTCATATATCTACGTTAATTTTAACTCCAATGAAAAAAAATTGACCTCATACATAATGAAATGGGTAGCTTTATCATTTCATAAGGAAAAAAATTGAGAAAATATATTAATTCATGAAAACTTGGCTTATTAGGCAAATCGGGCCTTGCATAGTAGGCTGAGAAGTGCGTTCTGGCTACTAGGTACGACATATATATATATATATATATATATATATATATATATATATATATATATACATATATATATATATATATATATATATATATATATATATATATATATATATATATATATATATATATATATATGCAACAATGATCACAAAAACACTGATCCAAGTATGCAGAACAACCACATGTGAAAAATAGAGAATGCTTAACGCGTTTTCGGCTAATTCGCCTTCATCAGAGCAAAGTAGAATGAAGAAAGAAGTAGATTTTCATTCTACTTTGCTCTGATGAAGACGAATTAGCCGAAAACGCGTTAAGCATTCTCTATTCTTCACATGTGGTTATTCTGCATATATATATATATATATATATATATATATATATATATATATATATATATATATATATATATATATATATATATATATATATATAAGAAAATATCAAAGTGTTCAGTGAGGATCCACAAGGTCTTCTCTGAGTACTCTTTATTTTCTTCTCCGAGGCTATGGGTCCCTACACTTGCACCAGAGGTGGTACCCTTCTAGGTTATATATATATATATATATATATATATATATATATATATATATATATATATATTTATATATATATATATATATGCACTTGATTAAACCACAAGTGAAGTTTAATAAACTTTAGACAACACCCAC
>WNGS01135237.1:18174383-18176883 GCA_020271785.1 Procambarus virginalis
GGAGTGTGTTCCGGGTGTGTATGTATGGAGTGTGTTCCGGGTGTGTATGTATGGAGTGTGTTCCGGGTGTGTATGTGTGGGTGGGGGGGGGGGTGCCTGCTTGATGGGGTTCGGGAGTTCTTCTATTCCCCACGCCTGGCCTCTGAGAGTTTGGTCCCTAGGCTGTTGCTTGGAGCGGCCCGCAGGCCCACATACCCACCACAGCCCTGTTGGTCCGGCACGCTTGAAGGAAATAATTAGTTTTATCTTGAAGATGTCCACGGTTGTTCCGGCAATATTTCTTATACTCGCTGGGAGGGTGTGAACAACCGCGGACCTCTGATATTTATACAGTGTTCTCTGATTGTGCCTATGGCACCTCTGCTCTTCACTGGTTCTATCCTGCATTTTGATCCCATATCGCCCACTCCAGTATGTTATTTTACTGTGTAAGATTTGAGACCTGGCCCTCCGGTATTTTCCACGTGTATATTATTTGATCTCTCGTGTTCTTTCATGTTCCGTGAGGTGGAAAGGAACGCGAACGCCGCTGGCGAGGCATTCCGTGTCTGCGCTGCTCAGGTAGGGAAGAATGCAATAATGTCTGCAACCCAACTAAGCGCGTCGTCTTGTACAGACAGGTGCGGGACGACAGGTGCAACCGTGCCGCAGGAGGCGGAGGTATAAGGGACAGAGTGGGGAAGTAGGGAGGGAATAGGGGCGAGAAATAGGATGAATGTAACAGCAAAAAGAAGGAGGGGGAGGGGGGGGGTGATGCTGCATCCTAAGAAGATGCTGCACACGACCACGGAGGTGTTATCTCCCGCCCTGCAGCATCTGTAGGGAGTCCGCCCCATCCACCCCTCCATCACCCGGGGATGATGGAGTACCCCCCCCCCCCAGCCCTTCCATCACCGGGATGATGGAGTCTGCCCACCTATGGCAGTGGTGGTTTTGATACCCGCCAGAGCTGCAGTTGGAATGGTAATGAAAGCTTAATTGAATGTGCTTTTGATCCGAAAATCAATAAGTTCCCATTACTGGGCGAGTTAGAAAGCAGAGGAGCAGGTTAGGGAGAATGAATAGGAAGCAGGAGATGAATGACGAGTACGAGGTGAAAAATGACTCGCGTAGGAAGAGGAAGAGAAGGAGCAGAAGAAATGAATCTTAAAAGAAAGTGATACATCAAGATTCACAGAAACCCACACACAAGAACACAGAGCATTAATCAAAGACGATGGGAATTGTCTAAGGAAAAGGAAGAGAAATCAGAGAGGAGAAGTATACGAGGGAGAGAGAGAGAGGAGAGAACGTTCTGTGTCTACTTCTTTCGGAGCTTCAGCTCCCGGGTCCCACCTCACCTATAACGAGTAGCACCATGTCAGCACATGCAAAACATGATGCGACGTTATTCCGATAATTGCAGTGCTTTTATTGGCAACACAAGTATAGTGTTTATTGTTGTCATGAGCACCCATGGTGCCTTGTCTGGTACTGATGTCACTGCGGTGACTTCCACGTGTGTTCACAGGTCCTTGCTAAAGGAGAATAGTGTATATAGGACTACCTCCCATGTCTGTGTGTGCAGGACCTCCTCCCATGTCTGTGTGTGCAGGACCACCTCCCATGTCTGTGTGTGCAGGACCTCCTCCCATGTCTGTGTGTGCAGGACCTCCTCCCATGTCTGTGTGTGCAGGACCTCCTCCCATGTCTGTGTGTGCAGGACCTCCTCCCATGTCTGTGTGTGCAGGACCTCCTCCCATGTCTGTGTGTGCAGGACCTCCTCCCATGTCTGTGTGTGCAGGACCTCCTCCCATGTCTGTGTGTGCAGGACCTCCTCCCATGTCTGTGTGTGCAGGACCTCCTCCCATGTCTGTGTGTGCAGGACCTCCTCCCATGTCTGTGTGTGCAGGACCTCCTCCCATGTCTGTGTGTGCAGGACCTCCTCCCATGTCTGTGTGTGCAGGACCTCCTCCCATGTCTGTGTGTGCAGGACCTCCTCCCATGTCTGTGTGTGCAGGACCTCCTCCCATGTCTGTGTGTGCAGGACCTCCTCCCATGTCTGTGTGTGCAGGACCTCCTCCCATGTCTGTGTGTGCAGGACCTCCTCCCATGTCTGTGTGCAGGACCTCCTCCCATGTCTGTGTGTGCAGGACCTCCTCCCATGTCTGTGTGTGCAGGACCTCTCCCATGTCTGTGTGTGCAGGACCTCCTCCCATGTCTGTGTGTGCAGGACCTCCTCCCATGTCCATGTATAGAACCTCAAATGGATCCAAAGATCCTACATGCAAGACAGTGCTAAGAGAGACTCCGCAGTACTCCCACATCACCAGGAAAATTTCACACATTAAAAGAGAAAACGTAAAAGGGAAACCGGAAAAGCCTGCAAATGCAAAACATAAAAGCCCTAAAAAAAAAGACCTTCCTCGTTGACCCCCCCGAAACCCTCCACTCGAGGAGACAGGCAAACAAGGGATTGCGAATCCACTCTCGACGCGCGAGTGGATCTTCCACCTAGAGC
>WNGS01135237.1:18181883-18188213 GCA_020271785.1 Procambarus virginalis
ACCCGCATGCGAAATGGGCCAGCTGGCAAGCCAAAGAATCCAAACCTTGGTCCAAGAAGTGTGCATAAGAATGCATCCAAGCGGAGTCATTCACACGGAGATCACACTCTGGACGTTTTTCAAAGTAAAATGTGGATTATGGTGTGTGCTCGGAGTGTCTGTGGCGCTCCGGGGGGGGGGGGGGGGCAAGGCCGAGGTCACCCAGGTTTGAATCTCTAAGGCTGACGTAAGGACTAAGAGGTCAAAGTTGGGGTACTTTGAGATTTTTAGTTAAAACGAAGAATTTGGAGTTACTACGAGGCTAAGGTTAGAGATACTCCGAGGCTAGGGTATAGGAGTATTTTAGGGCAAATTCTACTTCACGACCATGTGGGAGTCATGCATGTCAAGTTTGGGGCAATTGCGAGCGTCTTGTGCACAAGAGGAACACTGACGAAATGGAGAGGCACGCAAGTGGAAGAGGGGTGAGGGGGAAAGGGGGTGAGGGGGAAAGGGGGTGAGGGGGAAAGGGGTGAGGGGGGAAAGGGGGTGAGGGGAAAGAGGGTGAGGGAGAAAACCGGCATGCACAACGTAATGCGCACAGGTCAAGGGTAGGGGTCAGAGGAGGGTGCCACCAAGGACTCGGGTGAAGATCAGGACTTACCGCTGCAGAAGTCAGCAACTCACAACAAGACCAAGCTCTTGGGCGCCGGCTGGGCTGAGGGAGTCAAAACATCAGTTTTAACACAATTATTTAAATCAATTCTATTTTTTCTTATTTAATTAAGTTGATTTTGAAACACTGATTCCTTCACATATTTATTTGCACAGGTTTTTATTATTATTCTGAAATATTTAGTCATTTTTTATCAGGGCATATTAGGCCAGTCATGGCTCGAGGAATACAAGGGAGAGAGAAATTCGTGCATAGGCCTACAGCGTGCTTTTTTTTGTTTAGGCTTTCCATGGGATGCTGTGTTTTGTGTGGGTAGCGGTATAATACGTGGGTAACTTGTCAACTCTGGATGGATAGCAAAGTTTAATGTGAGTCGATAATAGCGTGAAATTGTTAATTAATTTGATGATAGCCAATGGGACAGAGGCAGCTAAGGCACACTACATGCATTAACAAATGGACGAATCTCCAACTGTTCCTGCTCCGTGAGGTGGCTTCCCTCCCCGCCTCCCGCTCGTCTACTGTACAATGTAACTAACAGTTCCCAGCAAGCTTACATCATGTCTTATCGCAGTCATCCTTAGAGCAGGCTTTTTACTCCAGAGTTCAGAAACTCGTACACATACACTCCCCACCAACGGCGGCGCCCCTGCCAGCGTGCTGCTGGAGACCCCCCCCCCTGCCAGCGTGCTGCTGGAGAGTAGAAGTGGTGTTGTGGCACCGTGACTATACTGTGTAGGACTGACCCATGATTTCTGGAGAGAGGTGAACTCGCCGGCGTGAGGGCCATAGACGACAGACTCAGGGAGGGAACCTTGAGTGGTGGACGATAGATGCAAGAAGTAAACTCGCCAGGAAAGACTGCAAAAGTTTTATAGTATCCTGTCTGAAAGTGAGACCTGCTGTCTTATATACTATACATGTGTATATAGTTAAGTACACTTGGTGAGGGGGAGCCGGCGGCTGAGCGGACAGAACACTGCACGCGTGATCCTGTGGTCCCGGGTTCGATCCCGGGCGCCGGCGAGAAACAATGGACAGTTTCTTTCACCCTGATGCCCCTGTTACCTAGCAGTAAATAGGTACCTGGGATTTAGTCAGCTGTCACGGGCTGCTTCCTAGGGGTGGAGGCCTGGTCGAGGACCGGGCCGTGGGGGACATTAAAGCCCCGAAATCATCTCAAGATAACCTCAAGATGGTTCTGTTTAGTGTTGTTTACCTCCCTTTGTCTTTAGATTATTACTGCTAGTTCCTAATAACTAACCAATGACTCGGGATGGGATCGAGTAAGGCATTAAATCCCCCATATAAAGTTTGATAAAAAAAAAGAACCCGGTTACTGGCCAAGTGCAGCGGTACCAGGCAGGTCCCTGCAGGGTGTGGTGGACGAGCCGGGCCCTAGTGTAGGGTGTACGGTTAGGTTACCCCAAGGCAAGCCTAGCTGCAGGCTGGGCTTGGCGAGTAGAACTCTCGGAACCCGTTCCAGGTACACACCAGGTTTCTTCATTGTTTTGCCAGTTATTCTACTAACAAACACACAGTAAAAGGTCAAACACGTGGATCACACACTAAGCCGTTCATGTCGGGGCTGTGGCTGGATAATGTACATGGATGAGTGAGAATAAATCCAGAGATCAACGTATCCATATGAAAGAGGGATTACTTTCAACAATTGTTTCCCGGGGCTGAATGATGGCCTTTTGGTAAAATAAATTGCGAGTTTTTTAAGCTTGTAGCTTGTGTAGTTAGTGTGTGTGTGTATGTTCACCTAGTTGTGCTTGCGGAGGTTGAGCTCTGGCTCTTTCGGCCCGCCTCTCAACTGTCAATCAATCTTCCGCCCTCCCCCCCTAACACACATCCAAGCAGCAGCCCGTAGCAGCTAACTACCAGGTACTATTGCTAGGTGAATAGGCGCATCAGAGTGAAAAACTCTGCCCATTTGTTTCCGCCATCGCCGAGGATCGATCCCCGAGCCCTAGGATTACGAATACCGAGCGCTGTCCACTCAGCCACCAGGCCCCCCTTTGTATGTACTCACCTAGTTGTACTAACATACTTGCGCTTGCGGGGGTGTTCAGATCTGGCTCTTTGGTCCCGCCTCTCAACCGTCAATCAACGGTGTACAGAGTCCTGAGCCTACTGGGCTCTTTCATAGCTACAATTGAAACTGGTATGGAGTCAGCCTCCACCACATCACTGCCTAGTGTATTCCACCTGTTAACTACTCTGACACTGAAAAAGTTCTTTCTACCGTCCCTGTGGCTCATTGGGTACTCAGCTTCCACCTGTGTCCCCTTGTTCGCGTACTACCCGTGTTAATAATCCATCCTTGTCTACCTTGTCAATGCCCCTGAGAATTTTGTAGGTAGTGATCATGTCTCCCCCTTGACTCTTCGGTCTTCCAGTGTCGTGAGGTGTTCTCATGCAGCCTTTATGTCCTCCCTCCCTCTCCCCCTCCCTCTCTCCCTCCCCCTCTCTCTCTCTCCCTCCCCTCTCTCTCCTCCCCCTCTCTCTTTTCCCCTGTGTGTGTGTGTGTGTGTGTGTGTGTGTGTGTGGTGTGTGTTGTGTGTGTGTGTGTGTGTGTGTGTGTGTGGTGTGTGTGTGTGTGTCTGTGTGGTGTCTGTGTGTGTGTCTGTGTGTGTGTGTGTGTGTGTGTGTGTGTGTGTGTGTGTACTCGCTAATTGTACTCGCCTAATTGTGCTTGCGGGGGTGAGCTTTGGCTCTTTGGTCCCGCCTCTCAACTGTCAATCAACTGGGTGTTGTGTGTGTGTGTGTGTGTGTGTGTGTGTGTGTGTGTGTGTGTGTGGTGTGTGTGTGGTGTGTTGTGTGTGTGTGTGTGTACTCGAGAATTGTACTCACCTAATTCTGCTTGCGGGGGTTGAGCTTGGCTCTTTGGTCCCGCCTCTCAACTGTCAATCAACTGGTATCACCTAGTTGTACTCACCTAGTTGTGCTGCGGGGGTTGAGCTCTGGCTCTTTGGTCCCGCCTCTCAACCGCATCAACAGGTGTACAGTTTCCTGAGCCTAATGGGCTCTATCATATCTACATTTGAAACTGTGTATGGAGTCAGCCTCCACCACATCGCTTCCTGAATGCATTCCATTTGTCAACCACCACTCTGACACTAAAAAGTTCTTTCTAATCTCTCGTGGCTCATTTGGGCACTCAGCTTCCACCTGTTCCCCTAGTGCGTGTGCCCCTTGTGTTAAACAGCCTGTCTTATCAACCCTGTCGATTCCCCTGAGAATCTTGAATGTGGTGATCATGTCCCCCTAACTCTTCTGTCTTCCAACGAAGTGAGGTTTAATTCCTGCAGTCGCTCTCGTAGCTCATACCTCTCAGCTCGGGTACTAGTCTGGTGGCAAACCAAGTTGTGAATTTCCAGTTTAGTCCTTATGCTTGACTAGATAGGGACTCCATGCTGGAGCCGCATACTCCAGATTGGTCTGACTATATGTGGTATGATAATGTTCTGAAAGATTCCTTACACAAGTTTCTAAAGGCCGTTCTTATGTTAGCCAACCTGGCATATAGCTGCTGATGTTATCCTCTGATATGAGCTTCAGGGGACAGGTCTGGCGTGATATCAACCCCCAGGTCTTTTCTCTCTCTCTGACTCTTGAAGTATTTCATCTCCCAAATGATACATGTATCTGGTCTCCTGCTTCCTACCCCTATCTTCATTACATTACATTTGCTTGGGTTAAACTCTAACAGCCATTTGTTCGACCATTCCTGCAGCTTGTCCAGGTCTTCTTGAGTCTCAAGCTGTCCTCCTCTGTCTTAATCCTTCTCATAATTTTGGCGTGGTGTGTGTGTTGTGTGTGTGTGTGTGTGTTGTGTGTGTGGTGTGGTGTGTGTGTGTACTCACCTATTTGTACTCACCTATTTGGCTTGCGGGGGTTGAGCTTGGCTCTTTGGTCCGCCTCTCAACTGTCAATCAACTGGTGTGGTGTGTGTGTGTGTGTGTGTGTGGGTGTGTGTGGTGTGTGTGTGTGTGTGTGTGTGTGTACTCACCTATTTGTGCTTGCGGGGGTTGAGCTTTGGCTCTTTGGTCCCGCCTCTCAACTGTCAATCAACTGGTGTACAGTTCCTGAGCCTACTTGGGCTCTATCATGATCTACATTTGAAACTGTGTATGGAGTCAGCCTCCACCACATCACTGCCTAGTGCATTCCATTTACTAACTACTCTGACACTGAAAAAGTTCTTTCTAATGTTCTCTGTGGCTCATTTGGGTACTCAGCTTCCACCTGTGTCCCCTTGTTCGCGCCCCTCCGTGTTGAATAGGTTCATCCTTGTTTACCCCGGTCAATTCCCCTGAGGATTTTGTAGGTTGTGATCATGTCCCCCTTACTCTTCTGCTTCCAAGTGGTCGTAAGTTGCATTTCCCGCAGCCTTTCCCTCATAACTCATGCCTCTTAGGTTCTGGGACTAGTCTAGTTTCATACCTTTGGACTTTTTCCAGCTTCGTCTTGTGCTTGACAAGGTACGGTGCTCCATGCTGGGGACCCCGCGTATTCCAGGATTGGTCTTACATATGTGGTGTACAAGATCTGAATGATTCCTTACACACAGGTTCCTGAACGCCGTTCTGATGTTAGCCAGCCTCGCATCTGCCGCAGACGTTATTCTCTTTATGTGGGCTTCAGGAGACCGGTTTGGTGTGATATCAACTCCTAGATCTTTTCTCTCTGTCTGTGTCATTAAGTACTTCATCCCTATTCTGTATCCTGTGTCTGGCCTCCTTATTCCACTGCCTAGTTCATTACTTTGCATTTAATTGGGTTGAACTTCAACAGCACATTATTGGACCATTCTACTCAGTCTATCTAGGTCATCTTGTAGGCCTTCCTACTATCATCCTCTGTTTCAAATCCTCCTCATATTTTTGCATCGGCTGCAAACATTGAGAGGAACGAATCATTACCCTCTGGGAGATAATTTACATATACCAGAAACAGTATAGGTTCCAAGGACTGACCCCTGCGGGACTCCACTTGGAACGGCTCCGCCCAATCTGAGACCTTCACCCTTCACACAGACTCGTGGTCTCCTGTGCTTAGTACTCCTCTATCCACCGGAGTAACCTTCCCTTTCACTCCAGCCTGCATCTCCACATTTCGCACTAGCCTCTTTTGGGGCACTGTATCAAAGGCCTTTTTAGGACAATCCAAAAATATGCAAAATATGCACTCTGCCCACCCTTCTCTTGCTTGCCTTATTTGTGTTGCCTGGTCCGTAGAATTCAAGTAACCCTGTGAGGCGGAACCTGCCATCCCTGAACCATGTTGGTTGCTGTGTTACAAAGTTCCTTCGCTCCTGATGCTCCCACTAGTTTTTTTCGCACAATCTTCTCCATCAGCTTGCATGGTAGGCAGGTTAGGGACACTGGCCTGTAGTTTCAGTGCTCCTGTTATCCCCCCTTTCTTTACTCCGGGACTAAGTTAGCTGCTTTCCAAATATTTGGCAGTTCCCTGTTGCCAGTGACTTGTAATACACCAATGTAGGGTGGTAGGCACAGTTCTCTTGCGCCTTCCTTTAGAACCCATGGGGAGATTCCCTCTGGGCATATAGCCTTTGTCACATCCAACACTAGTAAACACTTCCTTACTTCCCCGCTGGTAATCTCAAAGTCTTCCAGTGGTCCTGGTTAGCTATCCCTCTCTTACCT
>WNGS01135237.1:18195553-18221820 GCA_020271785.1 Procambarus virginalis
ATTAACACACAATGGTCACTGACACCTTAACATATTTGGTTGACTGTCCTCTCTACATCTGCTTCATTTTATTTGAAGGTTATGTCTTACCCTGAAGGAGCATCACATCTGAACCCTGTTAACTCATCTTGCACCAGAAAGATTTGCCCTAAGGTTTTTTGATAGATTTGAGTCAAGGAGATGTAGATATTTCCCCTTCATAACTAGGTGGTTGCAGTCGCCCGTGGGTAGGATCTTCCCTCTCATTCAGATAGCTACAAGTTATATACTTGAAACTGTGCATGTACCTGTCTTGTTGTCTTTGTATTACTGTCGCCTGTTACTTGCAAGGGGATGGGGGAGTGTATATGAGTGCACCCATGATCTGACTTTACACTGTTCCTGTGATATAGCGCATGATCTCTTTGTTTTGCAAGAGCCTTAGTGTTAAGATGTTTTATAAAAAAAATTTACATTTCCAACCCCAACTCTCGATGTCCTCTTTCCTTCCCCCACAGTTTGGTGCCTCTTGTATCTCTTACGACTTCGACAACTTGCTAGCACATCCGGATCTTCTTCCTTGGCTGTGTGTGTTATTGCAACAACTTTGTAATATTGTATAGGGCTTTCAGATTGTTAGATTCCTGCATGCCCAATCATCTGTCCCGCCTTTACCTCGACGATGTTGGCTTGGGGAGTATGTAGGTGACGGCTCAGTGCCAGGGTGGATAGGTGGATGGGTGGTGGGTGCTTGGCACGTTGGATATGGCGGTCCTGGAGGCTGACGATGGGTGCAGTGGGGATGTTGTTATAGATTCAGCTACTCGGAACAAGTTCCAAGTAGCACGGGCTATGTTAGCCTCGTGGACAGGAGATGTCTCTCCTGTCTGAGTGGGGAGGGAGAGGTGGGATTAGAAGAATTGAGGTAATTGGGATGGATGGGGGTAGATATAAGGATAGATGGAGAAGGCTTTGGATAGGGGGGGGGGAGAAGGGGAGCGACATACCATGGTTACTGGCTGGGGTGGGGTTTGTAAACAAGGATGGCTTTGGATGCTGGGGGCGAGGCTGAGAGCGAGGATATGTTTGTGTATAGTACGTGAATTTTTGCATTAATTTCGAACCTGTGTAGGATAGTGTTATATTAGGAGTATCTGGATGTTTAGACTGTGTTGTGTTTGCAATGAGCATAATATTTGATTCAACCCTGTCGTTAAAACCCATACCCCCATTCTTGCCTCTCTTGGACGCCCCATTCTTGCTCTCTGACGCCCCATTCTTGCCTCTCTGGACGCCCCATTCTTGCCTCTCTGGACGCCCCATTCTTGCCTCTCTGGACGCCCCCATTCTTGCCTCTCTGGACGCCCATTCTGCCTCTCTGGACGCCACCCTCCCTGATGGACTGGGGAACGACTGAGGAAGCTGGAAAAAAAAGAGGGCAATGGAAGGTACTAATCCAGACATACAACATACTCAAGAGTATCGATGAAAAAGAGAGTACAGGTTGAGCAGCTGCACAACTAGAGGAAATGCGTAGAAACTAGGGAAGCAGATTAACCATAGGATGAGAGGCAACAATTCTTCAGTACAAAGGCAGTAAAGCAGTGAAATGAACTAAATTTCCAGTCCCAACGGGTGGGACTGCGTGTCATTACATTAGATGGTGGATAGCTGAAAAAGCTGAATCTCAGTTCTACAAACTCTGCTAGGTAAGAACCAAGAACACGGTCGACAAGGTCAACACAGAAGAGCTGTAACTAGACAAGGCCAAACATAGGAGAACACATACCAGCATGCAGATGCCAACGCGGCTATATACTAGGCTACTCTAACAAACTGACTATAGTGTTTTCTACCCACGTAAAACGCAGGAACATAGTCCCCAGCACGTGTCGAGCTCCGAACTCACCTGTGAAAGAGAGAAACACAGTATTATATATCGCTTCTAGATAGTTCTCAGTTTATGTGAAAAAGATGAAAATGCATTATAATCTTGTAGAACAGAAATTGGTACTAAAAGGGCTTCTGAGGGAACAAAAAAATACAGCAATATTAAAAAAATAAAAATAAATAAAAAAATCGCCAGACAATTTTCAGACCTCAAACAAATTGTCTTTCGAGAGATGCTTTTCTGTTTACTGTTGAAAATTTAAATAACATCCACTTCCTCTCGGGCTACTATTTTTTTATATTTAAACAGGGTGTACTTATTGTATTTAAAAAAAAAATAGATTTTCCTGACAAATTGTATCTGTATATTCAAGGAAGTTAATAATTTAATTGTGACACCTTTGGCCATATTTTTCAATGTCACTCAAGAGTGTTATGTTGCAAATGTTGCACACCAGTACATGTAAGAGGAAATCAGCTGCTTCTAATTATCGGCCGATCATTGGCGTCGATTATTGGTAAACGCTATGAAACAATTTGTGACCATGTAGTGTAATATTTAATGGTAAGCGTCCCTTACCATTGGGTTTGGTTGGAACCGTTCGTATTTGGCGAGTCTTCTTGATTTCTTGTATAACATTTATAATATGGTTCGATGAAAGCAAGGTGGTTGTACAAGTCTTCAGTTTCAACGTGGTCATCATTTTCAGAAAACATTTGATAAAGTGTCACATGGAAAGATTACTTTCTTTTTAAAACCATCAACAATGGCGCACGTTTTACATTAAAATTTCTAAATGACACTATACTAGAAAGAAAATTGTCAGAAATAGAGCCTAATAATAAAAAACATGCGGACTTCAACATATTAGTAAATTGGTCTAGCAAATATTCTATCTGAAAACTACTCAATCTGTTTTTACTCTTCACTAGTCTATATTAGTATAATATGCACACAGTCTGGGTTACCGTACTTGGGAAAATATATGATCAGAGTTCAGCTTCGAGCAACAAAAAATTTATTAACTTAGAAATATATGAAACGAAGCTTGTTTAAAACAGCCAAATTCATTAATCTTTGAAGGGTAAAGAATAAGAGGTGACTTAATACAAGTATTTAACATTACAAAACGTGACGATCTGATTCATACAAATATTGTATTATGTATTGTCTAACATTACTCAATTTTAGGTAAACGTTATCAGTCAAATCAAACAAAATATATATTATGTACTCTTACCATACAGAACAGCTTGTCAAATGACAATTCGGTGTTATAACCTCAACACAGACTACAAGTAAATATAGACGTGTCTACATTTAGGAAGACAAGTACTTCAACCCACGTTTGAACCGCCATAAGCATTCCATGGACAAACAGCCGTCTAGTTTAGATCTCTTAATCTATTGCTGTTTGAATTGAATTCAATTATAATCCTTCGTAGCCTAAACCATGTACAAATATACCTATTGGATTTCTCTTAAATAGAATACACTATTTGGCCTGATAATATTGATGTTTTTGTTTTCCATTAGTCTAGGCCTGGCCTGTTCAGTTCGACTCCCCTCGTAGGAGTAAAAAATAAAATGCAATCATTCTACGTTAAAATGAAAATGGCTAAATAAGTCAAGAACAGATATAGAAAATATATCTAACACCGGTGAAGGTTTCTAGAGGTTCCAGAGTTAACTGACAAGGTTTTCAGAGGTTCCCTAACCTGCAAACAAGGTTTGATAAAGGTCCTGGACCTCCAGTTAAGGCTTTAGGAGGTCTGAACATTCAGGTAAGGTGTTGGTAAGGTCCTGGTTATGCGAGGACATGCAAGAGTTCCGAAAACCCAGTTCAGACTAGGGCAGGGACTTATTAGATGGTCGTCTTTAACCCTCACACGGAACACACAGGTCGACCACTCTGCATTAAATATAGGATATTTGATAACTGCTTGTGTAGCCTATCGAGACGGGCTTGCCAATATTTTTTTTTTATATACGAAGCGATAGCTTTATAGAAATTGCTTTCAAAATGCTTTTGATCTTGTGTACAAATGTAGCGTCAATAAATACAGGTTTTGTCTTTTTCCATCTTCTTATCTTGACAAGATCTAATTATATGCAGTGTGCAGGTTGACTAACGTGACTATAATGTATTGTCTTGGGATGGTTAAACAGCTTAGTGTGGCCTTACTGTGTTGGGTTGGGTTGTGTAGGCTGCCTAATGTTTTTTTCATATAATGCAGTCTTGGGCTGTGCAATTCTCGCGACTTTGAAAATTTAATATGTAAATTGCAGTCAACAATGCGTATTGTTTGTCCTATCCTCTAAAAAGAGAGATCTTATATCAACAATTTCTCGAACGTACAAAATGGACTATTTACCCAAAAACATTCACTTAATTCTGTTGGAATTCTCCAAATGACATTCTAAGACGAGGAACAATAGCTGTCCCACGTAACCTTAGCTATACCTAAATAAGCCATCCTAGGCCTTCCGTAGAAGATACATGTGCTATTCTAAGCCCAGAAAAGTTTAGGTTTAGTTCAAAACAATAACTTTTGTTTACATGCAAGAGTACACTTTTGTACGTTTGAATACAAATTGCTGCAAGTACTGTACTAAAATTTTGTATGACGGGTCAAACTGCAGCTAGCAGTCTGTTATGAATGGTCATTTCTGCTTCATGTAATTAGGAAGTATATTTTAGGCTACATTAACTTGCGCTCTTTATTGGACATTTACTCTTAAGTAATACGACGACTGTCAAGGCACTAATGTTCCAAATTCCTGGTATGTGATTTTCATCTGGGTCAAGACGGTTTAAGCCTCATTTATTGAGAGTTGTGTGTTTCCCTCGTGTGAAGACTTGAGGGAACACGACTTTACGTCTTGAAGATTCTCCAAGAGGGAGCAGTGCCGTCGTTCTTTAAAAGGGATGGAGGAGTAATCTTTTCTAGATCTTTGACAAAAATAATGAAGACTCATGAGGATCTATCGTGAACAAGCTCCAAGGATCCCGGGGGAAAAAAAGAGCCAAGGATCCCGGGGGAAAAAAAGAGCCAAGGATGCCGGGGGAAAAAAGAGCCAAGGATGCCGGGGAAAAAAAGAGCCAAGGATGCCGGGGGAAAAAAGAGCCAAGGATGCCGGGGGAAAAAAAAGAGCCAAGGATGCCGGGGGAAAAAAAAGAGCCAAGGATGCCGGGGGAAAAAAAGAGCCAAGGATGCCGGGGGGAAAAAAGAGCCAAGGATGCCGGGGGAAAAAAAACCAAGGATGCCGGGGGAAAAAAAGAGCCAAGGCTCCCGGGGGGAAAGAAGAGCCAAGGCTCCCGGGGGATAAAGAGCCAAGGATCCCGGGGAAAATAAAGAGCTAAGGATCCCGGGGAAAAAAGAGCTAAGGATCCCGGGGAAAATAAAGAGCTAAGGATCCCGGGGAAAATAAAGAGCTAAGGATCCCAGGGAAATAAAGAGCCAAGGATCCCGGGGAAATAAAGAGCCAAGGATCCCGGGGAAAATAAAGAGCCAAGGATCCCGGGGAAAATAAAGAGCCAAGGATCCCGGGGAAAATAAAGAGCCAAGGATCCCGGGGAAAATAAAGAGCTAAGGATCCCGGGGAAAATAAAGAGCTAAGGATCCCGGGGAAAATAAAGAGCTAAGAATCCCGGGGAAAATAAAGAGCTAAGAATCCGGGGAAAATAAAGAGCCAAGGATCCGGGGAAAATAAAGAGCTAAGGATCCCGGGGAAAATAAAGAGCTAAGGATCCCGGGGAAAATAAAGAGCTAAGGATCCCGGGGAAAATAAAGAGCTAAGAATCCGGGGAAAATAAAGAGCTAAGGATCCCGGGGAAAATAAAGAGCTAAGAATCCCGGGAAAAATAAAGAGCTAAGAATCCGGGGAAAATAAAGAGCTAAGGATCCCGGGGAAAATAAAGAGCTAAGGATCCCGGGGAAAATAAAGAGCTAAGGATCCCGGGGAAAATAAAGAGCTAAGGATCCCGGGGGGAAATAAAGAGCTAAGGATCCCAGGGATGGGGGGGGGAGAGGAAATGACCCGGGGAGGGGGGGGGGGGAAAGAGGGAAAGACCCCGAGGAAAAAAAATGAGGGCAAGAGTGCACCAAACATCAGGACCCAAGACACCAGTAATTAGAAACTGAAAGAGCACAAAATGTTGTGACGCACAAGTAACAATGTAGAGCTTATCTGGGGAAGAGGCTGTGCTTCTACCTCGTGCAGGTATATCCTAACCTATCCTCACGTTGTGCTTCTACTAGTACTGTCTATCGTAGTTTGCTAGAAGTGCCTAAAAAAATCCTTCACTTTGTTGTATTTAATAATTTAACTTGTATATTACTATGTCCAATTTTATCAGCATAACAAAATTTATTAAAACTTAGCTTAGCAACCTGATCTTTCCTAAATATGTCTATTATTCCTTCACTAACAAACGAAAGTAAAACTACGCCTAAATTGAATCCATTCCATTTTTTTTCCAAAGTATGATAAATTGAATAAATGGGGCACCATTTTAGGCAACACGGCCCTCGCCTACTAGGCCTAATAATACGAGGTTCTGGTTTGATTGGATATTTGGGTTATGGTCTATCAAGTTCCGGGATTATTTAACCCATAAAAGTGCTTCTGACCAGCCAGCAAACATACTGTAGTCCCGAACACAGTCCAGGAATGAAGCAAACTCAACGGGTACATCTGTGTCGATGCGGCTCTAGTTATGTGGTATGACATAATAAGCATGGTATGTCTTGAGATGATTTCTGGGCTTAGCGTCCCCGCGACTTGGTCCTCGACCAGGCCTTTTTGTTACACACCCCCAAGGAAGCAGCCCGTAGCAGCTGTCTAACTCCCAGGTACCTATTTACTCCTAGGTGAAAAGGTGCATCAGGGTGAAAGAAACTGCCCATTTGATTCCGCCTCCACCGGGAATCGAACCCGGAACCTCAGGACTACGAATCCGAAGCGCTGTCCACTCAGATGCTAGGGCCCCATGGTATACCAAACAAACTTTATAGATTGCAGTGTTGAAACTTACAGTCCTAATAAACATTGACCAAATGCACGTTACTGTAGCCGCCGTCCTCACTGTTTATGACTGTAAAACACCTTACATCTGACAACTGATGAGGTTCCAGCATTCCCGGAGCATTGTTCCACTTACTTCCGGCCTTTAATTGCTCCTATTATTGCATTTTAAATAAAAGGTAAACAAAAATAGCTCCATAAATTCTTCACGACCCTAGGCTTCTGTAGATTATAAATAATCGCGAAGTGAACCAAAACACTTGTTCTAGCCAATCCTAGGCCTAACTAGGCACAAAATTACAATTTAATGTAATTTACATTCGAGAAAATTTAACTTTCAGTAATAAAATGTCAAAATTGACGAATGCGTCTATTCCATAGGCTACAGCTGGACGCGACTAGCCTGAGAATACTTTGAGAAAGATAACAGTGAAACAGTTTAAAATATAAACATCCGAATGATAAATGCAAGTGATAAAAGATGATATTTGTGATGGAGTCAATATGGTACAATAGGATAATTTACCTTGGGGTTGACGTGATAGATGCCTCGATGGAACCACATAGTCCAGTCGCTCGATTGTCCAGTTCTGGCACTCTCTACAGGGCATCCACGGACACTACAGGGCATCCACGGACACTACAGGGCATCCACGGACACATTCAGCCAATGCTTATCCCACTCCCAGCTGGCCGAGGGCTGAGCCGTTGTTACCCGAGCATCCTCTAACACCTTCCATCGATAACTTTTAGAGTTCGAAATGGAATACGTCTCCCTCGAGATTCCAAAACTGCTGTCTCTCACTCGACCTTCTCTAGCACACTATGGAGAAGGCCATCGTTCCATTTCGATTTTTCAATAATTTCAACGTAATCTAATATGAGCTTTGACACTGACATTTTTAAAACATTTCTCTCCACCACATCCTTAAGGAAACATCTACAATAATTCTTAAGTCAGTACGAGACAATATTTCTTCTTGTACTTTCACACATGATTTCTTTTCAGATTCCTCTGCACTAACAAAGTTTAATATGGCACTTCACAGACTGGACTTGCGATACATGTACTTTCCATTATATACTGATGCACATTTACCACAGATGTCTATATACACGTGAGCTGTTGCTATTCCCTGTCACCTCCAGCCTACCTCAGGTCTGTATATGCCTCCGTACCTGTCAACGGCCCGGCGACGCTCGCCAACTGGGCCAGGAGTCAGCAAACAGTTACACAATTATTTACGAACTTGTTCACCTTTTCTCAATAAGTGACGCGGAAAAGTTCACATTTATTAAACAGTTTACTTTCCAGTCAAATGTTATTAATTGTTTTAAATAGCCTCCTATAGTGCTTTGGGAGTCATACACTGTTTAGTAAATGTAAACAAAACCACCAAAGATTGCGACAAAATGTATGCGTAACTGCTTGTTGAATCCTGGCCCGGGTGGTTTCACAGCTGCTCTGTGAATTAGCAAGGAAGAGTAACTTAGGGATCTTAATACTCTTTCACCCATGGGGAGACTTTCCTGACCCCCTAGGGAAGGGAAAGTCTAACTAACCAGCTCGTTCTCTTGATCGGCAACTATAAAAAAAATTCAATTTCTTAACCTAACAATAAACGTACGAACCCAAGCTAACCCACCTAACCTGTCGAGTCCGATTCATAGAAAACGTAGATATTTGCGAGCCGATCCTTTTCATAGCAGGTTGCATTTATAACGATGGTTACCATACGTACAAAACACAACGAGTTGTGTTTTGAGAGGACGAGTTGAGGGGGTTGAGAGGACGAGTTAAACTAACAGAGGTGACACAGAAAACGGCAGAAGGGTCAAGAGAGGCATATGAATTTTGAAACTCTCAAACAATTGTTGATATTATCGTTTTTATACAATGATCCCAGTATTAACAAGTGACGATAGGTTACATTTTAGTAATTTTTATGTGTAAGTGGTACATTTTAGGAATGCCACCAGCAAACTACAGTATTTACAGTTTGTATGCCAACATTCAATGGAACAATATTAGTAGCCTACAGAGAGCAACAATTTAACTAAGAGATGAACATTAATAACATTCCATTAAGACTAATAGGCTTCGTGTGCAATTTCCGGCACATTTTGTGTTAAAAACATCCCTCTGAGGGGAGAGAACTTTTTTATGAGATAAAGCTAATTAATTAAGGTACCAAGAAATTAGATTAAGTTTGTTTATATTTGATATAATTTAAAGTAATGTTTAAAAAACTATAAATACTCAGTGTGATATTTATTTAAACTTACATCATGTTGCTAAAACAAACACACGTGGAGGTAATGTAAACATTTTAGGACCAAAAATGTACGTACAATCTTGGCCAAATTTTCAAACCATATTTTGTATAATACCAAGGATCTACAGCTTGTTTAATTTAGCACTAGTAACTAAAGTGTTAAGCAGCACTTAAAAGCAAATTGCTTCCATAAACTTTTATGTTCCTGTTGAATCCGCCTCACTCAAGCTGGTATCACCATCATTGAGGGAGATAAGCTGAGTGATAAAGAAGATAAGAGTCCCGAGAGCCCTTCCAAATATTGATTTGTGGGCCCTGGTTCACTGTCCAGAAGAGATTCACATGTGGGGGTAGAAATAGCCTAAGCTACTCTATCCCTTTGAAATGTATTTTTTCTTGTCTCAATAAACATACTTGAACTTGAGATTCACATCCAGAGGAGGAGGTCCACCAGCACCTCTACCAACCCATCCTCCTGAAATGATTGTACTCTTTTGTAACTATGTGATCGAACGTACAACACAGTATGTAGTAATAGAGCCCCAGGAAGCCATTTTTTGTATTATTTTTTAATAGAGTCCGAGGGAAAAAACTCTAAAATCAAAGTTATATATTCCTAGCACTAGTATAGCACCTATATGTTCTATATTAGGCTTCGATAGCGTGTTTTAGGCCTAGGATGGTTATGTTATGTTTTATTAGGTCTCATTAGCAATATCTTGAGGTTATCTTGAGATGATTTCGGGGCTTTAGTGTCCCCGCGGCCCGGTTCTCGACCAGGCCTCCACCCCCAGGAAGAAGCCCATGACAGCTGACTAACACCCAGGTACCTATGTTACTGCTAAGTAACAGGGGCACAGGGTGAAAGAAACTCTGCCCATTGTTTCTCGCCGGCGCCTGGGATCGAACCCAGGACCACAGGATCACAAGTCCAGTGTGTGCTGTCCGCTCGGCCTACCGGCTCCCTAAATATATAAATAAAAAAAAATCCTGTTTGTCCACATTCAATACAAAAGTCCATTTTCCGGTGGTCGATCACGACATTCTTCTACTTTCAACAACATAGTAACTATAAGTACTTTCAGTTTACGAGGATAGGCCGATTTCAACGTCATTCATCGTCACGATCACGCCACCAGCCGTGGTAACGATGTTTAGACATATGGCTGTGTGATCGACCGAGTGAATGCTCTCAGATTTCGTTTGCCTATGCATTCATTTGTCTTCACCGCGAAGTTATTTCCAGCAAACCTTAAAGTGAGTTATATTTAGCTTACAATTTCAACGGTGATATAAATTGAACAAATAAAGTGTAGTTTACCATTAGAACAGCGCAACCTGTCCTCAGGGAGATCCCCCTCAAGGGAATGGATTGGGAATGACTACATAATTTGTGCTATTATCTACGCTCTATCCATGGTTAGGTTAGGTTAAGATTACTTTAGGTTAAAGTTTGGTTAGGTTAGATTTCGTTACGTTAGTACGAAGTATTATTGACGATAATGTGAAATTAGGAATTCGAAAACTATTTCAGTTTACCCGCAAATTCCGCTTAAAAAAAGTCTTTAAAGAAAACGTTTTCAACATACATATATTATATTTTAAACCAACGATTTAATAATAATAATAATAATAATAATAATAATAACAATAATAATAATAATAATAATAATAATAATAATAATAATAATAATAATAATAATTTATTTTGGAAAAGTACATACATAGTTGCAGAGTTACAGTACAAACATTCTGTTTGATTTAAGAATTTCTACTACATTAAATTATAGCTTGAGAATAATCTCTGTTTACAACAAAGGTTCATTTGCCATTTTACATGTAGACTATTACTGGAACCGTAATAATCTTTCATATCATCACAAATTTCTAGATAACTACCCAAGTGGTTTGAAGGTGGGTGTGGTTTTTCATAATAATAATATATTCTGAAGACGGGTTGAGCAGTGACAGATTTACATTACAAATCTGTAATTACATTACAGTTTGCATTACAAAAGTAGACCAAGAAGAATACAATTTAAAGGACTAATATAATTAGGCATTCAATTAATTTATACAAAACATTTTTGCACACTCAAAAGAAGGAGATAGACAATTAAGCATACACTATGCAATAATACTAAAGGAAATCGAGCCCGTCCTCTTAGCACATCTATTACCAAGAGAAAGTACACTCAAAGCTTTTTTTAGGTTTGAAGGTGGTTCAAACCACCTGGACAGTTATCTAGGTAAAATGTATGTGATGATCTGAAAGCATATTACAGTTACTGCAATTGTCTGCATGTAAATTGGCAAATGAACCTTTGTCGTGAACGGAGATTATTCTCAAGTTTTAATGTTATTGTATTATAAATCGTTGGTTTCAAATGTAAAAAGTGAATGCTGTTAAAGTTTTCTTTTAAGAATTTGGTTTTCTGTAAACGGAATTCTCGGGCACACTGAAATAGTTTTCAAATTCAATATTTCACATTACCGTAAATAATACACCAAAGTAATGTAACCAAACGTAATGAAACCTAACTAAACCTTAATCGAACCTAACCACGGATAGAAAGGAGATAACAACACTAATTATGTAGTTGTTCCTAATCTATTTCCTTGAGTGGATCTCCTTCAGAACAGATTGTTCAGGATATCACAATAACATAATATATATATATGATATATCACGTTATGTCTACGATATATCATGTTATATATATGTATGATATATCACGTTATATATCTACAATATATATATATATATATATATATATATATATATATATATATATATATATATATATATATATATATATATATATATATATCTACTATATATCACGTCATATATCTACGAGATATCACTTTATATATCTACGACATATCACGATATAACTACGTACCAAAGTGCCTAGGGGATTATATGTAAAACTTGGGTTGGCACCAGCTCGGTACCTCCGGTCTCCTAGAGGATTGGGACGAATCCCTGGATTTACGGTATATTGACGTGGTCGCCTTCTAGGGGTAAGACACGCGCCTGGGGCCGTCCAGGGGTAAGACGCGCGCCTGGGGCCGTCCAGGGGTAAGACGCGCGCCTGGGGCCGTCCAGGGGTAAGACGCGCGCCTGGGGCCGTCCAGGGGTAAGACGCCCGCCTGGCGCCGTCCAGGGGTAAGACGCCCGCCTGGCGCCGTCCAGGGGTAAGACGCGCGCCTGGGGCCGTCCAGAGGTAAGACGCGAGCCTGGGGTCACCCGGGACCCTGGGGTCACCCAGGACCCTGGGGTCACCCAGGACCCTGGGGTCACTCGGGACGCCGGCGCCATCCCCGTCCTCCTGCAATGATTTTCTCATCATATAATGATCTTGCTGAACGCACTACATTTTTCCCGCAATCGAGTCCGCTGTAAAAATTGCGGGGGTTTAGGGAAATTATAAACACTTTAGCATTGAGGCTATATATATATATATATATATATATATATATATATATATATATATATATATATATATATATATATATATATATATATATATTTTTTTTTTTTTTTTTTTTTTTATTATATATATATATATATATATATATATATATATATATATATATATATATATATATATATATATATATATATATATATATATATATATATATATATATATATGCACTGACTTGATTAAACCACAAGTGAAGTTTAACAAACTTTAGACACCACCCACCAGTGGGCCTCGAACCCAGAAAGCACAACTACCTTCCAGTAGCTGCCATAACTAGTACTTCTTAGTCCACTACACCAACATCAGACCTTTAAAAGAGATAGAGATTTCGAGGCATTTACCTCAAATTTCTCCATCTCCCAAGGGCACCAGAGTGGTGAGGGATGGGTTTATCTTCATCAATCAATCAGGAGAGTAAGGAGACAACACTTAGAAAAGGCATGTGGAAGCCATGATGCAATACCATAGTACCATGTACCGTGGGTACATCAATTGTAGTGCTGTGGTACATGGTACCACTGGTACATGCAGTGGTACTACCTCTACCACTCTAACTTTCCACCTGAGTAATTAGCCAGGAAGTAATTGCATGTTTGCGATGTAAAGAATTGTAATTCTTCAGTTTTCCTTTCAAGGTTCTTCCTTACTTCCTTCCTCCCTCTTTCCCTCTCCCTCCCTCTGTATCTTTTCCTCTTCCCTCCCTTAACCCTCCCCCCCACCTCCACCTACTAGTCCATTCCCCTCTCGCTCCCCCAACCTCGCTCGTTTTGCTATTCAGAACATTGACACGTCGCATAATGACACAATTTAGGTCCTGTATTCCAGTAATAACCAGGTGGTCGTTATGGTACATCCGGCGTGTCCACGTTCACCCCTGGGTATGTCGCCTCCAGCATTGGGAGAGAGAGAGAGAGAGAGAGAGAGAGAGAGAGAGAGAGAGAGAGAGAGAGAGAGAGAGAAGAGAGAGAGGAGAGAGAGAGAGAGAGAGAGAGAGAGAGAAATATTCACATAGAACCACCATATCTATAAGTCAAATAATGTACTGACCCACATGTGTCCATTAACTCTGTCAGAGGGCTGAATATACACGTTGTGTGAGCTCAGTGGACGCGACACACCCCGCCGGCCAACCGTCCCCATTTACACACTGCTCGAAATGCCGGCCTCGTCAGGACTTGTGTGTGGTGGGTGTGTGTGTGTGTGTGTGTGTGTGTGTGTGTGTGTGTTGTGTGTGTGTGTGTGTGTGTGTGTGTGTGTGTGTATGTGTGTAGTTTTCTGAAGGACTACTCCAGGAGAACCCCGGAGTTGCTGCAGGCTCCAGCTGTGTTAAACTGATCTTGGCATAAGATACCTGGAGCTTTGCAGAACCACTGCCGCGTTCTTGAGGAAATCTTGGTAATGCATTCCAAGTTCATCAGTGCATGCTATTGATAACACGCCCGTGAGGCTAGCCATCCTGCGAGATGGGCTATCGCAGGATGGCTAGCCACATCACATAGCTATCACTTGACACACACACACTATGTAACTCTTCGTACACTCTATAGGATAGCTGTTTAATGTCCATGGTACCTAAATATCACAATAACAAAAATTAAACATAAAAAAGATGTTTCCTTATATATCAGGGTTGCAACCCGTTCTCGCACTTGCTTATAGTCATTATTTGGCATATTAATAAGTGCATATGTGACATACTAATTTATTGTGAATATTTGAGTTTTCCTTCAAATGCTGAATAGAAAACACCGACCTAATCTAACCTTCGTAGTATCTTAGGATATTACAATTAGTACTGAACATATATCTATATTGATATTACAGTTTTATAAAAATAATAAAACAAAACTAAAATATGTAAATAAATTGTGAAATAACTCAGGATATTGTCAAATTTTGTATAAAATCTCTATTTTTAATAAAACTGAGAGGAAGAATTAGTGCCGCCCAAAAATTATGGCTTGGAATATGTCACATATATACTTATTTATAAACAAAATCGTGACTATAAGCAATAAGTCCTATATGTGCTGTCTTGTGCGAGAGCGGGTTGCAGGGTGGTATAGTCTGTCTATACACGAGTGCTGTGGTCTGTAAATCCTGGTGTAGCTTTCGGGGATCAACAGCCCCGCGGCTCGGTCCCCCACCAGGCCTCCCATACATCAGGGTACTGTAGTTCGGATATACAACACAGTGCAGCATAGTGAGACATCGCGATTCATGCCTCCAACTCGCATGAAAGTACTACCAGTATTCACCTAGTTGTGCTTGCGGGGGTGAGCTCTGGCTCTTTGGTCCCGCCTCTCAACTGTGAATCAACTGGTACCAGCGGCCTACTTACCCTCCCCCCGATCCTGACGGGCCTGATGAATCGCTTGCTCTCTCAAATTAGGCAAAATTGTAATTCATTCTTGTCAATAAAGATGTTAATTAATGATAAAAAAGTGTGTAAGAGTAGCAGTGTCCGCTCGCTCTGTCCCGGCGCTGGTAATCTGTGCGGCCAGGCCGGCGTCACACTCGCCCGCCTCCCTAAACCTGACTGACCACCACCCTCCAGGGATTACACGTGTCCTAGGCTCTCAGAATACTCAATACTCGACCTTCGTCACTCGGAGCAAGCTGTCAACTGAATTATTCATTCCAAGAATTATGTTAGATTCAGGGAATGCGAATGTTGGCGGTGTATTACTCTGCGTTATTAATTTGATTATAGTGCATGCTAATATGTGATATTATTATTGGGTAATTATTCGATATATCCTACGTATCTTCCTATCTCCGGGGGTTTGGGAATTAACAGAGACACAGGTTATTTTGACGTCCTGTGTCTCTTTTTAAACATGCGATAAAGACTTGAATATGCTGCTTGTTTTTTTCGATTTAACCTGAATGCCAATCTGGCACCATATATTATGTACCTCCATACCTATGTATCTACATACCTATTATTTACCTCATACATATCCTGAGGGGCGGTAGATGAATTGGAATTATCATAACTTCTTTCCTGGCCTTGTACGCTCATTAAGTTTAGATAGGCTTAGGTGATTTCTCTGACCTGAATTTTTGTGGCTTTTGTCGTTAAGTGAAAAAAACTAATTTTATCGCCGCGTCCATGTAGGTCCCGTCCATTTGGACGACCAGAGTTTTGCATAGAAGTTTTTGTAAAGTCTGTCCACTTTCTATGCAGTTTAAATATGGATAACTGCGATAATGTAATGTAATATAAGATAATGTAGTATACAACGTGCAGAATAATCACAAAACACGTGATTCGGTTATGTATAAGTATTCACTAGGAAAATGAAACGAATGTTCCGCACGTCTTCGAAGAGCTTTCGGACACAATGGCTCTGAGATTCCTGGGAGCCTGGAGTAAATGTGCACTTAAGTTCTTACAGGAGGTGGGTGAGGAATTCACTAGGCAAACTAGAGACTCAAGAGCGGCCAGTTCCCTGTTCCAGCGCCTCAGTGGCACGATCCAGAGAGGAAATGCGTGCTGTATCTTGGGCACACCCCCCCCACTTCCGAAGAGCTGGATGAGTTCTTCGAACAGTGATTGTTATATGTGTGTTTATATATATGTATGTATATATATATATATATATATATATATATATATATATATATATATATGTATATATATACATATATATATATATGCGAACAAGCCTGAATGGTCCCCAGGACTATATGCGAAGATAACCATCCGAGTGCCGGCGGTGAGGTGGTTCAAATAGCTTCGACTATCACCTCATTTTGTCCGGTCGTGATGGTCAAGTGGTTTAAGGCGTCTTGTACATACCAGTTGCGTTGCTCCTGGGAGTATGGGTTCGAGTCACTTTTGGGTGTGAGTTTTCATTCATATATATATATATATATATATATATATATATATATATATATATATATATATATATATATATATATATATAGATATATAATTCGTGCCTAGGTGGGAGGTGTGGTAGCCATCAACTAGAGATTCTCTCATGTTAGATCGACACAATAGACTTCAGTGTTAATTTCCACTCCGAGCTGCTGCTAAGAAAACAACAGGCTTACCTATATAGTATTTCCTACAGTCCAAAATATGGACTGATGTCCAACAGCACATATTTTGTACTTTGTTACTTGAGCATTTGTTTGTGGGGCGTAGTGTTGGGAGGGCAGAGTTTAACCCGTATTGTGGGGGACGAGCGTCTATTGACTTGTAAAGTCAGCCTCAACCCTGCACCTTGAGTGCCTGCACCTTGAGTGCCTGCACCTTGAGTGCCTGCACCTTGCCCCTCATGTACCCTGAAGCACGGGGACCTGGCCAAGGCAAAGCCTAGTCTCGTTATCACTGGTAAAAAGTCTGAGCAACAAAGCCACAACACTAAGTCATTTTGGGGAAATAATTCTCAATTATCACAATTATCCCTTAAACACAAGTATTTGATCTAACTCTATTTGCACAGTTATGAACATATTTGCCAACTAGAAAGTGTTGAACAAGGTCTGGAATGTGTGTCAGCGTGTGTGTGTGTGGAATGTGTCAATTGAGTACTACGAAATAACGAGAACCTAACAATGCGGTCATTACACTCTATTTGAGAGTCACGCTACAATGTGGCTCCGGCCGGGTGTGGAATGACTGTAGCAGTGGCTTGCAGAGGTGGCTTGTCTGACCATGCAGAGGTGGCTTGTCTGACCTTGCATGGCTGAGTTTCCTTTACCTTATTCTCTGGACAGTAGTTAGCCAAATCCTAGAAGGGAATGTATATGGGGAACACATGCAATAGGTGTATTGACTGGGTTTATCCGGGGCCCTTGTGGAGAATAGGTCTAGAGTCTGGTACAATTGCTAGCAAAACTAGTCTGATTAAACTAGTCTAGCACAGCTAACACAAGTATATACCTTAAACTAGTGCTCTGCTACGCATGAAAACAAATTAAACCAGTAATCTATTATCGTAACACCTAAGAGATGGAATTTCACCCGTGGGCTGACTTGCGTATGAACGGAGAACAGTGTCTTACGCAAGGTACCCCCCCCCCAGTACGCCTCTGGACACACGCCGCTAACTTTCCCCCTAAACTACGCCATGACCTCGACCCAAACCTAAGGTTCGCTTTTCTCTGCCACGACTACCACCACACACCAGGTTGGTGATGTTGTTGAAAGGAATGTGTCTATATAGTGTCTGTGTTATAAAAGAGTTGTTGAACTGATTAAGCTCTTCATTAATAATTATTCTTTCGTACTGAATGGGAACTTTTATGCCCCAATATTTAAGAATGGTAGTGCTTTGTCCAATATGTAAACGAAGTTGTTTACAATGAAGGCATTAACATCCAGCCGACATTCACATATTGTTCAGATACGCTGGTGATGTCTTGTACTTGTCACTTGATTTGATATGATGTTTTTTGTATTTATTTATATATACAAGAGCTCTTACATTCTTGTACAGCCACAAGTACGCGTGGCGTTTCGGGCAGGTCCTTAATCCTATGTTCCCTGGAATACGAACCCCACGAAAAATCGTGTTTACAACCAAGTACCCATTTTACTGTTGAGTTAAACAGAGGCTACAGTTAAGGATTTGCGCCCAGTCAATCCTCCCCGGCCAGGATACGAACTCAGGACAAAGCGCTCGCGGAACGCCAGGCGAGCGTCTTACCACTACGCCACGGAGACTGTTTATGGGACCTGAAGTTCAGAGGCGATCTTATTTACTTTACAAGCAATTAACTTTAATCAATAAACTAGACTTTCAATAGGTCTAACGCCCGTTGAGGTAAACACAGACAGCTTCCCTCTTGGGTCGTGCTTCGCCTATGTACTTAAGTACATATGCAAAGCACATATACACACACGTATCTCCATATTTCACACACATGTACATACGTTCGCAGATTTCCTGTATGTATTAAGCGTAATCGATCTCTCAATGAATCAACGTGATGAAGAAAGAGGGTGATCTATTTGGCTCTTTTCCAATAGTGAATCCAATTAATTTAAGCCACGTTTTTATGTCTTTAAAGAAGATAATTCAAATCAGGTTACAGGTACAGGACATCAACTTAGCCGTACAAATAACTCAACAAATACAAATGAAATGAAAGTGTCGACGTTTCGGGCCATCCTGTATCCTTACATACTTCATATATATATATATATATATATATATATATATATATATATATATATATATATATATATATATATATATATATATATGTCGTACCTAGTAGCCAGAACGCACTTCTCAGCCTACTATGCAAGGCCCGATTTGCCTAATAAGCCAAATTTCCATGAATTAATATATTTTCACTATTTTTTTCCTTATGAAATGATAAAGCTACCCATTTCATTATGTATGAGGTCAAGTTTTTTTATTGGAGTTAAAATTAACGTAGATATACGACCGAACCTAACCAACCCTACCTAACCTAACCTAACCTATCTTTATAGGCTAGGTTAGGTTAGGTAGCCGAAAATGTTAGGTTAGGTTAGGTTAGGTAGGTTAGGTAGTCGAAAAATAATTAATTCATGAAAACTTGGCTTATTAGGCAAATCGGGCCTTGCATAGTAGGCTGAGAAGTGCGTTCTGGCTACTAGGTACGACATATATATATATATGTCGTACCTAGTAGCCAGAACTCACTTTTTGGCCTACTATGCAAGGCCAGATTTGCCTAATAAGCCAAGTTTTCCTGAATTAATATATTTTCTCTAATTTTTTTCTTACGAAATGATAAAGCTACCCATTTCCTTATCTATGAGGTCAATTTTTTTTTATTGGAGTTAAAATTAACGTTGATATATGACCGAACCTAACCAACCCTACCTAACCTAACCTAACCTATCTTTATAGGTTAGGTTAGGGTAGGTAGCCGAAAAAGGTAGGTTAGGTTAGGTTAGGTAGGTTAGGTAGTCGAAAAACAATTAATTCATGAAAACTTGGCCTATTAGGCAAATCGGGCCTTGCATAGTAGGCTGAGAAGTGCGTTCTGGCTACTAGGTACGACATATATATATATATATATATATATATATATATATATATATATATATATATATATATATATATATATATATATATATATACTTTAGGGTTTTATCGAGGTCCCCCCTCCAAGGTCGAAGTACTCCCCCCCCCCCCAAGATGCCACCCACAACAGTTGCCTAACTCCCGGGGACCCATTTACAGCTAGGAGAACAAGGTGAAAGGAAAGGTGTCCACTAATTTCTGTCCCGTCCGGGATTCGAACCCGGGATGTAAGATTGTGAGTCGAGAACGAAGCCATTTGTGTATGTTGACTGTATTTTAATGATTTGATTTTAAACAACTCATTTCACATCCTAAGGAGCAGTTTATAGACAATTACTCATTAACACAATACGGGGTCACCATAGCCCGTGCTACTTGGAACTTTTTGTTCCAGGTAGCGAAACTTTAACAACAACATACTCATTAATACTAATAAATCATCACCTACTCTTCAAAGCCACTTGGGTTGGACGGTAGAGGGACGGTCTCGCCCCGTGCAAGGTCAGCGTTCAATCCCCGACCGTCCAAGTGGTTAGGGGCACCACTCCTCTTTCCCGTCCCATCCCAAAACCTTATCCTGATCCCTTCCAAGTACTATATAGTCATAATGGCTCGGCGCTTTCCCTGATAATTCCCTCCTCCAGTGAACAGTCCCATAAAAACGTGACTTGTGAACGCTTGCGTTTTGTGCTCACGGTGCAGAACGTGCTCGCTGTATCACCAGTCTGAACGTTTCAAGTCGAGAAGTTCATAAAGTGAACTTTATGAACTTTTCGACTTAAAATTGTTAAATTAAAATGTTAAAATTGTTAAATTATTCTGCGTAAATGTTCATTCATATGCCGCCGAAGCCATTTAATCAACGATAGGCCTAGCTCGATAATTAGCTTGCTGGGTTTTAATGAGACCATTTAAATATGGCAAGAAGGGGTGATCTAATAATTAGTTGTATAATGAGTTCATTATCTTTAAGGAGCTGTTTCAGTTTCCCATTAAAATTGCTAATTGCTTTCTTCAGAGGTTCCTGATTCAAACTCAAATATTTTATCCATTTGTGCATTTAAAACTTGACAAAATTTCAAGTATAGTATTAAGTTATACATTAAAAAGTAATACTAATAATAGCCAGAGTTTGATTGATCACTCTCTTAATATGGAAATCGTCATCCCTCTATTCTTTATCATAGGCTTCTATGATCATCTGTGGGCAGTTACGAACAGTCTTGTTGATCAAAGAGCAATGATAATCCCTGGAAACACAAACCCAGACTGTCTCTATTTTCCGCTTGTTACAACTTGTAATAAAGTTGTTACATCTTGGCTTAACGTGTTTATGACGTATTAGAACGTTGTTACAACTTGCTATATTGATTGTTATAACTGGTTAGGTGTTACAACGTGTTCGAACGTTGTATCAACGTCGTAGTGTCGGTGTGTGTTTGGCGGGATCCCATCTGTCTTGTGACGGAGAGTGCAGCCCCGAGGCCACCGTCTGGTCACTGTCTTCAGACAACATCACCGTCTTGTGCCTGAGGGAGCAGCGCCCCCCGTGGGAACCCACATTCATCATCAGAGAAGAGATTAGCAGCCGCCGCACCTGTGCTGTGGGAAAGAAAACCTTCCTCCACACAGCAAGGGCCGGTGGGGCCGGTGGCTGAGCGGACAGCACGCTGGACGTGTGATCCTGTAGTCCCGGGTTCGAGTCCGGACGCCGGCGAGGGAGGGAGGGAGTTTTCAGGGGAAACCGCCAAGCCATTACGATTATATAGCACTGGGAAGGGGTCAGGATAAGGATTTGGGATGGGACGGGGAGAAGGAATGGTGCCCAACCACTTGGACGGTCGGGGATTGAACGCAGACCTGCATGAAGCGAGACCGTCGCTCTACCGTCCTGACCAAGAGGTTGGGCGCCGGCGAGAAACAGTAGGCAGAGTTTCTTTCACCCTGATACCCTTGATACCTAGCAGTAAATAGGTTCCTGGGAGTTAGTCAGCTGTCACGGGCTGCTTCCTGGGGTGTGTGTGGTGTAGGGGGAAAAATAGTAGTTAGTAACAGTTGATTGACAGTTGAGAGGCGGGCCAAAAGAGCAGAGCTCAACCCCCGCAAGCACAACTAGGTGAATACAGCACCACTGCTTGTCCCACCCTCTACCACCTCGTGCTTCACTCATCTGTTGTGTTGGTGCTTCACTCATGTGAGTGAAATGAGTGTTCCGCGGTTGTTCAACGTCCTACCAGCGAGCATCAGAAATATTACAGGAACAACCGTGGACATCTTCAAGAGGAAACTAGATTGTTTCCTTCAAGGAGTGCTGGACCAACCGGGCTGTGGTGGGTATGTGGGCCTGCGGGCCGCTCCAAGCAACAGCCTGGTGGACCAAACTCTCACAAGTCAAGTCTGGCCTCGGGTCGGGCTTGGGGAGTAAAAGAACTCCCAGAACCCCATGAACCAGGTAACATGTGTTCCTCACGCCTCACAGGGGCCATGTGGAGAAGCGAGGTTCACCAGCCAGCTGCCAGTGACTGCCTCGTACAGTGCCAGGTGCGGGAGCGAAGGAGCCATCACTGGTACACCTGAACTGGTGAGACCTTGTTGCTTATCATTATGTCTATGAGGACGGCCACTCTAAATACAACACTGATTTAGACTTTTAAAGCGCTACTTTAATATTGTCTCTCTCTCTTTTCGGGTAGATGTGTTATCTACCTGTAAGTCTCTCCCGGCTAACATGTGAAAAAGATGAGGGTCGATATGTGTAACAGACTGTTGGTGAACTCCGGTGTGCTCGGTGTGTGTGTGAAGATGGTGTTGTACCTGACGTTGAATGTTGCTCATTGTAGTGACGAGTAGCGTAAGTCGACACCCAACACCACACATTTGGTTATCGTCATGTCTGCGTATGTCATTGTTGTGTTCTATTGACACTAATGTGTGTATGACTATTTGTCTGTCCCGTTGACAGATCATTTAATTGAATGACAATCGACTTGAGAAAGGTCCAGGGCGGACCGAAACGTCGTCGTCCCTTCACTTTCTAGTGTGTGGTCTGGTCAACTCATTTGATTGCTTTATTCACCTGTGACACCCGAGCCTCCCGCCGAGCTCCAAGGGTCCTCTTCTGTACACCAGTAGTAATGGAAACCGCGTTGAACACCGTCAAGGTCGGTTTGTTTTCCGAGGGAAATCATTGTGGATCAGTTGGACCGTTCCATATCTCTCTGATGCAGTTACGTTTGCATTGAGACCGATCCACTGTGTTACGGTAAAATGACAAATAGAGCAGTGGCTATTAGGGCAGATGGAATGCCAATCACATTAAACCAAAAAAAGTAAAAACGAAGTAAATAAAACTGCTATGAGATCTCTTCACGGTGTGGTAGCAGTCGGATAAAGTACAAAGAATAAAATTTAAATACTTTACTATGACAAAAATGACTTTAATAATTTACAAGAAATAAAAATACTTCCTCTATGACTTGGCTGAATACAGTGTGCAAAAATGAAAAGCAAACAAACAAGTGAACGTTATGTTAAAGATCAAAATAAATGGTGCTGGAATAGTGTACAAGACTGCATAAAGCTACCACCACACAGGGTAGTGTGAGAGCAGATGTATCAGGTATGAGCACTGAAGAATATTCTGCTTGGCAGTGTTGTTGTTGTTGTAAAGATTCGCTACCTGGAACAAAAAGTCCCAAGTAGCACGGGCTATGGTGAGCCCGTAGGCTTGGTAGTGGCTGGCTGGCTCCTATATATGTACGCAGGCTTAATCGTGCAGGTGGCGCTGGTGTGTCGATAATTGCCAGCCGGCAGACGCAAACTATCAAGATGCTTGTTGATCAACAAGTTTTTTTTTTTTTTTTATAAAACAAATACATGACAAGGAAAGCATTACAACATTAAGGCACCTAAGCACCGAAGAAAAACCTTACACCAGCACACACCAGCCAACAACATAACACCAATTGACATGCAAGCAACACAGAACAAATACAATACAGATGACACACCATAAGCTGAAACATATGTGAACACAATATAAACACAGTGGACAATTTTCATAGTGCAAAACGTAAATAAGAATCCATGAAACAAGCAAAATCCATTTGAAAACACAATAATAAACTACACAACCCAGACGAGGCACGCCAAGTTACATACATTAAAAACCACACAATGGCGAAAAATTAAACATTCAGAAGCAAAGGTACAAAGTAAAAAAAATTTCAATACACCACAGAACCCACGGAACATCCAGCACACACAGTACAGAAACACACGATCGTTTGACGGAACACACAGGAACCGTGAAACAAACAGCAACCACAACCCAGACACACATGAAAAAATACCAGAACATGTAGGACCCGGCAAAAAAAAAAAAAAAAAATCGCACACACCAGAAGCACACACACACAGAACACCATTAGAAACATAACACTGAAGATAACAGTCTAACACACACGGAAAACACATTACAGTATGAACAAAGCACAAAAATAATGTACACAAAGGTCTAAACTAGGCAAACAAAACAACCACATAGCAGACAAACAAAAGGTTATAAACGTTCCGGGAGCATATAATGCAAGCACAAAACTACGCATATTTATCGGGAAACTCCCTCTTCGGAAACCGCAAACAGTATGCCTCCCAAACGAGCTTGACATCATCAGCCACCAGTGTACCAGGCGACACACAAGGCTGAGGCATCAGCTCCGGCACCCCATAAACAAAACACTGCACCCTCGGTACCCAGATAGTATAGGGGCACCACGGCACCGGATACACCCGGCAATCCACAGTGAGTTCCAAAGTCTGTGACGTATCGAGCGAGACTCCATTGGCCGATACCACAGGCAGGGGTGCAGCACGAGGGTTCGAGCACCAGGGGACGGACAAGGGTAGCCACAGAGGTCCGTACCGATAGTCACACGGTTCTTCACTCCAGGGAGAACCACAGGGAATGCACATTTGCCAGGGCCCTATCACCGGGCACAGGATCAGAGGCCTCCCGGTGCACAGTTTTCGTGAGGACCAGTTTCGAGGTCACGATCACTAGGGGCAACTTCCCAGGGAGGGGAGGCACCAGCAGCAGGTGCCACAGGAGTCCGCACAGGCCCCTCCATCACATCATCCTCCACAACTTCACACTCTGCAGCCCACCCACGAGGGGGCGACACACTCCTAGTCCTCCGGGAATGCTTGGACAGAGGCCTCTGATCATCCGAACGGTCGCCCCCAGCAGGAGGCATCCCAGTAGAGCCCACGGCCGGCCGCAAATCACCGGGCAACACACGATCCGGAAAAACATCAGCCTCATCCACAGGGGGAACAGGCCCACACCCTTCAGGCGACACAGCAGCTGGAGACGGGGCCGGCAGAAGCGAGGAAACCGACAGCGGGGACAGGTCCGAACCCCCCCCCCCCACCCTGACACTCACACAACCAACCGCACTAACTGGAGCGGCACCCATCACCGCGGCTGTCCTCTCACAAGGGGTATCATCCACAACAGAGACATCCCCACGCTCGGGCAAGGGAGGAAAATCCGCTTCATGAAACACATTTACCCGATCATACATCCTAGTGTCGCAGGCAACAGCCAAATGTCCAATGTGGCCACACTTAAAACACATCCGAGTCTGGCCACGGTAGGAGAAGCAGACTGTAAAGCCAGCAAGCGCGAGAGAAGAAGGCACATTCCCATGAAGAACCATCTTAGCCGTTCTGTAACCATTACCGAGTCCCTTGACGTCCCCGGTCGTGAATCTACAGGCAGGAATAGAGTCCACACGCCCATACCTGGCAATAGACGACGGAGAAGATCCTCAGTCGTTTCAAATGGCACATTCTTAATAGACACGTATGTGTACTCCACACTCAAATTCGTCACAGTCACAGAGCCAAGACCGTTGCTCAGCCCCACCACCTTGTCCTTATACTGGTCGAGAAACCTCCGAACAAGCCACTCTCGGCAAACTTCACAACTACTCTGTCGTCACGAACAACCTGTAGACTGACGAGATCTTCCACTTCACACCCATAACTGCAAACAGAGTGTTGCTGACGATACCAATATCCACCCAACAGGTAAATGTCAGCCCAGCCGAGTCCTTCGTCCTTAGTGGTGGCACATAAGTCCCATACTGAGACTGAAAAACAGTCACCCCGCAGCGGCAAACAACCACCCGTCAGGGCAACCAACAATCGCCCAATCTGTTGATCAACGAGTGGCGCGGCCTTGCAGACGCCAGGTGTCCTGGGGTCTGGGGTACTGGGGTGTAGAGAGTGGTGGAATCTTGTCTAGACGTATATAGTTGTTGACGCTCTTGCTGTTAATTCGTTATTCTTGAACATACAGTCGTGTTGTGGTTGAACAGGCGATGAAGGAATAGGCTCAATCTCTTTTCCTAGGGAGATTCTTGTGACAACAGTAATTAAGCGACAAGTGTATCAGTTCTCAAGTTAGTGAACAAGCACATGTTAATCATTCCTTCTTCTTGAGAATAGTGTGCAGTTTGCATGAAGGGTTAACCCTCCCGATGACTGCACCAGG
>WNGS01135237.1:18250977-18265275 GCA_020271785.1 Procambarus virginalis
TACTGATTAATTACCCAATTATTGCTTATTTTCAACATTAACCATCATCTGCCAATCTCTGTTCCCTATGGAAGCCTATGTCGATATCGTGCAGCAGTTGTGTGTGTTTGCATCTGAATATCTTTCCTGCCCATTTTTGTACCGTCTACACATGTGGTAAACAACAGAGGTCCCAGAAGGAGCTCTTGAGAACTCCACTTAAACGACTTCCCACTCCGACTTGAATCCCTTTATGCTAACTCTGCAAAGACGTACGGGCGAGCACACACACAGGTACACGGGATGATAAAGGATGTTGCAAGCACGGTGAAACTACGACCCACGCCAGGCTTGCAATACGCCAGGGATGATTATAAATTATCTGGTTAGATCTACTCGGGTCGTCCTTTCATCTCCAAGCCTTTGATGCGTCCTACTGTCGGCGAAATAAATCGGAGGACGATGGAGAAGGGATAAGCGCGGAAAAGGAAAGAGGAAAATAAAAGAGGGTGGAAGGGATGGAACTGTTACTTTAAGAAAACATTTTTTGTTGGATAGTAGCTAAAGGTATAACGTGCTTTTCTAATAACTTCCGCCTTCCAACACTTAAATATTTATGAGTAGAGATAATGGACCGGTCTCAAGACAGCGCGAGGCTTGGCACACACTTCCTCAGGCTGCTCTGACTGCTTGTCCTCACACACTACACCGCAGTTTGACGTCAAATCCCCAACGGACAAATAAAGAGGTACTATAAATCACAGCGGCTCTTATACATTCACGTTTTCTATGCGTGGTCGACAGACTAGGTTAGGTTAGGTTTAAGTTCGATCTTTTAGTGCACCATTTTCTGTCCGTTGAGGCAACTCGAGAGGCTGAATCTTAAGGTGGTGATTTATATTAGTGATGTTGAATATAAAAGAATCTAACAAGGTCTTCCAATGGGCAACGGAAAATGATATGACGTTCAAAGATGATCAATTCCAATTCCTTTTGTACTGGACACACGTAGACCTCACACGGAGTTGAGGACTCAAGACACAGAAAGGAGCGACCAAGTCAAAGATCTTAGAATGATAATGTCGGAAGATTTAATGTTCAGAAATCACAAAGTAAACATTGTGAGAGGGCAATTATAGGGTCGTTAATGAGAACCTTCAAACTAAGGTATGATGGTGCCAGTGATGGTAATCTTGAAGGCACTGGTGCCACCTCACACGGAATATGGCTCGGTGCTCACGCTCCCTTACAAGGCAGACGAGATGGCAGAGCGGGAACTGTGTTCAGGGATCCTTTACTGCAGCACAGGAACAGTGTAGCATTTAAACTACTAAGAGAGACGGACTCGAGGCACTCAAACTGCACTCCACGGAACGAGGAAGAGATATCTCGTGATATACACATAGAACATGCGGCAAGATCTCACTCCAAACCTGCACACTCAAATTCCAACATACTGGAGTGAGATATGGTGGAAATGCAAAATATATCCAATGAAAAGTCAAGGGTGCCATAAGCACAATTAGAGAACACAAGTGTAAAGTCCCACGACTCATCAGTCTCCTGTCAAGAAATATTAGAAATGAAGCTGGAACAACAGTGTAATCTTTCAATTGAGAATTTGGCAAGTTTCTGCAGGAGTTACAGGTTCAGCCTGGCTGTGGTGGCTATGTGGGGCCGTGGGACTACCAGTACAAACAGCTTCACACACACATCAGCCAATCACCAGGGAAGGCTGACCATACCCCCAGGCTGCAGGAGAATAACTACAGTAAAAACAGTCAACAGGTAAAAAAACAATCAGCCCCCTCACACTCTCACGTACGTACACTACCTGGGGTCTGGTAGCTAAGTGGACAGCGCACAGGACTCTTAATTCTGTGGCCCGGGTTCGATTCCCGGACCAGGCAGAAACAAATGAGCAAAAATTACTTGAGCTTCGACGGTAGAGCGACGGTCTCGCCTCATGCAGGTCGGCGTTCAATCCCCGACCGTCCAAGTGGTTGGGGACTATTCCTTCCCTCCGTCCCATCCCAAATCCTTATCCTGATCCCTTCCCAGTACTATATAGTCGTAATGGCTTTGTGCTTTCTCCTGATAGTCCCTCCCTCACCCTTAATGTCCCTGTTATCTAGCAGTAAATATGTACCTGGGAATTAGACAGCTGTTGCGGAGCTGCTTCCTGTGTGTGTGTGTGTGTGTGTGTGTGTGTGTGTGGTGTGTGTGGTGTGTGTGTGTGTGTGTGTGTGTGTGTGTGTGTTTGGAGAGGAAAACAAAAAATAGTTAGTAGTTAGTAACAGTTGATTGACAGTTGAGAGGCGGGCCGAAAGAGCAGAGCTCAACGCACGCAAGCACAACTAGGTGAACACACAAACACGTACGTCAACCTTCAGTCTCTCTACGTCACAACTCATATAACGCATCACTGACAATAATTCCAATTTCATTTACAATTGAAAGGAAAATCCAGATTTTTCTCTTTGTTTGTACACTGGCATTGAAGCCTTAAATCACTTTGCTTCTCAGAGAGGGGGTCCAGGCGACCCCCATCACCTCTCCCTCGCAGACCTGACAATGGCGTATCCTGCAGCAGGAGCAGGGTAGCATGCGTAACCCATGGTGGACATTCGTACACGTTGTACGGGCTCACTATCTGTATCCACCAACTTAAACCTGGATTATGCCCGTATGACAATCTCGTGAACACAGATGCCTGGTGTGTGTGTGATAGGCCGGGATGCCACAAACCTGTAGTGTGGAGACGTGTTGCCACGGTGCCAGAGTCGCCAGCTAGTCAGGCAACACACATCACGCCAGCGAAGCCGAAACTTGAAAAATCGACGATTGGTATCTCACGTTTTTTTTAACGCTATTTGCCTCCCAACTTCCATTGGTGTTGAGGGCCGCTGCCGCTGCTGCTGTCGCTGCTGCCCCAGTATGCCTGCGTCACCCCCTTCCCCTCCCCTATCCTGTCATGTCTGCGTCACATTAACAAACAAATGATGGAACTTAAAGCCAGTATTAGTCAAAGGAACATCAATGAACGACTTTACCTACAAATGGTCACGCTGTGTACTACTGGAATTCTCCAGATGACGTGATAAACAGTGGACCAATACCTATAGAGGCCGACCTACCCTACCCTAGGCCTAAAGCAATCCTAGGCGTTATACAAGCCATCTTAGCCCTATTTTAGTACAAGTGCTATAAATAGTCTTACGAAAGTTCAGGTTTTGCTTCCATCTTTCTCATGGTCTCGCAGATATTAATAATACAAAACATGGACTTGTTTGGCGTATAACCGTTCAATTTTCGTACGTTCGACCAATTGTTGCTGTAAGGACCATTATTTTTGGATGACAGGTCGCGCCATCCACACCTGGCGCGTCCAGGTCGCGTCATCCACACCTGGCGCGTCCAGGTCGCGTCATCCACACCTGGCGCGTCCAGGTCGCGTCATCCACACCTGGCGCGTCCAGGTCGCGTCATCCACACCTGGCGCGTCCAGGTCGCGTCATCCACACCTGGCGCGTCCAGGTCGCGTCATCCACCTGGCGCGTCCAGGTCAACACAGATTGCCTCTCAAACTTGAAGGTAAACAAAGACCACGTGGCCGCCGTGACGTCACACGAGTGACGTCAGTAAACATGAAGCACCAGACAAGGGATAACCTCTGATACTCATCACTAAAAATATAGCTTAGGCATTATGGCCAGCTAAAAAAATCCTGCACTGTATTTTTTTCCGTACAATATACTGTATTTTTTCAGTACAATATACTATTTCATTTTCATAGGTATGTCTGCAGTTAGGTACCTGCCCTATATATATGGGGGGGGGGGCTGCGTAGTTTGTAGCTCCAGGTACCTCATGCCAATGGGTCCGAATGGTGTGGTAACTGGGCATTCGGTGATGTAGTGTGGAAGATCATACTTTATTCACTCTCGTGTTCTTGAGAATATCCTCATAATGCACCCGGAGTCTGCCAGTGGAGACTACTTATCACATGCCTCTGTATGACTAACCATCCTGTGTGATGGGGATTTTTTTTATCACCAAGTAGCTAGCTTTGTGACACGCTGTACTCTCATTCATGTTGTCCAGGATAGCTGCAAAAATGCCAATGTACCTAAATGTGTTAATTAAAAAAAAATACAATTTGTGTAGGAGCGCAATGTGTTACTATGTGATACTAAGAGATCCCCAGTCCCACAGGATACAGGGGCGTGTGATCAGTAGTCTGCACTAGCCAACTTCAGATACATTATGAGGATATCCTCAAGAACACGAGAGTTAATAAAGTAATTTCAAAACCCCAAGTCCCTAATACCGGCAGGTCTGAAGGGTATATGACTTGACATTCAATAATGTATTGTGTTGGAGCATGACCCAGTTCCTGCTCATAGAGTTTGGCACCTGGAGTGCTCAGGATTGGGAGACCCGTCACCTGTAGCCACCTGCCACAGGTAACGGTAACCTAAGCTGATCCTGGCAACCACTGTGTCGCACAGTCTGGTGCACGTTTTGTGCTGCCCGTGTATGTACGTTTCGGATCTAAACGAATCATAACTTTTGATACTGGTGGTTATAAGGCCATTGGGAGTCGGTAATTTCTCTATCAGACCCGAATGTTTGGCACAATACAGTCTTAACAACAGAAGGAGATACCGCGGTCATAGTTGGCTGTAATGTCTGCATCATCATGAGTTATATTTGTGTGGGGACGGTTTATCCTTATGAAAGAGGTTCTAAACCCTTTATTCTGTGCAGCGAGTAGGTGTTTTATAATGGTTAATATGAGGCTTTTGCTGTCGATCTCGTTGAAGTTTTCAAGAGGGTGATGAGCAGACTTTGATTCACAGATTATTGCTCCTCCAGTGGTTTGTTGTGTACTGGTAGGTAGTTAAGGTGCAGGTAGGTAGATGCAGCCAACCAGGTGTAACTCGACACTAATAATCTGAGTAAAAGCATAATTTCTGTAAATCTACCGACTGTTGCACTCCGCTCACATTAACTTTTGTTGATGGGTGAATGATACTTGAATGATGGGGTACAGTGACAGGTGGATTTCACTTAAGATTTTGTAATTTAATGAGAATGTACACACTTTTGTTCAACCATTTATCATACAAAGGGTGAGCTGGTATGTTAACACCAACTGCCGGTGTAGTTAGGGAGCAAAACATTTTGTCTTTCAACAATGCTAGTGATGGGTTTCTCGTCATGTTAAAACAAGGCCGTTTTGATCTGCATAATTATCTCTAGTATGGCGAAAAGCTCAAGTTTTCTTTAATATTAATGATTCTTTGGGCACCAAGAACCACCCTTATAGCTGCAGTCTCTATTACTCTTAGTACAAATTAGAGATATAGAAGTGAATCGGGGCAAGGCATGATAATGAACTTGGGCTCTAATAAACGGCATGTAAAATAGTTTAGCACATTTAGCAGATATTATTATTGACATCCGTAGGATGTCAATGGGTTAATTCTTTCTTTTAATCCACGATGTAGGTCGTTCTCAGTGTCACTGTTAATACCTAACTCAAAGGTATTTTCGCTCCTCGCAGTTTCAATGTTTTGGTGAAGACTTTGAAAGATGGACATTTGTTCTGTTGTGGGGGATGAGAATTGTGGATTTTGTTAAGAGATAATAGGACCGCATTCAATTCTTTTAGCAGCTGTAAAAATCAAGTAAACTTTCAATCGAGTTTGGGTATTTGCAACAATATAAATGTCACTAGCATAACTGACGACAGCTTCGTCAGCTAATGTGGGAACACAAGTTATTAATGTGTGCATCAAAACATTAAACAGTGCGGGCTAAGCTCTCCACCCCCGTGGTGTACCCAACTCAAAGAGCGCAGAATGTTTACTTTTAACCCTCTTGAAAAGGACTCTGGCAGCTATTTTGCTCATTTCCCCCCCCCCCCCACCGAGCGCTGTCAAACAATCTTCCCTAAACACCAAAGGAGGGTTAGTGCTCTAAGATTAATTTTCTGCTGTATCAAAAGCAGTTTGGAGATCAATAAATGCTTCATGAGCGCCGTGGTCCCTGGCTAATGATATTCAGTGAAGCAAGTCCGAGTGCATCTTACAGGAAGGACACCGTGCAGGAGCTGGTTGGGCTCTACTTGAAACAATAACCCGTCGAGAATAATTTCTCTCAAGAGTTTTACACATTCAGAATGTCACATTGTTCCAGTGTTTTGTCAGTTGGACTTGGGTAAGGGTATTGAGCATGGGTATTGCGCAGGGGTATTGCTTATGGGGTATGTGCATATGGGGTATTGAGTATGGGGTATTGCGTATGGGGTATTGCGTATGGGATTGAGCATGGGGTATTGAGCATGGTATTGAGCATGGGGTATTGAGCATGGGTATTGAGCATGGGTATTGAGCATGGGGTATTGAGCATGGGTTTGGGGGTGTTGGGTTCCTGTGGTCAGCGGTCGGCTACGCCGGTCTGTCTCGTGCTTTGATTAAACAGTTCAAGTAGCGACCTATTTGACAGCTCAGTACTCTCCTGGTAGTGTATGTAATGCCACCCTCTTCAGGAGAGGCAGCCTTACCTTTCGTGACTACATATTTTGCTTTTTATTTCAAAGGGAGTTATATCATAGTTATCATCTGGACCATATTTCATTACAGGCAATTTCAATGTTGAAGTTACGATTATGTTGGTGCTAACATAGCATGGTGTCGTATATCCAGATGAAGATTTTATGAAGGCCTTTATATGCTGGCACTACTTGCATATTGCTCAAGCAACATATCGGCGTAGGGGAGTGGTGAGCAAGTGGAGCAGTGTTAGGATGCGAGATATTTACATATTTAAATTTTGTTCTACGTTTGGGACGAGAATGTTGCATGACTGATGCCTTACGAAAGAGCTGTTCCCAGAGCTGGTTATATACCTGTTCTTCAAGCTCTTTAGACTCTCGGCCGCAATAAGAAATATGTAGAGGGTGTGTCTGTGTGTGTTTTATACCGTTCAGGTAAGTTGAGGACTCATATGCGGCCTGAAGTCGTGAGTCAGAGAACCACCTATCTCTTGCTGGTTTGGGTTTTGTGTACTTCACAATATTGTCAAAATATGCTATTATTTTAGTGACAAGGTTCTCATACAATGTATTAACGGTAGTAAAAGAGTACGATTTAGTTCATTCAGAAGTACAGCATTTGAAGAGCACGAGTAAATTTCCAGTGATACTGCCAATTTTCCTCTCAAAACTTTGAGGTTTGACATCATTTATGGCGTATGACTGAGGACGGTAAAATGCTCATCAATTTAGATAAAACTGTTCCGTTGACAGTATTATCGATGAGATCGTAACCAATAACAAATCGAGTCTGCTGCCTCTGAGATGGTGACTATGGATGCATTATAAGGCTATTTAAAAAAACACCACAGTTAATATAGTGATTGCAAGGCACCAGGTACCTCATGCTGATAGGACTGAAGGATCTAATAACTGGATATTACTGAATGTGCTCAAAATCATGACCAAGCTCCTGCTCACAGAGTTTGCACCTGGAGTGCTCAGGACTGGGAGATCCGTCACCTGTAGCCACCTGCCACAGGTAACGGTAACCCAATCTGATCTTGGCAACTACTGTGTCGCACAGTCTGGTGGACGTTTTGTGCTGCCCATAAACATAGGTTTCAGATCTGAACAAATCATAACATTTTATTCTGGTGCTTACAGGTCGTTGGGAGTCAGTAATTTCTCTCCTATTAGATCTGAGTGTTTGGAACAATATAGTTTTGATAACCATAGATGGGGATACCTAAGTCTAATTCAACTCTTGTGACACGCTAATTTGGTTGCAATGCCTCTCATTATGAAGGGTTATATTTGTGTGTGATGGTATCCATACAAAGGAGATTGGAAACCCTTTACTCTTGTGCAGCGATTAGATCACACATAATTGCTAGTATGAGGTTCTTGTCGATCTCCAGGAGAAGTTTTCAATTGATTCAAGACCTTGAATCACAATTCCTCCTCCTATGTTTTTTAATATTCTGGTAGCTAGTTGTAATGCCGCTAGTTCTGCTTGTGTGGAGGTCAGCCCGTGTTTAACCTGACATTGATAGTCTATGTGCAAATATTATTTCTATAAAAGCTACATGCTGCTGTAGTCCGTCCAGTAGAGATTGGACTGAGAGGTCGGTGTAGACACAGTGCTCGTGAAATGTTAAATTTCGATGAAGGAGGCAATTGTTTCGAGTGTGACTGTTTTGAAAAGAGCAAGATTCTCATTACCTTTCTGGTGATGGGTGTGTATGATACTTGAGTTTGATAAGATTGTAGGCATTTTTAGTCAGCCATTTATCACAAAACGAGCGAGTTGGTATGTTGGCACAAGTCAATAGGGTGTTAACAGTACTGAATAATTTGTCTCTGAGCAATGCAGGAGATGTAAGGTTTCTCATGACTTTAAGGCAAAGGTTCGTGTTGACTTGCATGATTCTCTCTAGTATGGTTGGAAGCTTCAGTTCTTCCCTCATGTTGATGATTCTTGTGCATCTTGGGGCACCAAGAATTATCCTCATGGCTTCATTCTGTACTACTTCAAGTTTGTCCAACACAGGCGAGGAGGTTAAGTAGGCTCAAGGCATGATAATTCAACTAGAAATCTGATAAACATCACGTTGCACAATCTAGCATATATAATATTGATACCAATATTCTTACCAGTAAATGTTTTCAGTGTAAAATGGTTTCTTTTTAACCTACGATGTAGATACTGTATTGGTGAAGTGTCCCAAACACACTCTACGGGATTCAAGCGCCACATTTCACTTACTAAACTTTAATATCCGCGAGACAACGAAAAACGAATCACCTGTTTATCACAACAAAGTATACAACTGCAGGTTGAAACAGAGTGTGAGGCACAACGTGACCACTGAGTATTAAAAGGGTGGTTACCGTGGGCTATTGATTCCAAACCGAATTGGAAAATAATGAGTACCCATCCACATTGTTCACGTTGATGTTTAAGAATAAGGACCCTCTAAAAGTTATGAAAGTTGAGTAACGCTGCGAGAACCAGGTAGCGCTGGGAGAACCAGGTAGCGCTGGGAGAACCATGTAGCGCTGGGAGAACCAGGTAGCGCTGGGAGAACCAGGTAACGCTGTAATGGTCAAAATCAGGCAGTACAAGGAACGGTTCAACGCCACGTGAACCGCCCATCAATTAGAAAGACTATTGTTCGCTTTCCCCCCTCTGACGTAAGCATCAAAGAGAGCTCTTAATAAACCCGTGTTCCACGCTGACGATATTACTTTTTGGTGAACACGACAATGGCTCTCCCGACCCACGCCCCCCCCCACTCCGACGCCCCCCCCCCCCACTCCAGACTGTCAACTCATAAGAAACAACCAATATGTCTAACACACTAGGTAGTTAACGGCAGTGTTGTGTTTATGATTGGTTGTGTGGGGGTGTGTGACTAATTATAGTAGGTTGTATGAGGTGCGCCACACATCCTGTCGCCTCCGCTTTAAAGAGGTTTTGTTTACCGACCTACGCGCGCGCGCGCTCTCGTTGTGTGTGTGTGGTGTGTGTGTGGGTGTGTGTGTGTGTGTGTGTGTGTGTGTGGTGTGTGTGTGTGGTGGTGGTGTGTGTGTGTGGTGGTGGTGTGTGTGGTACTCGCCTAGTTTGTACTCACCTAGTTGTGCTTGCGGGGGTTGAGCTTGGCTCTTTGGTCCCGCCTCTCAAACACACACTCACACACACACACACACCACACACACACACACACACACACACAAACACACACACCACACACACACACACACTCTACACAAACCCCTACACACACCTAGCTGTAATTCGAAGTTAGGGAGCGAGTGTAGAGAGGTCACACTTACCTGCTCTAGCTCTGAGAATTTTCTTGCAGAAGGTTCCACATGGAGGACATTATAGCAGCCATGACGGCCAAGGTTGTGGTGGTGTCAGCGATGGTGGTGGTGGTGTCAGCGATGGTGGTGGGGTGGTGTCAGCGGTGGTGGTGGTGTGGTGGTGACGAGTGGCAGGCTTCCTCCGTGGCTGACTCTCTCCTTTCTCCCTGTCTCTCTCATATCTTATCTATCTCTCTCTCTCGTCGCATATGACTTGGTTCTTTCCCCCGATCATTCCCTCCCTACGTCCAAACGCCTGCTTCAAAACAAAACACAGTTCCTCTTCAGGAGAGAGAGAGTGAAGCTGGTCAGCTTGACCGAGAGAGTTTGCCCTTGACAGCTTTAAGCTTAAGATTCAAGATTGGATTAATGATTCGTTTCCTGAGATTGGTATTTTAATTCTAAAAGCAAAAATAATAAAAATAATAATAATACCAATAAAGATAAAAAAATATATACTAATGAAAGCCCCAATGAACGCTATCAAGTCAGTACGTCAATGACGCAATTAGCGACGCAATGGCTACATTTCGGTGCGTTATTTATGCGCTTCTGCAGTCAATTCGGTCGCCACATGGTGCGTCACTGGCGTCACATACTGTGACGTGTTATCATGAGGGATTGTGGTGATGTTCCGTTATTTAAGCACGTTATTATTCCCCCCATCCCGCAGCATAATACCGTCCCGCCTCTCTCCCTCCATTGATACCAGGCATTACAACTGCCTCACCACCAACATTTGAGAGTGCACTCCACCCCCAACACAAGTGTGTGATAAACAAACTCCCCAAACTCGCTTCCCTCCTCCATCCTCTACCTCCCTCACCCCCCACAACCTCACCTCACCCCCACAACCTCACCTCACCCCCCCCCAAACCTCACCTCACCCCCCCCCACAACCTCACCTCACCCCCCCACAACCATTTCTCTTTCTTTACACAAGATGTTTGAATGTTGTTCTCAATACAATCATCGATTTTATTTACGTTCCCCCTCGTCCTCCCTGGCTACTGTCCCTCCCCCCTCGTCCTCCCTGGCTACTGTCCCTCCCCCCCTCGTCCTCCTGCTACTGTCCCTCCCCCCTCGTCCTCCCTGGCTACTGTCCCTCCCCCCTCGTCCTCCTGGCTACCGTCCCCCTCGTCGTCCAAGTGAACAAAGTCAGGTCAGCATCTTAGGTGGAAGCGAGTAGATTTGGCGGACTCTTCAACCGTAAAATAACATTATATGGGTCTTACCCATCTTAAAGTGTTGGTTTAGACTGGTTCGAACCTCCCTGTTGACCTTTTCCACCATAGGTGAAGCTCGGTCAACCTCGTATCCACGAAATATAGTACCCATTTAGCTTGATAATGACCTATTGTCACTCTTGTCTAGCCGATGCTTAATCACTCATCCAGAACCAGGTCCCGACGACCCCTGGCCACCACAACCAGGTCCCCGACGACCCCCTGGCCACCACAACCAGGTCTCCGACGACCCCTGGCCACCACAACCAGGTCCCGACGAACCCCTGGCCACCACAACCAGGTCCCGACGACCCCCTGGCCACCACAACCAGGTCCCGACGACTCCTGGCCACCACAACCAGGTCCCGACGACCCCCTGGCCACCACACCAGGTCCCGACGACCCCCTGGCCACCACAATCAGGTCCCGACGACCCCCTGGCCACCACCACCAGGTCCCGACGACTCCCTGGCCACCACAACCAGGTCCCGACGACTCCCTGGCCACCACAACCAGGTCCCGACGACCCCCTGGCCACCACAACCAGGTCCCGACGACCCCCTGGCCACCACAACCAGGTCCCGACGACCCCCTGGCCACCACAACCAGGTCCCGACGACTCCCTGGCCACCACAACCAGGTCCCGACGACTCCCTGGCCACCACAACCAGGTCCCGACGACCCCTGGCCACCACAACCAGGTCCCGACGACTCCCTGGCCACCACAACCAGGTCCCGACGACCCCCTGGCCACCACAACCAGGTCCCGACGACCCCCTGGCCACCACAACCAGGTCCCGACGACCCCCTGGCCACCACAACCAGGTCCCGACGACTCCCTGGCCACCACAACCAGGTCCCGACGACCCCCTGGCTACCACAACCAGGTCCCGACGACCCCCTGGCTACCACAACCAGGTCCCGACGACCCCCTGGCCACCACAACCAGGTCCCGACGACTCCCTGGCCACCACAACCAGGTCCCAACGACCCCCTGGCCACCACAACCAGGTCCCGACGACCCCCTGGCCACCACAACCAGGTCCCGACGACCCCCTGGCCACCACAACCAGGTCCCGACGACCCCCTGGCCACCACAACCAGGTCCCGACGACCCCCTGGCCACCACAACCACGTCCTGACGACCCCCTGGCTACCACAACCAGGTCCCGACGATCCCCCTGGCCACCACAACTCGGGAGGAGAGAAGAAACGGAGGGGGACATGATCGGAACATACAGAATACTGAGACGATCTGACAAGATGGACAACGACAGCCTCTTTTAGAGAAGAAGGAAATCGATCCACCCTGGCTACCGTCCCCCCTTCGTCACAAGGAAGGGGGGGGGGAGACGATGAGTAAGTGAACATATCTGTTTACTTATGATTTTGAAAGTTAGCAAAATCTATCAAAACATTAAATGTATAACTCGATACTCAATTAATCCATGGAATAACCGAGATCTATCAACAGATTTCATGAAAGGCACCAAAGATAGTGTACGTTCTGCGTTATTCAAACATTTAATACTGGAAAGCGTCAAAGAGTGTTCAGGTTATGGGTAACGATGTGTATCAGTGCTATACCGACATGTCTGTTTAAGGTGGAAGATGGACCGGATGTGTATGTAATATATTCAAACCATCTGGCCACCACCACCGCCACCCGGCCACCACCACCACACCCACCCGGCCACCTCCACACCCACCCACCCGGCCGCCACAATGTATACTGCACAAAACTAACATTTACTTTCCTCCTGATACGGGCCCCGAGCAGCGCCATACAGTAATCTCTCATTTAGCGGATGGACGACTTGCTGCTTCTACCCCTCCATCCCCCTCACCCTCGAGATCTCGCCCTCAAGTGCCTCCCTCGCCCTCGAGGTCTCGCCCTCAAGTGCCTCCCTCGCCCTCGAGGTCTCGCCCTCAAGTGCCTCTCTCGCCCTCCATCAATTACTCCATAACCCCCCCCCCCAAGCCTTCAACCCCCCCCATCTTACACAAGCACCAGTTAGTACCTGGTTCACGAATTGTCAAGTTGAGGCTATCAACAACATCATCATGCTGTTACATGACGCTGTCGTCCAAGTCGGTGGTCATACTTTGTCCTTCCCGCCAACCACAACAGGAGAGAGATCTAGGGGTAAGCAATTCACATATCGAGATAATGGTGGTGGTGGCATTTATAAGACTTGGGGTTAGTGTTGGGTTACCTGCCGTCGCCTGCAAGTTGCGGCAAGGGAACTTCACCGACTCACAGGTAACAGTTTATGGCTAAAAAATCATAAAACTCAAGAATTCCGCTTTTAACTCAGACAAAACTCCACTTAACCTGAGTATCATCAGAGGCTGTCTTGGCCTCATGGCGACTCCCAACACTTGTACAGCGCTCAAACCACTGTCTGCGATTTCGTCCTATGCTCAAATGGCCTCCTAAATCTATATTTCTGTACCATTTTATCTGCTAACTATCTTTAGCCATGTCCAGCTCAATGTTTTACCTTTTGAAATTACTTGCGCAGTTTAAGGGTTAACACCACGAGGACCTGTCAGTCAGTCAGCCCACAAGTAAGATTGTGGAAAGACCTTCAGTAAACACGACAAATCTTACTAAACTACAACCAATCCGGCCTACGAGTCTTTCAATTTACCACTCCGTAAAATTGCAGTTGTTTTGCCTAACCCGAAACATACAATCCAAGCCATCTATCTTGCCTATTGAGGTCGATGCACAGAAAACGTCAATATTAGTGGGTTTAATTTGTATAAATACGTTGCATTTTTACCGGAATGGTCGTTTCCGTAAGAAAAAAAAGAGAGGGCGTATGAGGTGAGAAGACGGGTTGACCAAGCGTGTGCAGTCTAATGCCTCCGGAATCCACAGTGAAAGTCTTGAACAAATAAAAATCAGTGACATGAAAATAAGGTATTGTGTGCACTCGTGCGTGCGTGTGTGTGTGTGTGTGTGTGTGTGTGTGTGTGTGTGTGTGTGTGTGTGTGTGTGTGTGTGTGTGTACTCGCCTAATTGTGCTTGCGGGGGTTGAGCTCTGGCTCTTTGGTCCCGTCTCTCAACCGTCAATCAACAGGTGTACAGGTTCCTGAGCCTACTGGGCTCTAACATATCTACACTTGAAACTGTATGTAGTCAGCCTCCACCACATCACTGCCTAATGCATTCCA
>WNGS01135237.1:18279340-18297572 GCA_020271785.1 Procambarus virginalis
AAACTATTCTTTTGGGTACGGCTCCTATTCTCTAATACTCAAAAGGCCCCCTTAGGGACGGTTGCAACCCATCAGGGCATAACATTATCCAAGAGGAAAACGGTAATTCATGCAACCAACCAAATAATCCATATGTCACTGATAACGTAATAATCCATTGATCACTGATAACGTAATAATCAGTTAAGGGAACGCGGGACCGCCAAAACCAGACATCACATCCCTTCCAAATGGATCAACTACATTACCCAATATAATTACATCGCCCGTTGGTCGGAAATTATGATTTCCATTAATTGACGAAATAAATTATGTATCAAGCATTTCAATCAGTTAATGATCGATATTAATAATCCATGACCCGAGAATGTGGCACACGGCGCTAGTGACCGAGTGCGGCCAGGCGCATGCGCAAGGCTGCGCAAGACATGTGCATGCGCAAAATCCTGCTAACATATATTATTTTATAAATAACTAACCGTATCATTATTAACGAGCTGTTATAAACTGTTGAGACCGTAATAAAGTAACAGTGAAAGTGATGTACGATGAACTAACTTCTACTTCAAGAACAACTGGAGTAATTACTGGAGACAGCCTCTGTAAAACTCACCCCTGTTTATGATCTCAAACTGTCACAGATCACTAGAGAAACACTGAACAGCAAACTGAACACACTAGCTTTAGACGATTTAATATAGCAAATGTAAAGGCGTGAGAACAACCCTTGGCTGTTGTAAGAAGCGTGAGATCGCTTTATGAGTTCAAGCTTAGCTAGGCTTTCAAGCGCAGCTAGGCTTTCAAGCGCAGCTAGGCTTGACAAGTACAGTATAAGTCTGGGCGGATATCAAGGACTGCCGGCGCCTCGTCTGGACCCAGTAGGCCTTCTGCGGTGACCTTTAATATTATGTTCTCAAGTCCAAGTACGTTTATTGAGACGATAAATACCTCTCAAAAGGATAGAGTAGCTTAAGCTATTTCTAACCTCCCTATATTATTATGTTCTTTTGCTGAGCGGCGCCGTGGAGCGATCCCTACAACACTGGCTCCACACCTGCCAGTCAATCACACACATCATTTGCATATCAACTATATTCATCTATCACACCATAATTTATTATTATTGTTGTTGTCAAGAAGTTTAAACAGGAGATACGAAGTCAGTCTATCACAAAATTAGTGTCATGGTCAATTTTCTAACTTACATTCCACCCCCCCCCTGCCCAACCACTTGGGCCGGATGGTACAGCGACGGTCTTGCTTCATGCAGGTCGGCGTTCAATCCCCGACCGTCCAAGTGGTTGGGCACCATTCCTTTCCCCTCGTCCCATCCCAAATCCTTATCCTGACCCCTTCCCAGTGCTATATAGTCGTAATGGCTTGGCGCTTTCCCTGGTAGTTTCCTTCCTTCCTTCCACCCCCCCCCCTCTTTTTTTGGGCAGGGATATTCCTGCGCGGGCCCTAAGCCTCTGGCTGGCCCACTAAGTGTTGCTTGTTACTGTTTTACTTGGGTGGAGTATGAGTATTTACGACTCGTATGGTCGCTTCAGCAAGATTTTGTCACATGTGTTTAACAACTTCTGCTCTGTTGAATCTAAGTTGAAATCTTATTGGGTTTGTAACTGTGCACTGTGTTAGATAATGTTCCAGTGGTCTGTCGGCATTTCTCCACAGTGATGACATTTCCTCTCATCTTCCGGAACCTGTGACTCCTGTTAGCAGGCTGAGAGCTTTCCCTTCCCATAGCTCATGGTAAACCTTGCCCACTACTTTTCCTGTAACACGACCCGCCAATCGTTCAACAACCAGGTACCCAATTATTACTGGGTGAACAGAGGCACACAGTTAAGGATTGGGGCCTAGTCAATCCATCCTGGCCAGGATACGAACCAAGGCCAAATCGTTTGCGAAGCGCGGGGTGAGGTGTTACCAACTACGGCACTGGGAACTGTTCAACACACGACCGCCGGACCCAACCCTGATGCCTGTAAACTCTTCATAGATCATTTCTCCCAATAAGTCACTCTGGTGACGTGGCAACATGGCTTCAGCAATAGAACATCGGTAATAGTGAGTAAACAAAGACACACAACACAATAACATATCCAAAATTAAATTTGTTTGCCATTTGTAATAATCTAACAATAATGAAGGCGCTCAATAATCCTACCTACGGGTTCCAGGCCAAGTGCACAGTTTGTTGACACACGTCTTACCGTGAAAGACGGCGCCTTCCTCAAGCAGCGACTGCCACATGCCAGCCGCCTGCGACCTGGAGTGGACGGTGGAGGAGAGGGAGAGGAGCCACTCCGTCAGTTCGGTGCCCACGCCGCACCTGGGCTGGACGACGCCGCGGTGTCGTCGGTCGCGCAGGAGGTGCGGAGCTCGCGCCAGCAGCAAGGTCCTCAGCACCCACGCCGCCTCGCACACCTTCACGCTGGGGGCCTGCCGGAGGAGCAGCACAGCGTCAGGAGGAAAAGTTTGTGATAGGCGAACCTTCGAGCAGGTAGTGAAGTGTTGCCATGGACGTTGGTGTTGCATAGCTTATGTAAATGATTATTACTGATGTGCGAAGCGTCGTCGATGAAAGCTAGAGGCACAAATGATTAATAAAGAAATATTGTTTCATCATGATACTACCCGGGTGGTACAAGCAAGAGCAAGATGGAAGCGGAACCTAACCCCCCCCCCCCACACTGTACAGTTTCAAAAGCTGGTACAAGAAGCCAGGAAGTCGGGCGTCATAAGCCTGGTCGTGTGAGCACCACCAGGCGAGTACACACCGAATCCCTCAAAATCCGAATTCTTTAACCAAGACAAAATATGCACTTGTATGCGAACTGCAGTGACTTACTACACGGTGCGCGCGGCCACTCTAAAACCTGAAGGCTTCGCAAGATTGTGTTCTCACCCTTGCAGGATTCTTGAGGAGCGGATCACCATATTCAAACGACACATTCAATCATCAGTCTTTTCAAGGGCAGGTTGTGGAGCTTTTTCTTCACCGAGTGGTTTTGTTTAATTTTCGTTAGGTTGTTCATCTTGAGACAGCAACATTTGTAACAACATTCTAACACCAACATTAACACAAGACATACAAGTAACCCATTGCATCTTTACTGCTCATTATAATCAATTAATATTCAATAACGTAAATAAGAAAGAAACTAATAGATCGTGGACACCTTTTTATAAAGCATCAAAACCTTTATTGCTCACAAGTTTAACGTATCTAATCCATAGCTAATCGTCTGAATCCACACAGGCAGTAAGTGTACCGTTGGCTGTAAATATAAATCCAATAACAGGTTTTGATGGGAGATCTGTCGAATTTCCATCCAAGGAAGTCATCCGCACGCAACCGTTCCGTTGGACGCGTGATGTGTGTTGGAGAGTATTGCGCGCAGCCGTCATCACCGTATTTGAGGAAGGATATTGACAAATTGTGAAGTGTTGAGCACCGAGCGACGCAGATGACACCCGGACTAAGGACCAAATCTCCTGCAACTCCTTTTCAAATCGCTGTATTTACTCAGCCTTGTATGGCGAGGAATGACGCCCAGCTTGATCAAATATTAAAAATTGCCAGAGTAGCATGACAAACATTATTCAGGGAAATTTGCTTAAATATTGACTCAGTTAAACATATTGGCCAACAGCAGTTTGAAAATTATAGACAAACTATTTAAATCTAAGGAATGACAATATTTTGTATTATTAATGCAAACAGTAAGTCACAATAACGGGGCTGATCACTAAACACCCAACACACACTTTTTGAAATCAAAGAAATGTTTCGGCCCGTCCTCGACGTTTATCAAATTGTGTAATGGATTAATTATTTAATCGTGTGGTACAGATATGGAACAATTAGTGAGATATATTCTATTTCTCTTTATAATCAGCGCTTACTTTTTCCCACCATCATAAATGAGCCTTCCGTAAAGTTTTAAGCTCCAATGGTCTCCAACTTTATACTGCTACAACTATAGCTGGCTATTATATCTTGTCTAAATGAAAAACTTAAGACAGCTGCAGTGCAATGTTATAATTTGTGCATTGTGATTTGAATCTAAGAACACGGTACCCACATCAGCATTCAACAAAGACTAACACTAAATACGGTAAAGATCACCCAATGGCTGAGCGGGGAAGTGGGGGGGGGGGGAGAGGGACTGGAGAAGAATAGGTGTGGGGAGGGTGGGGCGGGGGTGGGGAGAAATTGATTTAAGTGGGAGTGCGCGCGCGCCACGGCTTGTCGACTGGTCAGTGGGTCCGTGAGGCAGGTACACAGACGTGGTACTTCACTACGTACAACCATTAACATCAAGCCCATTGTTGCAGTGATTGGTGGAGAGCAGATCTGAGCTGTTAGTATGGTCACCGAGGGGTTGAGACAGTCTCCAGGGCAGATTGTGCCGAGTTAACCGAGATAGTTATTAGAAGAATGTAATTTATTTGTACATGGGGTTGTGGTGGTGGGTCTTGTGTTGAAGAGGTCGTGTGTGCTTCTAGGTCTTCTGAGTGTGTTGGTAAAGAAGTTGATTTGTAGTTCACGTGTTAACAGTGTCAGTTTGTGTGTGTGTGTGTCATCTAATTTTAGTTTGTTTTTGCTGCAAGTGACAGTGCAAGTGGAGCCTAAGTTAACCGGAGACGAACGAGTTCTTTGTATAAGTGAATTTTGGTGCTAGTTTGTGGGCTGAGGTGATGTGAACAGTTTACCTAGTGTTTGGTGGGCTGTGACATGTTTGTGTTGTGTATATGTACGCGTAGTTTATAACGAAGTGTTAGGCCCGGTACAGTGGTCGATGGCCAGACAGAAATGTGTATAGGATTTGGAGAGTAGAGTAGAGTTGACAGGAACAGTGTTTTCGTGTTTCTTTTTTGGCAAAACTTGTGATTTTGTTTTTAACATTCTTTCTATTATGACGGCAGCTGGTTTTCTATATCTGCCAAAACGTACAAAATAAGGGGTATTAAAACGCATGAACCCAAGCCACCCGTCTAACCTATCCAACCTACGCACAGAAATGCAGATATTTGCGAGCCGCTACTTTTCATGGTGCTCCTTATTTTGTACGTTGGGACCATAACGTACAAAATGCGACGTACGAGATGGAGAGGCCATGGGCCATACCCTGGAGGAGACGACGACGAGCATGCTGGGTAGACGCACTCGGCTCATCTCACTCTCGCCTGCCTTCTTCAGGTTGGTGCTATAAGTTTCAGTAGCTGAGGATAGTGGCGTTGTGGCTGTTCTTCGCTCTCGTTGTTTGCAATACTTGAAACCTCCACTATTCGTGGCTAGGTGGCTTGTCATGCCGAGCCTGGCCATGTTTGACAAACACGGCTTGTCATGCCGAGCCTGGCCATGTTTGACACACACGGCTTGTCATGCCGAGCCTGGCCATGTTTGACAAACACGGCTTGTCTTGCCGAGCCTGGTCATGTTTGACACGTGGCCTGATGGTGCACCATGCCAAGCCTACACATCTGATCAGTCCCAGTACCTTGAGTCAGGTTGTGTGACTATGTAACATTAATATTAGTCTCTCTGGCAGACGCTATTGTATCACGACAACTCCGTAGTTCCCACCGACGCGTCACCAGGTATAAACATGCACAACCACCATAAATCCACAGTCGTTGCTCACTATATCCAGTCTTAACCATTTCAGTTGCACCGAGCAACGAGATGCGTAATGATCATACTGTCAACCCATTTTTAACACTTAGTGTATCTTATATTTACATAAAACATACGCCTTTGTATTCTTTATATGTATATGTGTATAAGAAGTATTTGCACGAGAATTCTACGCTGGTCCTCGTACAACCCTCGACCGAATGGCATCGTCTTGAATAACCAGGACTAATTTGTAGTTTGTCCACCAATTAGTACAATGTGAGGGAGCGAAGGAGCGCAGCATACACGCCGTTTACAGCCAACAACGGTTCGTCAACGGATCTGTTATTGTGTTAAGGCCCGTGTCTAAAATTATTGCAACCTAGTCAAGCCTAGCCCCGTGTAACCTGATCTAGCCTACTCTTAAGTGTTGTACGAGGCTGTTTAGCACGCTCCTTAACGAGTTTTAAGCGAGAGACTCGTATACACACTGTACCATATGGCTAGTTATCTGGGCTGCCCACCATACCCTGGACTATACAGCATACCATCCGGGCTGCCCACCATACCCTGGACTATATAGCATACCATCTGGGCTGCCTATCATACCCTGGACTATATAGCATACCATCCGGGCTGCCCACCATACCCTGGACTATACAGCATACCATCCGGGCTGCCCACCATACCCTGGACTATACAGCATACCATCCGGGCTGCCCACCATACCCTGGACTATACAGCATACCATCTGGGTTGCCCACCTCTACACATTAACTTACACTGACCCAACATTTTATAGGGTGGCGTAGTAGAATTGTCGGCTTCATTCTCTACTTACAATCAGGACCCAGGATTGGATTTCTAGGCATGAAATGGCTGAGCACTCTTTTTACAAAATGTCCCTGTTCACCTAGAAGTAAATAGGTACCTGGGAGTTAGACGGCCGCTGCGGGCTGCTTCCTGGGGATGTGTACTCACCTAGTTGTGCTTGCGGGGGTTGAGCTCTGGCTCTTTGGTCCCGCGCCTCAACCGTCAATCAACAGGTGTACAGGTTCCTGAGCCTATTGGGCTCTATCATATCTACACTTGAAGCTGTGTATGGAGTCAGCCTCCACCACATCACTTCCTAATGCATTACATTTGTCAACCACTCTGACACTAAAAAAGTTCTTTCTAATATCTCTGTGGCTCATTTGGGCACTCAGTTTCCACCTATGTCCCCTAGTGCGTGTGCCCCTTGTGTTAAGTAGCCTGTCTTTATCAACCCTGTCGATTCCCTTGAGAATCTTGAATGTGGTGATCATGTCCCCCCTAACTCTTCTGTCTTCCAACGAAGTGAGGTTTAATTCCCGTAGTCTCTCCTCGTAACTCATACCTCTCAGCTCGGGTACTAGTCTGGTGGCAAACCTTTGAACCTTTTCCAGTTTAGTCTTATGCATGACTAGATATGGACTCCATGCTGGAGCCGCATACTCCAAGAATGGTCTGACATATGTGGTATATACTGTTCTGAAAGATTCCTTACACAAGTTTCTAAATGCCGTTCTTATGTTAGCCAACCTGGCATATGCTGATGTTTTTCTCTTGCTATGAGCTTCAGGGGACAGGTCTGGCGTGATATCAACCCCCAGGTCTTTCTGACTCTTGAAGTATTTCATCTCCCAAATGATACCTTGTATCTGGTCTCCTGCTTCCTACCCCTATCTTCATTACATTACATTTGCTTGGGTTAAACTCTAACACCCATTTGTTCGACCATTCCTGCAGCTTGTCCAGGTCTTCTTGAAGCCTCAAGCTGTCCTCCTCTGTCTTAATCCTTCTCATAATTTTGGCGTCGTCAGCAAACATTGAGAGGAATGAGTCTATACCTTCTGGGAGATCATTTACGTATATCAGAAACAGGATAGGTCCGAGTACAGAGCCCTGTGGGACTCCACTGGTGACTTCACGCCAATCTGAGGTCTCACCCCTCACTAACTCTCTGCTTCTTATTGCTTAGGTACTCCCTTATCCACTGGAGCGCCCTACCAGTTACTCCTGCCTGTTTCTCCAGCTTATGCATCAGCCTTTTATGGGGTACTGTGTCAAAGGCTTTCCGACAGTACAAAAAAATGCAGTCCGCCCATCCTTCTCTTTCTTGCTTAATCTTTGTCACCTGATCGTAGAATTCTATCAAGCCTGTAAGGCAAGATGTACCCTCCCTGAACCCATGTTGATGGGTTGTCACGAAGTCTCTTCTCTCCAGATGTGTTACTACGTTTTTTCTCACAATCTCCTCCATCACCTTGCATGGTATACAAGTTAAGGACACTGGCCTGTAGTTCAGTGCCTCTTGTCTGTCACCCTTTTTGTATATTGGTACTACATTAGCAGTCTTCCATATTTCTGGTAGGTCTCCCGTTTCCAGTGACCTACTATACACTATGGAGAGTGGCAAGCAAAGTGCTCTTGCACACTCTTTCAATACCCATGGTGAGATTCCGTCCGGCCCAACAGCGTTCCTCACGTCCAGCTCCAATAGGCGCTTCTTGACCTCATCTCTTGTAATTTCGAACCTTTATAAGGTCACCTGGTTTGCTGCCACCTCTCCTAGTGCCGTGACTTCTCCCTGTTCTATTGTAAAGACCTCCTGGAACCTTTTGTCGAGTTCTTCACACACCTCTGTCATTCTCTGTGTACCTGTCCTCGCCCATCCTAAGTTTCATCACCTGTTCCTTCACTGTTGTCTTCCTCCTGATGTGACTGTGTAGTAGCTTTGGTTCAGTCTTGGCTTTGTTAGCTATATCATTTTCATACCTTTTCTCAGCTGCTCTTCTCACACTGACATACTCGTTCCTGGTTCTCTGGTATCTCTCTCTACTTTCTTGTGTTCTGTTATTACGGGAGTTCCTCCATGCCCTTTTGTTCAGCTCCTTTGCTTTCATACATTCCCTATTAAACCACGGATTCTTTTGCTTCTCAGTTTTTTCCTGTCGGGCTTTGACAAACCTGCTTACAGCCTCCTGATACTTTTGGGTGACATAGTCCATCATGTCTTGTACGGACTTGGTTCCGAGTTCTGTGTCCCAATGTATATCCGTTAGGAATTTATTCATCTCCTCAGTTTCCCTTTCGGTACGCCAGCCCTTTGTTTCCCAGTTCTTTTTTGGGGGGTGATAATTCCTAGCTCAACCAAGTACTCAAAGCTCAATACACTGTGATCACTCATTCCCAAGGGGGGCTTCCAACTTAACTTCCCTTATATCCGACTCATTTAGGGTAAATATCAGATCAAGCACGGCTGGTTCATCCCCTCCTCTCATTCTTGTCGGTCCCTTGACGTGTTGACTTAGAAAGTTTGTTGCCACATCCAGCAGCTTAGCTCTCCATGTGTCTGGGCATCCATGTGGGTCTCTGTTCCCCCAATCTGTGTGTGTGTGTGTACTTACTTACCTATCTGGTACCTGTGTGTGTGTGTGTGTGTGTGTGTGTGTGTGTGTGTGTGTGTGTGTGTGTGTGTGTGTGTGTGGGTGTGTGTGGTGTGTGTGTATTAGTGTTAGACAAATATATGTAGTAGACAAAAAAATGTTAGAAAGGCGAGGTCCAAGGGCTAATAGCTCGACTCTGCAGGCCCAAATAGTAAATACAAATAGTAAACACACACACACACACACATACCTAGGAGTGCCTATGCTGCACAGATTCACAAATTACAGATTCCCTGCACAGATTAGGCTCATCAGTTACTCTTCCATTTTTAATCATGCCATTTGGGCTAACTTAATACAAAACGTGAAGTTTTGGGTCCAACACGTACATGTGTGTTCGTTTGGCTAAACAGTTGCTGCAAGTACTGTTATTGGAGGATGGACGAGAATATGTACGATCTATCAAACAATTACAGTTTGGCTTGGTGTTGGCTGCCACAGACTATACAACTATATTATTGCGTCTGGCGCCAAGTCATACCTAGTCGTAATGGGTTGGCTCTTCACCCGATAGTTCCCTTCCCCCCCTTGGTGTTGGCCTTAAGACCTATCAACCTCTGCTCTGGAGGGTTATTAAGGCCACTTCAAGTACTTACCGACCAACAAGCAATTGTACTTGTTGGCCTAACCACACACTAGAAAGTGAAGGGACAATCGACTTGAGAATGGTCCAGGACGGACCGAAACGTCGTCGTCCCTTCACTTTCTAGTGTGTGGTTTGGTCACCATATTTCAGCCACGTTATTTTGACTCCTCGTTTGCAAGCAATTGTGCTTGCTTGTGAACATAACTCAGACTAAGTAAATCCTTAGTGTATGTACACTAAGAATCGCGGTACATCTGTATGCACATATCTCTGTATATAGTGCTTTTGAAAATTTCAACCACACTAATATATTAATAAATTAACGTGTATTAATGTGGCTACTTGTTGCATTATACAACCTACATCATACATCTGTTGCCTACAGTCCAGAGGTCATAGAGACCTCTGGTGGTGTGAATGTTACAAACACGGCCTTCCATGTGGATATTACGCCACAACAAATCGCTGGTCAACAGAATATGACTTCTCATGACGTCATTTTTTATTCTTAACTAAATTTTAATCATCTCAAAATTATACTCAAACATCCTTAAACCACCATTATCTTAATCCTACAAACTGTATTACAGTTGTAATTTTGAGATAATTTTAAAATACATGTGCCAGTATCTGCCTTATACAGGAGGGGGGGGGGGAAGAGGCACAGAACACCCCACGCCTGGGGCCAGTCAGTTACCTACTCAATCTCACAGCATAGACTTGTTACTGTATTGTCTCCTAACTGCGGCATGATCTCCCACACTACATCACTGAATGCCCAGTTATTAGACCATTCAGACCCGTTGGCATGAGGTACCTGGAGCTTTGAAATTACTTTATTCACTCTCGTGTTCTTGAAGATATCCTCATATTGCACCCAAAATTTGCCAGTGCAGGCTACTGAACATATGGCCCTGTATGACTAACCATCCTGAGAGATGGGGACTTTTAGTATCACTGCTACTTTACTCACTCTTGTGTTGATGATGATATCCTCATAATGCACCCGGAGTCTGCCAGTGCAGACTACTTATCACATGCCTCTGTGTGACTAACCATCCTGTATATGATGGAGAATTTTTAGCACCGAGTAGCTAGCTTTTTTACACACTCTACTCCCCTTCATATAGTCAAGGGTAGCTGCACAAATGCAGATGTATCTAATGTATTAATAAAATTAAATCATCTTACAGACTGTGAAAACAGCTACACACAAACTCACTACATCAATGTATATCACATTTCTTAGCTAAGTGTAGAACATTGTCAAGAGTGAGTAGAGAGTTTTAGGCACGCTTGCTCTTAACCACTAGCACCAGTGTAAACAAACGCCGTTGTACCAGAACTAACGCCTTATATTCAACAATCCCCTGGCAAAGGCAGATATAATCATCTACACTTCAAAATAATGAGCCTCTTCTCAACACGAGGGATCATTGGCCAGGCTCCCGTCTGAGTGGGCTCCGGTTTTCAGTTAGGATAAGTTAATTGTGCACTTTTAAAAATATGGGCCAATTTATTTAATCGTGTTATAACAATCCATTATTATTATGTTGTTTAAGATTCGCTACCAAGAACAAAAAGTTCCAGGTAGCACGGGCTATGGTGAGCCCGTAGTTCTTCCATTATTAATAGCTGGGGGTTGTTTATTGGGGGAAACCCCAATAAAATACCAAGTGGTAGTTCGTAGTAAGTGACGAACTTTATAGTCAATAATCTATAAATCATATCCATATATATTCATATAAATTATATCAATTGAATTAAATAATTATCTTAATTATCAGTAAATAATAAATAATCAGTATTATCACTAGCATATTTATCATTCAAGTAATAATATTTACAAGATAACTAATTCATTCTCACCAATATCAAGTTGATGATGCTAATGATATATAATCAGTAACTATCCGTGTTAAAGTTACTTAATGTCTATCACAGTTATATATAATAACTATTAAAGAGAGCAAGCCTAGAGATGTTCAACAAAAATCAAGCAGATTTTGTGAACCAGTCCATTAGCAATAAATCCTCTTATTATTGCACGTAATCAATTATCTGAACTGATGTGATAAAATATTAAGTAAATTCCATTAAGTGCTCACCGTAGCCCTGCTTGATACCCGCTTGATGGGGTTCTGGGAGTAGTTCTACTCCCCAAGCCCGGCCCGAGGGCCAGGCTCGACTTGTGAGAGTTTGGTCCACCAGGCTGTTCCAGATACCCCGTGCTATCTGGAACTTTTGTTTCGACTAGCTGAATCGAAAACAACAAAAACAACCAACAGGTTCATGCCGTTTCTCAAATCGATAACCTTATTGAGACACATTAGTACTTAAGAAAACTGAGATACCTGATGAGCCTAGTCAACAAACTTCTCCTAGGCAACAGGGAACGCCTTGGCTTGACTACAGAAACAACTCTGGCCTTTTAATTCTTTTGTAGTGTATACTGATAGCAATTATTTGTTATTTAGTTTATAATCCCACATAATTATGGTAATATCTTAATCAATCGCATTTACAATGCGATTTACAATGGTATTTCCCCTCCCCCCCACATGGCGGCGTAATGTACTACAACGGTACTGATCAGGTGACGCCCAGAGCAGATACAAGGTTGGTGCATGATACAGTTGGTGCATGATAGTGTTACAATACACCTACACCCAAACCTTTGGTGTCTAGTGTCACCCCCAGCCTCCACCACCTATCCCTATCCCCAGCCTCCACCGTATATCCCCACCCCCAGCATCCACATCCCCCCCCCCCTGCCTCCTCCTCCACGTCTCCCACTCTCCAGCATGGGCAGGGGGGACGGTGGGAGTTCATCTACGCCACTGGGAAGGGAGGGAAGGTGGTGGTGGTGGTTTATCAAGGCCACCATAATACACTGGGTGAAGGACAGGTGGACGACATCCCTGGGTTCATATTCCCACCGGGGCGGGCGCCCTGGGCGGGAGTGTCGCGTTACCGTGCGTGTGTGACCTCCATTCCACCGTGAGGCGGACACACACAAGGGGACGGAAGTGACGCTCAGCCTGGGGTCCCCTGGAGGGGAAGAAGGGGGGGGGGCAACTAACCTTGAGCAGGCGAGGGGCATGTACTCCACTTACACGGGCTCAGGTCACTCACAAGGTTACACATTTACAATGGTTCAGACCATTTACAAGAGCTCAAGCCATTTGCAAGGGTACAGGTCATTTACAAGGGCACAGGCTATTTACAAGGGCACAAGCCATTTACAAGGGCACAACCCATTTACAAGGGCACAGGCCATTTCGTACATAAAGTTAATTTTTGTTGTTGCTGAAGCTGGGTTTTGTCTTCACCAGTCACTGCGATGGGATGCCATCACCAGCATAAACACTTTCATCCAATGCTGTTCACATACACATAAAGCACTGGCGTTTAATGTTTGTATGTACATGCTGCACACGATGGAAGGCTCAGGCAACAGCTTCTAGTCCTGCCTTCATCTTTTAGTTCACCGACATCACTCAGTTGTCACATTTAGTTACGCAGCGAGTTCCGTTTCAACAACTTCTGCCACTTTCCCGACCTTTGAAGATTGACTGCCAATTCCTTTTAAGAATTGTCATGTCCTCATACTTTGTCCTTCACCATTTTTTTTCCCACTTCCAGCGACTGCGTGTGAGACCATGAACTAGTCGTTCCCACCCACCGCTTCCCATATTCCTTTTAGTTTTGTATGAATGTTTTGTTGAGCTGCTTCTAATTTGCTCGTTATGTTGTCCATTTCTTGCTATATAATATCCCCGTCAGTTTTCTCTTCCATGATACTCTCTCCAAGAATTTCTTTTACAGTATACTACCTACAACGCTATCCTTTTCTTGATTTAGTCCCACTACATGTTCAAGACACAGGGGTCATTGGTCCCCTATTGGCATTTTGCGGATAATCTCTCTATGTGCTTCATTCTGGCTGAAAACCCGGCATAGTCTAGCTGGTTGATCTCTTGTTTCTATTACTGGTAGCTTCTATTAGTCTATTACTGGTAGCTTCTATTAGTCTATTACTAGTAGCTTCTATTAGTCTATTACTGGTAGCTTCACTCAGTGTGTGGGCCGAGAGATCCTCAGATCTCTCAGATCACAGGATTGCAGATCACAGACACGACCACTGTCTCTACTTTAACTGAAATGATTATCAAGACACAGTTCGTGTAGTTGCTTGCCTCATGCACGTGGATCTTATTAAAAGTCTAATTTCTTTCGACCAGCAATGCTGTAGTTCTTCTTACCCTCTGAATTAATATTGATCTTTGCATTCCCCAATATTCTCCCAAGAACATTGCGATGATCATTTCTGTTAATTTAGTATCCACAATTGATATTGCATCAAGGTTTATATCTCCTGTTCTTTCTTTGAGTTCATCTGCTTTATTTGACAGTGTCACCCCCCTGTATACCGGATATTCAGCCTCATCATCATTGCACCAATGTCCGATTGGGAAACTCCTAGCCTAGTGTCGGGGTACAAGGTTGGGTTTTAGGTGAGTAAGTAGGAAGAGTACGGGGTGAAAAAGTAAGTGTCAGGGAGTACAGGCGAGTGGGGCATTATGTACGGGGAGTGGTGGGATTGATGAAGTGGGAGGAGGATGCCATGGGAGCTGGGAGTGGGGAGGTGGCAGCGTAAGCACTGGAGGCCTGAGGGGGCGAATGTGCGAAGAAAGGGACTGGTGGATGATGGGTTGCAGTTGAGTGGGGAGGGAAATGGTAGTGCTGGAATGGACGTAAGTCGGGTGTCTGGTAGGTTTCTGGGAAAGGTCATCGAGGTGGAACTGCGTGTGCAGGCAGGCAGGCAGGGAGGGCGAGATGTAGGCAGGCATGTAGAGAGCAACATATCAGCACTATCTTTCCTCTCAGTGGTTCGTTGTCTTTAGATAACAAACGTTACCCTGGAAACATGGTGCACATCCTGTTCCAGGCAAACATGGTGCACAAAGACCAAATATGGCAGAGTTCATGCTCCGCCAGGGCTCGGGACGGTACTAGTGTTTACATCTCTCCTCCAAACCCAAACATATGACCACACAGTCATACACATAAATGATAACTGAGCATATTTGCCATTTGTTTTTTTACTACACGATCATATATTACTGGCAAGAAAATGTTACCACTACGCTTGTGGGCGAATGGCCAGCAGACATGAGAGTGATGAGCTGTGAGGGGAGGTCGTGATCGCCTCGTCTGTGGAAAAGGTGTTCTGCCCTGACATCTAAGGTAGAAGTGTTGCGAGGAGTCGTGATCGTCTAATCTGTGGGAGAGGTTAAAGTGATCTACGAGATGGCCCTCTCGTAGATCTAGCAGCACTTGTTGGGGGGGTAGGGGGGGGGGGCGATCATCGAGGCTCCTGGTAAAGCGGATCTTACTGTATCTACCGATTGGTGGATTAGACGAGATGACTTCGCACTTTTGAGGATTTAGGGCGAGTCTAAACTCCTATCCCTTAAAAGTCCAGCTGTAGATCCAGCAGTAAGGACTCCTGTGTCCCAGCCAGGGTGCCCTCATCCAGGAACCAGAAGTTGAGCTCGCTGGTCAATCTGCTTGTGGCCTTTTAGCAGCCAAGCCGAAAATGGGTAAATGGATCCTATTGCTGGACACCTTTTTTGAAACTTACACACACACACGCACACCTTAAATACATGGATGGTAAAATAACAAAGAAATTGTTCACGACATCTTTGAGACTAAAATTGGAATATGCAGCGGTTGTACAGGGCCTACCTCTTAAGAAGCTCATCAGTAAATTGGACAAGTGCAAATATATGCTACTAAATGGCTCCCGGAACTGAAAGACAAGAGCTACGAGGAGAGACTAGAGGTGTTAAATACGCCAAAGCTAGCAGCAAAAGAGGCGATATGATCACTACGTATAAAATAGTAACAGCAATCGACAAAATCGATGGAGACATTCTTAAAATCCGCATGTCATAGATTCAAGGTTAGGAAACAAAGGTGCAGAAAAGAAAATATTTGCAAGTTCTCTTCTGCAAATGGTGGTAGACGGTTGGAAGGAGGGAAGGGAAGGGAACTATCAGGTGGAAAGCGCCAAGCCATTACGACTATATAGCACTGGGAAGGGATCAGGATAAGGGTTTGGATAGGACGGGGGGTAGGAATGGTGCCCAACAACTTGGACGGTCGGGGATTGAACGCCGCCTGCATGAAGCGAGACCGTCGCTCTACCGTCCAGCCCAAGTGGTTGGTGGAAGGAGGGAGAAGACGGTAGATGTCAAAACCGTCAGTCAGGGGAAAAAAAATAGGGAGTTGCCAAAGGATGGAAGACAGCCAATGTAGTGCCAGAATGAAGGGACACAGGCGCCACTAAACTACACAATAGCTTCAAGACCGGCAGTAGTGTGTAAGGTGTCATGAGACAGTACTGAACATAGTGGCACTCACCTCAACAATGGGGACGGCGGCGTTGCTGGGGGAGTCCAGCTCCTGTGAGCGCTGCTGCTCCACCTTCTTGTGGCCCCGTCGGCGGCCCCCTCGGCGGCGCCCCTTCCCTGCCCCGTCGCCGTTGACCACGCGCCCAGGGGGCCTGCTTTCATTCATGTCCTCCTCTTCCTCCTCGTCTTCATCTTCCTCCTCCTCATCCTCCTCTTCGTCGTCATCGTCGTCATCGTGTCTTCCCCGTCATCGTCATCCCTACCGAGTCTCCTGAAGCTTATCCCCGGACATCGTCGTCATCGTCGTCTTCCTCGGCGGTGTCCTGGGACTCGCAGCGGAGGCGGAGGACGGCGCTGCGCAAGCTGGAGCGTCGGGGACTGACGGAGGGACTGTCAAAGCTGGAGGCCCGGGTGAGGCTGGGTCGCCGGGGACCCTCCCTCGTCGGGTCCCCTGCACCGGCGGGGACTTCGTCGGCGCGTCCCTCGGGGAGTGGAGGTCCTCGACGAGGGCTCCCTCGGGGGAGACTCACATTTGCTCCTGTTCTGAGTGTCGCCCATCGAAGGTCCGACGTGGGAGTTGCTGCCCTTGTGGGGGGCGGCGTCACCCGGGGACGTCCCCCGGGTGATGCTGAAACCCTTCGGGAGGGTACTGGAGGTTCTGGGGACGGAGATGGAGCTGCTTCTCTGTTGGTGATGGGCACTGGGGGCTCTGACGGGGGAGGAGGAGGCTGCCCTGGTGGGGGAGATGGCCGAGGCGCGGCGCCCCTTGTCCCTGGGGGCGGGGTCCTGGGGGAGCTCTCTGGGGTGGTGGAGCGGCGGCGGCGGGAGCCCACCCGGCGCCAGAGGGCGCGACCCTCCTCCATGACTGATCCTGAGGAGGCTGAAGGAGACACGCGTTAAGGGCAGCGATCAGTGTTGCTCAGTCATGATTAATGTACGTCGCACCCGGGCACGCCGCACCCGGGCACGCCACACCGGGCACGCCGCACCCGGGCACGCCACACCCGGGCACGCCACACACTGGCACGCCGCACCCGGGCACGCCGCACCCGGGCACGTCACATCCGCACTCCCCCCGGGCACGTCACCCGACTATCCCGGGCACGTCACACCCCGGGCACGTCACACCCCGGGCACGTCACACCCCGGGCACGTCACACCCCGGGCACGTTCACACCCCGGGCACCAAGGGAAGTACAACTCTTACACTCAACATGCATGACGGGAGAGGCAGCTTCCATCACAATGAATTAAAATTAACGTACAATCAGTTTTAGCGGCGCCTGTAATTATAGAACCATTAACTAACGCTGAAAGTCTTGCCCAACCACTTGGGCGGGACGGTAGAGCGATGGTCTCACTTCATGCAGGTCGGCGTTCAATCCCCGACCGTCCAAGTGGTTGGGCACTTCCATCCCTCCGACCCCTTCCCTAATCCTTATCCTGACCCCCTTCCAAGTGCTATATAGTCGTAAGACTTGACGCTTTCTCCTGATAAAACCAGGCCGAAGGGAAGGGAGCTAAGACTTCCCTAAATGCTGAAAATACGACCAACTTAAAACTTGGTCAATGATATTGATGCCTATCAGCGACCCCATCCCAAGTTTGGAACTTCCCGGTGGATAGGAGAGGATACAATATGTCTGGCATTACAGTTGGTTTCGTTCCCGACTCTTAATCGGGATTCCGGGTTCGATTTTGAAGCTAAAGGGATGAGGAAGGTGGGGGAGGGTGGGTAGAAACGGGTGGGCACGCTTCCTTTCAACTAATACAACTGTTTGTCTTGTAACTTAACAGGTAACCAGGAGTCAGACAACTGGGCGGGGGGGTTGCATCCTGAGGAACGGAGTGGTTTGACCTTGGGGAGGGGGAGGGGGGGCGGGCGCGGGGTCTATATGAGCTATATTTTTATTATCTAAAGCCTCTGTAGACAAAAAACAATTTAATGAAATAGTAATATCCTCGTAAATAGGGGTACAGTCTTAAAATACGGTAAACATTGCTCGCTTAGAATCATTGATCGTGTTTATCTCGTATACAAAAACATATTTACACAAAACAAATTTACTAAAGCAATGGTTTTTTGATCATGTAAGCATTTGATTGTTGCTTATTTGCTATTGTCATT
>WNGS01135237.1:18300731-18313917 GCA_020271785.1 Procambarus virginalis
AGATCTTCTCGAGCACCAGCACATCGTGGCCGTGCTCCTTGAGTCTGACCGTGTTGGCCTCCACGTCCCTCATGATGCGGTTGAAGTCACCCTTGTCGACCCGCAGGAAGTGGCAATTGTCCTCGTGCAGGATGATGGTGGCCGCCCTACCGGAGAGGACAGCAAGTGAGGACCACGATGCTCACAAGACGTCTTAAGGGAGGAGGCTGGAGGAAGGGTAGAGGAGCCCTACAGGAGAGGAGGCTGGAGGAAGGGTAGAGGAGCCCTACAGGAGAGGAGGCTGGAGGAAGGGTGGAGGAGCCCTACAGGAGAGGAGGCTGGAGGAAGGTAGAGGAGCCCTACAGGAGAGGAGGCTGGAGGAAGGGTAGAGGAGCCCTACAGGAGAAGGAAGGGGAAATGGTATGCTGGTGGAGAAACAATAAGGTTCTTATGGGAGAGCTTAAAGAGAGAAGAGAAGAGACGGTTAAGAATTGCCAAGCTGTACACAAGTCCTCACACGTAATGCTCCTCAATCTACGTAGGTAATTGCGATGAAAACCTTGTAGCAGGATGGGGATCGAACGAGCGCCCTGGGTAATCCGGAGGCGTGCCTAAACCCACATCGCGGTCCATGGGTTCAAAGCGCGCATCTGGGGTGACTCAGGACGCATGTATGATCCCCATTCTGCTTCAATGAGTCCCATATATATATATATATATATATATATATATATATATATAATATATATATATATATATATATATATATATATATATATAATAATATATATAATATATATATATATATATATATATATTATATATATATATATATATATATATATATATCCTTGTGTATAACTATTAAGAGAAACTGCAGCATCATTTGTCGCGGGCACAACTCTTGTGCTAGAGGGTGTATACTGGAGAAACTTTTTAAATAACCAGAAGCGGTATTTAAACAAAAATATTTTAAGTGTTATCGTGGGGGGGGGGGGGTAATTAGGTTCTCGGGAGGGTTTCAGGCGTGAACCATGAGCTTGGTCCTAACTCCCGGAGCACCACATGGCCAGAGAGTTAATTAACATGGAAATCAAGAAGAACTCTTACAAGAGGGGTGACGGAGGGAGGGAGGGGGGGGGGGAGGGGAGTAGGCGTGTAACCGCATGTACACTAAGAGTCACACACAAATCTAATTGATGAATGTTTCCGTGGCACTTTCCCGACTGATCTTGACAAAGTTATTTCCTGTTTACAACAGAGGCTGGAATTTTGGAAGTGGATGAAGCATAGATAAGAAAGACGACCACACCCCCTCGGTGTTCAGTGGTGCCAACATGACAACTACCACGACCCCCTCCTTGTCGTCGGCCTTCCCTTAGTCAGTTTCATTCATCAACCTCATGATCCAGAAATTGAAATAGCTGACAGGAGTGATAATTTTGTTGTCATTTTGAACAAAGTTGAAAACAAAATCCAGGATTTTCTATGACTGTTGAACCCTTAATTTATACATACATACACACATTAACTTTTCTGACAGGGCCTCGCGGCTAAGTGGACAGCGCTCGGGGATTGAAGAGAAACAAGAGAGAATTAAGATAAGGTCGAGAAGTACAAAAGTTATTAGAGGAAGAGGGGAAGGAAGAGAAGGGATGTATCAAGAGAATACGCCAAGCCATTACGACTATATTGCACTTGGAAGGGGTGAGGATAAGGACTTGGGATGGTGCCCAAACCAATTGGACGGTCGGGGATTGAACGCTGACCTGGGGGGAAGGAAGAGGAAGGGAAGGATAAAGAGATGGAGTACGGAGTAGAGAGGGGTGTACCTGGGGGCGTCGTTGACGAGAGCCAGCTTGCCGAAGTCGTCTCCCTCGTGCAAGGTGTTGACGACGCCCTTGCCGTGGATGGCGACGTTGACAGACCCCCGCAAGATGATGTACCATGACTTACCCTCGGAGCCCTGCTGGAACACTGTGCGGGAAGAGACCGAGGGTCCTGCATCAGTAGCTAACACTGCTGACAACGACAGTAAGCGGTAACCACATCACCTGAACACTGCCGCACCACACAAGGAAACACCAGCGACTCATCTGAATACCTCTGGCTCCAGAGACCGCGTTCATTACCATAAATGAGGAGGCAGCCTATGAGGGAAACATTGGTGTCTTCAGTAACAACAGCATATTTACAACCACCAACTTTCATGAGCAACAATGGTTCTTTATACGAGTGACAAGGCAATGATGGAATGACCCACTCGCCAATGAACGTAAATGGTTTAACAAGGCGATGGAACAGGCTCCACTCAAAGGACAGGTCCAACAATGTGACTTACGAGAAAATTAGGAGCCATGGAGAGGATTCGAACCTGCACACTGGGTACGCCTAAACATACCCACCCCTAAACCAGGCATGTCAAACAGAGTCCCCCGAGGGCCATATGGGTCACATTTGTAATGTCAAGAGGGCCAAACACGACAACTAATTGAAGTCATTTAATACAAATTATTGCGGAATATTTTTATAACTTAAACTAAGAAACATTAAATGGGCAGGCAAATAGTTTATCGGCTGGCCACAATCATGAATGCAAAGTAATGTAGTAGTTAAAAAAAAAAAACGAAATTTTAAACGGTAAAAACAGACTTCTATGCAACATCAACAAATACATTGCACAAAAATTACAACAGTTCAAAGTGAACTTTTATTTACGACTATTGAGTCATTTTTAGTCTTTTGTCCTGAGGCTTGACACCTGAGGCTTGACACCTGAGGCCTGACACCTGAGGCTTGACACCTGAGGCCTGACACCTGAGGCTTGACACCTGAGGCTTGACACCTGAGGCCTGACACCTGAGGCCTGACACCTGAGGCTTGACACCTGAGGCTTGACACCTGAGGCCTGACACCTGAGGCCTGACACCTGAGGCCTGACACCTGAGGCCTGACACCTGAGGCCTGACACCTCGTGTTAATGACACTTTTTGCAGTGTGGCTGAAATATCTGTGCAGTTCCCACTTTGATCAGAAATGATGTAGAATCTGAAAAAATAAAAAATCAATTCAAAAAAATAAAATCACCAGTTAAAAAAAACAAAACAAAATATAGACCAGCTTAACTGTGAACGTTATGTCTATTTGTAGAAGTCTTAATTAACTCGCTTGCTTCACAGCTGCATTCGTGTTTCACTTATGCTTTAGAAATCTATTCAAAGGTGATAAATTACAAAACCTGTAATTTTGTCCGTTAAATGACCAAAATACACTATCCCTTGTGCGGGCCGAAGGTGTGCTTGAAAAAGGCCCCCCCCCCCACATACCTTGAGGTGGTTTCGGGGCTTAGCGTCCCCGCGGCCCGGTCTTCGACCAGGCGGGGACCGGGCATGTACGACATGCCTCCCCTGAACCATTAGGCCACGTTACGCACAAGTAATGTAACCTGCGATTCAACCGACTCCTCTGGGACGTGGATCACCCAATTCCTCCATGCTGGAGTGGCAGCCCAGGGAAAGCTAAAGTTCCAGTTGGGCAGCAGTTAGGTGTTCCTGGAATCCTTCCTTATTGTGGTTATTTAGTATGGCGTGGTTGATAAAGCTACCGTCTCCCGCTCTTGAGGGTCCACGGTTCGATGCTCCTAGGGTTTAATTATATATATATATATATATATATATATATATATATATATATATATATATATATATATATATGCGTGAGAGAGAGAGCGAGTGTGTGTGTGTGTGTGTGTGTGTGTGTGTGTGTGTGTGTGTGTGAGAGAGTGTGTGTGTGAGAGAGTGTGTGTGTGTGTGTGTGTGTGAGAGAGTGTGTACTCACCTAGTTGTACTCACCTAGTTGTGCTTGCGGGGGTTGAGCTCTGGCTCTTTGGTCCCGCCTCTCAACCGTCAATCAACAGGTGTACAGTTTCCTGAGCCTAATGGGCTCTATCATATCTACATTTGAAACTGTGTATGGAGTCAGCCTCCACCACATCACTGCCTAATGCATTCCATTTGTCAACCACTCTGACACTAAAAAAGTTCTTTCTAATATCTCTGTGGCTCATTTGGGCACTCAGCTTCCACCTGTGTCCCCTAGTGCGTGTGCCCCTTGTGTTAAACAGCCTGTCTTTATCAACCCTGTCGATTCCCCTGAGAATCTTGAATGTGGTGATCATGTCCCCCCTAACTCTTCTGTCTTCCAACGAAGTGAGGTTTAATTCCTGCAGTCGCTCCTCGTAGCTCATACCTCTCAGCTCGGGTACTAGTCTGGTGGCAAACCTTTGAACCTTTTCCAGTTTAGTCTTATGCTTGACTAGATAGGGACTCCATGCTGGAGCCGAGTGTGTGTGTGTGTGTGTGTGTGTGTGTGTGTGTGTGTGTGTGTGTGTGTGTGTGTGTGAGAGAGTGTGTGTGTGTGTGAGAGTGGTGGTGGTGTGTGGTGTGTGTGTGTGTGTGTGTGTGTGTGTGTGTGTGTGTGTGTGTGTGTGTGTGTGTGGTGTTGAGAGTGTGTGGTGTGTGTGTGTGTGAGAGTGTGTGTGAGAGTGTGTGTGTGTGTGTGGAGAGTGTGTGTGTGTGGTTGTGTGTGTGTGTGTGTTGTGTGGTGTGTGTGTGGTGGTTGTGTGTGTGTGTGTGTGTGTGTGTGTGAGTGTGTTAGTGTGAGTTGTAGTGTGTGTTGTGTGTGTTGTGTGTGTGTGTGTGTGTGTGTGTGTGTGTTTGTGTGTGTGTGTGTGTGTGTGTGTGTGTGTGTGTGTGTGAGTGAGTGAGTGAGTGTGTGTTGTGAGTGGTTGAGTGAGTGAGTGAGTGAGTGAGTGAGTGAGTGAGTGAGTGAGGCGTGAGTGAGTGAGTGAGTGTGTTTTATTCCATAAATTGTAAGAGAATTACAATTTATGGAATCAATGTTCACAGTGAGAGTCATTTACACACAACTTACATATAGTGCCCTCTGGAGTGGGACTCGAACTTTATGATAGAGGCGAGCTCTCTCTTGACGGAGTTGGAGAGATGGGAGAGAGCCTTGAGGTGGAGCAGCTCCTCATAAATGAGTTCCTGGTCTTCGATGGTCCGCTCGTGGCTTCTGTAGGAGAAGAAAGGACAGCCATGGGGCGTTAAAATACACAGTTGAAGAAGATGGGGTTATAAGGAGAGAAAAATGAGAACCATGAGATGAGGAGAGTGAGAGGAGAGGGTGATACAGTCAAGAACGGCAGCAGATGAAGGAAAAGAAGGGAAATGGACCTGATGGTCACAGACAGCGGTCTGATTGTGTTATGTGACATGCGAGGGGGTGCAGAGAGGTGCACAGGTACTCGGGGGGAGATAATGGGACAGAAAAAAAGCAGGCAGGTACTCTGGTGCGAGACTCACGGCTTCCTGAGGATCATCCTGAGCATGGAGTCCGGAGCTCGCTGCTGGAGGAAGGCCAAGATGGGAGTGAGTCGGTCCTCAGCCTCGCGTCTCTCTGACGGCGAAGGCATCACCGGAGCCACTCCTGGCGCCGCTGCTGCGTCCTCCAGGAACCGGTAGAACAAGTACTTATCCCGGAAGGGCTGCTCCCCCGTCACTGTTGGCGAGAGAATCCCAAGTTACCAGCATAAACGAATATATTATCGCTAACCTCGGAGTTTGCTGGAGTCCCAACTGCAGGTAACAAGGGCACTTGGACAAATCTCACTCAAGAGTATTCAACAAAGCTTGTTTACCGTTTCTAAACTGCATATATCATTAGGTTAGGACGTATTAGCTTAGGTTAGGCTGTGTTAGGCTCGGTTGGGATAGATTAGGTTGGTTTGGATTAGGTTTTAAAATCCCTTGGCGAGCCATCTGGCGTACGATGCGACTTGTATCCATAACCTCGGCCAGCGATGCGACTACAGAGGCGCCCTGATACATGATGCGGATCTGCGTTTAGTGACAATCATTCCATTTAAATGCAAAGGATAACGAGTTAACAGAGACCTGGTTAGACCATCTGTGACGAGGATCTGTCCAAGTCTGCGGCTGTAACTGGCAGCGAGGACGCCCTGATCTCCGACACGTGCGCCACTCAATCATATTTATTGCCTTTCATCACTCCCCGTATTCTACACACAAAAGCGGTCTTCCTACCAGACCGAGGTCCCCCCTCTCCCCCAGACCGAGGTCCCCCCTCGCCCCCAGACCGAGTTCCACCCCCCCTCTCCCCACAGACCGAGGCCCGCCCCTCTTCCCAGACCGAGGTCCTCCCCCCCTCTCCCCCCAGACCAGTCAAATAGTCGAAAGGTATTGAATATTGATAAGACTCACCCATGGATTCGAGTCGGCCATTAAGAAGAATAAGGCTTTCTTCACCCATTATTTGTTTTGGTCTGCTAACGCTTGTTGTAAACCACACACTACGATCCCCCCCCCTCCCGAGTAATTTCTTAATCGAGGTCGCGATATCTTGCAGGTGTAGTTAAAGTGAGCAGCTGGTGTTTTAAATCTTGCTGTATAAGATGCCATGGTTTCACACACACACACACACACACACACACACACACACCCACACACACACACACCACACACACACACACACAATCATGGAAGACCTTGGAAGACCAGAAATATGGAAGAGGCTAATGTAGTCCCCATATACAAAAAAGTGACAGGCAAGAGGTACTGAACTACAGGCCAGTGTCCTCAACTTGTATACCGTGCAAGGTGATGGAGAAGATCGTGAGAAAAAAAAACAACACTTCTGGAGAGAAGGGACTTCGTGACACAACCAACATGGATTCAGTGATGGTAAATCTTGCCTCACGGGTTTAATAGAATTCTACGATCAGGTGACAGATTAAGCAAGAAATAGAAGATTGGGCAGACTGCGTTCTCTTGGACTGTCGGAAAGCGTTTGACACAGTCACCCATAAGAGGCTGGTACATAAGTTGGAGAAACAGGCAGGAGTAACTGGCAGGGTGTCCAGTAGATAAGGGAGTACCTAAGCAATAGGAACCAGAGAGTTACTGTGAGGGGTGAGACCTCAGACTGGCGTGAAGTCACAAGGGAAGTTTCACAGGTTCTATACCCGAACCTATCCTGTTACTGATATACGTAACTGATTTCCAGAGGGTATAAACTCATTCTTCTCAATGTTTGCTGATGATGCCAAAATATGAGAAGGGTTGAGACAGAGAACAGCATGAGGCTTCAAGAAGACCTGGACAAACTGAAATAATGATCCAACAAACGGTTATTAGAGTTTAGCCAGAGCAAATGTAAAGTAATGAAGATAGAGTGAAATTTCTTCTAGAATCAGAGAGAGAGATTAAGATAGATATAGATTATAGATATATATATATATATATATATATATATATATATATATATATATATACACAACACACACACACATACACATTCATACATACATATCCAGACAGACAGACAGACCTGGGGGTTGATATCACACAAACCTGTCCCACCGAAGCCCATATCAAGAGGATAACATCAACGGCATATGCCAGGTTGACCAGCATAAGACACACACGAGGGTCTTGTGCTTTAGAAACTTTTATATGGAATCATTCAGAACTTTGCATACCACGTATGTCAGACCAATCCTGGAGTATGGAGCCCTTATCTCAAGCATAAAACTAAATTGGAGAAGGTTCAGAGGTTTGCCACCAGACTAGTGCCCGAGATGAGGAGATGAGCTTTGAGGAAAGACTACGGGATTAAACCTCACGTCGCTGGAAGACAGGAGAGTTGTGGGGACATGATCGCTATATGCAAGATTCTCAAAGGAATTGATAGGGTAGGCAAAGACATGCTATTTAACACAAGGTGGTACACGCACTAGGGGACAGGTGGAAATTGAGTGCCCAAATGAACCATAAAGACATCAGAAATAATTTTTTGTGTCAGAGTAGTTAATAAATGGAATGCATTAGGAAGTGATGTGGTGGAGGCTGACTCCATACACAGTTTCAAGTGTAGATATGACAGAGTTTAAACCGGCTCAGGAATCTGTACACCAGTTGATTGACGGTTGAGAGGCGGGACCAAAGAGCGAGGCTCAACTCCCGCAAGCACAACTAGGCGAGTACAGTCTAGGGAAAACTCCCGTCGAGGTTGCTTTACCGGGTTCAGAGGAACTGGAGAGCAAAGTTTAACAAATATAAAAATCTTATAGACGATGATTTGACGTGACGCGTTGCATGTATCATCAAGAAGCACGAGAGAGAATACTAACCCGCTCTCTCCTTTGTGTGGCAGGGATGTATAGCGGGACTCTAGAGGCTTGAGGGTGTTGAAAGTACATGTCGAGTGAAGTTAGGATTGGTAGGGCGGTGGACCAGTCGCCCTGCATGATGACTCAACAACATAACGACCCTCTTTAAGGTGGGCTGTAACTCACTTAAGATGGGAGTGGCAGCGGCCATGGTCAGTCCCCCAGCACCCGCTGAAGGCGGGGTGACGGGGAGCAGATAGATGGGGTGAATGGGGAGGACAGAAGGGGGAGAGAATGAGGACGGGAGAGTTGCCCACAAGGTGGGCAGACAGTGAATGTACTAGAGCATGTAGGCCACGAATACTAATTGTTATAATAGGATAATTGTGTGTGGCGAGGCCCGTAGGGCTGTTGACTTAACTACCCGCGGGGTGTGGTGGGCGAGGCCGGCAGCCCCACACCACCACATGTCACCACTGTGGAGAAATCCCAGACACACCACTGGAACATTATCCAACAGGGCAGAGTTACAAACCAAATAAGATTTCAACTAAGATTCAACGGAGCAGAAGAAGTTGTTAAACACATTGGATATAATAGTCATTAATGCCCAATGAAGCGAACATATAAGTCAAATAATCAGACTCCGCCTAAGTAAAACAAACAACTAACACTTCGTGGGCCAGCCAGAGGTTTAGGCCCGCGCAGGAACATCTCTGCTAAAAAATAAACCTACACCACCTACACTACTCACTGCCTACACCACACACCCACCTACCCTACTCACTGCCTACACACCACACACCCCTACACTACTCACTGCCTACACCACACACCACCTACACTACTCACTGCCTACACCACACACCACCACACTACTCACTGCCTACACCACACACCACCTACACTACTCACTGCTACACCACACACCACCTACACTCCTACTCACTGCCTACACACACCACCTACACTACTCACTGCCTACACCACACACCACCTACACTACTCACTGCCTACAACACACACACCACCTACACTACTCACTGCCTACCCACACACCACCTACACTACTCACTGCCTACACCACACACCACCTACACTACTCACTGGCTACACCACACACCCCTACACTACTCACCGGCTACACCACACACCACCACCTACACTACTCACTGCCTACACCACACACCACCTACACTACTCACTGCCTACACCACACACCACCTACACTACTCACTGCCTACACCACACACCACCTACACTACTCACTGCCTACACCACACACCGCCTACACCACACACCACCTCCACTACTCACTGCCTACCCCACACACACCTACACTACTCACTGCTTGCCTACACCACACACCACCTACACTACTCACTGGCTACACCACACAACACTACACTACAACACACAAATATAGCAAGAAAGCAAGGTAGTAAATTAGCCAAGAAAACCAATCTTAACAAAAAACAACCATGAAATATGACCAGCCTAAACCAAGGCCTAACCACAAACATTCCCAAAATTAGCAAATGATAATATTGTCCTCGCTGAAGGTCCAACCAATACCTCCCAGCGAACGCGGCCCAACCAATACCACCCAGCGAACGCGCCCAACCAATACCTCCCAGCGAACGCGGCCCAACCATACCTCCCAGCGAACGCGGCCCAACCATACCTCCCAGCGAACGCGGCCCAACCAATACCTCCCAGCGAACGCGGCCCAACCAATACCTCCCAGCGAACGCGGCCAACCAATACCTCCCAGCGAACGCGGCCTAAACAAAATGAGTTCCTGTGCCCATTACGCGCCTAAAGTTTGTGGCTGCTAACACAGGATGGGAACATACGGGATCCACAATAAGCTAATGAAACCAGAATGGACGGTTGACAAGAGGATAGTCAGTGTCAACCCGTCACTTAACCCTCGTCCCCTCCCCCCCCGACCCCTTGGCGGGGGTCGCTGCCCCCCCCCCACTCCCTATCCATCCCCACCCCTCACTCCCCCCTCCCCTGCCCTGAGAGGAACCCTAGCCCAAAGGTGTACTATAGTGGTGGTGACTATAGTGAAAATTGCCGTCACTGGGAACCCACCAATCGTAGCCACTTGTGGCATTCATAGGAACTAACAGTATAGTCTGACTGTGGTTACTTCGGGAGCCAACCCATCGCAGAAGACTAAAGGAGAGCGAGGGAGAGCCAGGAAGAGTGAGGGGGGAGCTAGGGAGAACGAGGGGGAGCTAGGGAACGAGGGGGAGCTAGGGAGAACGAGGGGGAGCTAGGGAGAACGAGGGGGAGCTAGGGAGAACGAGGGGGAGCTAGGAGAACGAGGGGGAGCTAGGGAGAGCGAGGGGGAGCTAGGGAGAGCGAGGGAGAGGGCGGGTGTGCATTATGCACCATCATGCGGTGTTGACCAGTCTCATCACACGGGTCCGCAATCATCAAGGTCGCCTCAAGATTATCCCTTGTCAGCTGCTGTCGCTCCTCGCACCTCAACTTCATGCTCTCGCGCACGGGTACTCGCTGTAGCACCTCTGTTTTAAAAATTAATAGTATTATTGTTTTAGAATGTACAAAAGAGCGCCTATAACAGTGGCTACGGTGAGGTAGAGCGAGGAGTTACCGAGCCAGGGCCCAGGAACCCGACTCCGGCCTCTGGATCACCACGAATATACCAACACAGTCAATGGTGACCACCACTACCACCTGTAAGACCACACACACCACACGGGAGAGGGTTGACACTTTTTTTTTGTAAACTCCGACATAACACAAATTTTCTAATAGCATACTGGAATGGGCAGCTCATAATAGGTATAGCCTAAGGTGTTTTGAAACAGTGCATATATGAGTGGCTCTTTCCTTAAGAGTTAGGCATAGGTGTTCATTCAAGAGACAGTGCCCAAGAGGTGAAGAACTTAGTTGGCATTGGGTGCCTAGGGGGGGGGGTAGAGGCAGTGTTGGACATAGAATCAGCTAATAATTCGTTGTGGATTCTCTAACGGTAAAGAAATTGCAAAGTTCCTGAAAATAAAACGGAAAATAATCAAGATGGTAGGATATACCCCCAGCATACTTGTGGGTCTAATGCCGACAATAAGCGACAAGGTCGCGCTAGACATTACCAACAAGTCGTGTAATGAGACGACGAATTGGTGTAATGCTCCACGACAGACCGAAACGTCGTCGTTTATTATATTCTCAGATGTGAGAGTTGGGCGCCTGTGTTCAATATATTCCCATAAAAGGATGATATTTTCAGATTATAATCATTTATTCCTTTCTTTGGATTTTTTCAGTTAAGCTGTTTATATTTGCAATATAAATCTCCCTTGTTCTCTGTGGCACCTGTCACTCGCCCCCTCTGCTCGTCTTACAGAAACTGAGTAGAATTGAAGTTACATTTGCTTAATGAATTTACAATGCTCAAGGAACTCTTGGACTCAGAGTCTCCCACCACCAGTATACACAAACCAGCGGTCCTAGTTAGTAAATCATTAATGAAGTGTTCTATGTATTCTGACTGTGAGGGGGACTAGCGAGGGACCTCAGGGGTGTTATGTGGTGTCCCTCAGGGATGTGTGACGAGCCCTGACCTCGGCAAGGCTGCAGGGACGCTCACGCGCGTGAGCTCTCCAACCATAAGGGCATCAACACGCGTCAGTAGAGGTGAACATTGTACAGCAAGTCGCATATACAAGTCAGGTTGTTCAGTTACCTTCATTGATTGATGAATATTGAGCCACCCAAGAGGTGGCACGGGCATGAAGAGCCCCTGTAAGATAGTTTACCTTGATGTACTTGCCAAGATATACCTCTAGAGGGGAAGGGGGGCAGGGGGGGGGGAGTCGGCTCCTACGCCCTGCCTTTCGAGCCAATGGTTGACTAACACAATGACTCCATTTTCATCACCATGGATTTTGTTTTGAATTATTTGCAATTGTGACCGCTAGTTTTTGCCGTTTCTTATTGTGAACACGTGCTCATTGTCGACACGTGCTCATTGTGAACTCCGCCAGTCTCTGTATATTCTGTACTCACCTAGTTGTACTTGCGGGGTTGAGCTCTGGCTCTTTGGTCCCGCCTCTCAATCTCGTCAATCAACGGTGTACATGTTCCTGAGCCTATTGGGCTCTATATCTACATTTGAAACTGTGTATGGAGTCAGCCTCCACCACATCACTTCCTAATGCATTCCATTTGTTTACTACCCTGAAGCCTGTAGCGCAGTGGTAGCGCCCGAACGCTCACAACCTATGATTGAAACGTTCGTGCACGTTTCGACAATATATATATATATATATATATATATATATATATATATATATATATATATATATATATATATATATATATATATATATATATATATATATACACAAGATTAGAAGACCTGATAATTTAAATAGTTCATCTCTGTTATATAGAGGGCAAAACCCAAATCAAGTGCAAGCCTCATTATTATATTACACTATTCATTTCATGTGTCATACCTGTATTTTACATGTTTTTGTGCAATTGTTACAGTACAGTTTGTTGGCAGGTAAGGTTGTGATCCATGAGACATCAGTTGAGCTGGCCACCTGCAAGAAACTAAATAGATGCCAGCCTTGCCTTAACAAAGACTAACACCTGCCATTAGGTGGCCCAGGACCTGGACCACACGTGGCATATCTTGAGGTTATCTTGAGATGATTTCGGGGCTTTAGTGTCCCCGCGGCCCGATCCTTGACCAGGCCTTCACCCCCAGGAAGCAGCCCGTGACAGTGACAGCTAACACCCAGGTACCCATTTTACTGCTAGGTAACAGGGGCATAGGATGAAAGAAACTCTGCCCATTGTTTCTCGCCGGCGCATACCAAAGTCTGATGTTTAGTCTGATGTTTAGGGACCAGCTCTCTCACAACCATACAGCTGAGGCCTAAATCACTTAATCCCTTAACAGTAATATTAACCCTTTAAAGTGTAGAACATTATTGTAGACTATCAATATCCACCATATGTGGAATA
>WNGS01135237.1:18327089-18341825 GCA_020271785.1 Procambarus virginalis
TTAATAACTAATGACTTAGGTCTGTGATGGATCTGTAGACTGAGATTACAGCAAAATTTTTCCTGTTCTGTGAAAAAGAGAGGGGAGTATAACAAAAACCGCTAGAGGTGGAGGGGGGACAGTGGGGGAACGTGGCCTTTCTTCCCACCCACCTTAAGGCGTAGATCTTTGAGGTACCCGTTGTGTTGGGCCGCACCCTCCTTGTGACGTCACGCCACGCCACCCGGCGAGGGACGCCTGTGATTGACTTAGGCATACCCTGATTCCTAACCCGGATCCCCGAGTCTTGGCAGACGAAAAGCTGTCATTGGAGCGGCACGCCGGGAACGTGACCGGCTTCCGTGATTGGTCAGACAACGCTCTAGGGTAGAAACATATGGGCATGTGAGCCTCTTAGCCGCCATAGAGAGTTTCAGTTTCGAATTGGGGCATGGAATGGGTCTTCTTGGTTCCGCAGTGCATACACCTTGGACTTGTGGGATCACTAAAACCCCATCATACCAGAAAGCACCGAATCGCTCTTCACACTGGTGGGCTCACAGGCCTAGTGACACTGGACCGCGCGCTTTGTTCACTTCCTCATGGGCGACTTTTGTCGGGCGCAATTTCTAATAGTCCAAGTCACGTTTCTCGCATAATCTTTTTGGGCTTAGACACCCAGGGGGATGGCTGGCCAGTGCATGTCATTTATGAGTAAACAGAGGAAGCGAGCGATACACGTGGGGCGTGGCAGGCCCGCCACCTCCGCCTAGACACTTTCTAACACCCTCTGGCTGCCCAATTCAAAACTAAACTCTCTTGGCGGCTAGTTCAGACCGGCCCCTTCCATGACCATATTTCTACCACTACTTTTGTTCCTGACACAATCTGTAAGGAAAGACACGGCTTACTTCGGTCAATCGTGCACGCTTTCCCATATGATCCAGCTCTTCAGCGCCACAAACTTCCAGCCTAGAGCAAGTGTTTTGCTCAGACAATCAAACGTTTGCCCGCGCCTGTCGGCTGTGGACGTGACGTACAAGTAGGGTGAAGCCAACACAATGTACCAACATTCTGTCATCCCGGTGTGTGGGGAGGCCGCGTTCATCTTCCACTGTCCCCCTCAACCTCGCATGGTTTTTGTTATACTACCCTTTCTGTTTCACAGAACAGGAAAAATTCTGGCTGTAACTCTTTTCATCCCTTCGTTACCTAGAGCAACCCTACGACTCTCGCATTAGTTTCTATATGACATGCATTAAACCATCAGCATTTATATGGAAATTCCCAATCCACAGTATATGTAATTGGAAAGCTTCCATTTCTAGCTTTCAGTCTATAAGAAAGAGATCGCCTATTCTAGCAAACTAGGAAAATCAGCTGAGGAGATTTCTACATTCCTCACAGTGTTCGACAAGCTACATGGCATCCCTCGTGAAACATTCAAATCGAATATTAGATTATCATTCCTCTTATTATTCAGTCAATTTCCTTCGCCTATCCCCGCTTTCCTCGTTCACCCACTCATTGTCTAAGTGTTGCTGTCAGCAGGGAAATGGTTGAGGGCATTCGGGTAAAATGTTACGTGCTGCATGCAGTTTACTTCACATTTGGAAGGTTAATGGACGAGATCCAGAGTCTCTCTTAGGTATGTTTCTGCTGTTGATTATAGACAATAGAACTCGTGTGTTGTGTTTGTGTACTGCCGGTGCCATCATTATAGGAACCAGATGTTCCGCTTGGTGGAGTCGGTCAACGTGGTGGTCTCTTTGAAACCCGCTTTATCTACAGTCAAAGGGCCACAAGGGGTTTCCTGTTGTGATCATTCTGCATGAATTAATGCTCAATCTCACCCCCAAACACAGTTTCAGAAAACTTTGCTGTCACTGCTGAACCAGGGGGGGAAGAAAGCTGCCGGATTGTTCCTTAAAAGTTTAATAGCTCTTAATGTTTTATATATATAGACCTGCTCTTTAAGAGGTTGGGACTGGCCAGAGCTGTCAGCTCTGGTCCACATATTTCGACTCTTCCATAACTTCCTCCACCAGCTCCTACAGCTGCCAGATCAGACGCCGTGTATTTGGCATGATGACACAGGCTACCACAGTGTGGACAGATACAGAATGACTTTTCCACAGATTTTGGTGTAAAGCATGTGATTTCCGCCCATGCCTCACACCACAATTTATCGTTATTTCTCTGCACATTTTTTTGTGGGTTTGTTTATGAAGGAATGACTTTGCTTGGGTTCGACTCGCCGCTCAAGGGTATACGGGCACAACCCGACTTTATTTTTCCCAACGCTCTTAATGCGTGTGTCGTGTGTTGCGTCGTCGTGTGTTGTGGCGTTTGTGTGTGTGTGATTGTGCTGTGTGTAGTGTCGTGGGTGTGTGTAAATTGTGAAAGTCACTGTGCGATCTTGCTTGACGGCTCAGACATGCGCTAGTTTACCGCATTTTGAACTAGAAATTGTCTGTTGCGGTATTGGACACCACAAGGTGCATATTTACATTAACTAATTACTGAAAATTTTTTAATGTGCCTGGTTGCAATTGTGAACGTGGCAAGTCTTAGGCTGCCTTAGACCTTTGCAAAGTCCCCCCCCCCCCCTTTCCCCTTCCCCCCTGATAACAAATCTTGCTTACATAGTTGGCAACATTAGCCACTGATGTACTTTGTAAAAATTTTCAAAATTAATTTACTAGCACTTACCATGCCGCTATATACAACAATTATATATGTTGATTACAATTCACCTCCAACTGCCTCACCCTCATGCTTACCACTCCACGAACTTCCCTTCAATGTACCATTACTCTACCTCACGATCACTGGTGACTCCAAACATGTATCTTCGCTATGTCCGCCCCCGACGAGGAAGATACAAAAAGATGATGAGAGGACGAAGGGACACGGGAAGGGTAGGGAGGCGAGGTTGATTCTGACAGAGATGACTCTATTCTTGCCACTGATCCGACTGCTACCACACATAAGCAGGCCGCAAGCTAAAGTGGGGGGGGGGGGACAGCAGAAGACAGACTGGCGCTACGCCACAGAACAGACAGAGACATACACCAATCATAAAAGCATGTGAACGTGACAATACACGCCAGGAGAACCAGAGAGACGAGCATACGTTTCAGATGGGGATTGAAGTTCGGCGAAAAAATAATCCTCTAAAGTTTATTACTAATTTGTGTATCTTCCTCTCCCATCCCCGGCCCACAGCTCATTCTACGTGGCCCTGTACTGCGCGACCAAACCTTATGCACCCTCCCATGGTTGCCCTCAGACGAATAGACGACTTTTCCCCGTATCAAGATGGTCACCGCCGCCGACAAAGCGGGGTATTCGTCACGGAGATGCTGATGGTGGAATCAGCTGGACACGGTCGCGTGTCCCGGCTACTTTGTGTATTGATCGCCTTAGACTGTGTTTTACCTTCCTGAGGGGACCCTGTAGACTAAGAGGCACCGCCGTGGCATATTTAACAGTCATATTGCCGCTTGCAAAACACCACAGTGATCAGCAGAGGGCTATGAACATTACGAGACCATATTACTTCGAGAATAAAAACCAGTAAACAGCATTCAATAAAATCAAATCGAGCATACACATAGTTGATGGGCCCTTTCATGTAGACCCGGACGAGACGATAAGATCCATGTACCGACACACAACCACATTGCTTTAGTAACCGGCAGCCATTGCCCCCGCCTTATTCTTGGCACTGTTACGACTAAGGACTTTCCCAACAATATCTGGTTATGTTTTGTCTCATTTTTTTGTACAGTACGGATTACAGCCACGCGACCCTGATGTAGGAGTGCACTAACTGGGCTCAACCATGGCCCTCGGCTACTTGCCTTTTCAACTTGTGCTCCGAGTAGCTGAATCTCAAACAACCCAATAATGTCGCTGTAAGCTTAAGTAGGCCTTAATGTCAAGTTGTATATTCCTGAAACTGTAACATTGCACGACGAATTTACGTCGAAGCAATAAAAAAGGGCAAAGTTTTAATGATTTAGGGTTTCTTCACTCTCTAGAATGTAGTGGGTAGAAGGTATTTACATAGACGGGAAATATCTAGAAACGGAGCAATTGTAAGACATGCTGTGCTCTACCCGGCACCACCTGCGTATTCTCTACCTCGGCACCCTGCTGTTCTCTACTTCGGCACCCCTGCTGTGTCTATAATATCGGCACCCCTGTGTTCTCTACCTCGTGACCACCTGCTGTTCTCCTACTCACAGGCACCCCTGCTGTTCTCGTTACCGGCCCCTGTCGTTCTCTATTCGGCACCCTGCTGTCTCTACCTCGGCACAACCTTGCTGTCTCATCAGGCCACCCTACCTGCAGTTCTCGACCTCGGCACCCGCTGCTGTTCTCACATCGGCTACTTCTATCTATGTTCTCTACCTCGCACCTGCTGGTGTCTCTACCTCGGTCACCCTTGCTGTTAATCTACCTCGGCACCCTGCTGTTCTCTAATAATCTACGGACCACTCCTGTTGTTTACCTCGGTACCCCTGCTGTTCTCTACCATGTAACACTGCTGTCTCCCCCACCACCCGCTCCCACGCCTGCGTATGTTACCCAGACACTACACAGTAAAGGGTAAGGTGTGTAGGGGGGTTGTTGGTGCCCTTGAAGCCGTTAAGCCCCCCCCCCCCCCCTGTGTTAATGTGAGGGGTAAGGCTCTGAGTACTCTAAGCAAGTGACATGGACACTCGCTGGCATGTATTTGTATGCAGATTTCTATATGTTGCTTTATGCTTGGTTTTCCCTACAGCCATGCGTCTGCCTGCAATGTTTGTATCCATTGTCCATAGTTGAAGATTATATAAATTATTATAATTAGCATTTTAGATTGTTCAACTCTGTTTGATTTACGCCGCATGATCCCAGTGAAAAAAATATCGGGATTGATTTATGATGATAAATTATAGGACTTGTACTGCACTAAATTAAAAATTACCGTATGCAAAATTAATACTACTAAAAGTCCCCAGCTATGGTTGTAAATCCTCCTCCTCTTGTCCTAGTGACAATGGGCTGTAGGGGGGCAGGTGGGACTCTAATGGTGAGTGAAGTTGTTGATTGGAGATCTACATTCACCTGCAGACATTGCAACAATATCAAGTTGTTATTTAAAAAAATAAGGATGAAATAACACTAAATCGCAGTCTGGGAACCTGAACACGGTCTGCTCCAGACAACGCGATCTAAACAATATACACACGTTCTAGCCTAGTCCCCTTATTATATTATTATTATGTATTTATTCATTATTATCTATTATTATTCTTCTTATTCTATTTTAAAATATACGCGTTAAAAGCCAGTTTGAGACAACTTAAAACCAGTCAAAGATAGTTAAAACCAGTTCAAAGTCGGTTAAAACCTGTTCGAAACCAGTTAATACCAATAGAAGTCACTTAAACACTATTTGGAATGAGTTAAAAGCAATCAAGTTTAATCCAGAAAAAACGCCAGTTAAATTAGCTTAAAAAGTTAAATCCACTTTATACCATTTAAACAAATTGAACGCACGTACTATGCAGCGAGCTTGATGAACTTCCTGAGGAGTTGGGCTCGCTTGGAGAGGGTGTTGGCTAGGCAGATCTCCGTCACCACCCAGTACTGGATCTCGTTGAAGCGGCGCAGGAACACGTCCAGATTACACATGACTTGGCCGAAGTGGTCCCGTCCAAACACCTGGTACAGGAACTCGTACTGTCCACCACACCAGTCACAAAACGTATTATTAGTTGTAGTTATTACTTTTAGAAAGATATGGAATTGGGCAGGAAGGAAATATATCTGTTCGTAGAAGTATACGGCAGTATAGGACTTTTGTAAACTTGTATTTGACAGTTTCCCATCCCATATTTTATATATATTTCAGGTCTAGGATAAATTACTTGAAATAATAATCACAAATGTCCATCGAACTCATCTCGAAAAAAAAATTAATTAATAATTCGCAACTAAAATGGTTAAGAAATGAAGCGTTGAATGTGATAACATGCTTAATTGGTCCAGCTAAGGGGGCCTTAGATCCAGATATGCAATAAGTGAAAACTGGTTCGATTTCAATCAAACTTTTTTGACGAGTTGTATATAAAGAGTGTTTTATCTGGTCTAAGTCTCAGCATCGTAGCATAAATAGGAAGGGAGGAAAAAATATTGAATTATGTATAAAAAAAATTCCAAAATGGTAAAAAACGATTATCTAACAAGTGTAAACTGAAATCATGTCTATGACTCAGCTATCACAATAGCATATATTAAATTTTTTTAATTAGTTTTATTACAAAACTTTTTTTTTCAATTTTATTTTCATATTTGTTTATCGGACAATTTGCATGAAACTTGTAAACCTGACTGCACGTAAGCCTATCTGTAAGGATGCCAATTTTGGAGGAAATTGGTTAATGTCAACCTCGGCCACAGATGGCAGCACATTAGACTAACTTTTAATTATTTATTTTTCAATTAACAAACGAGTTGGTACTCTTTCATCTTTATTCAATTTACATAATTTTTGGGGGGAACTTTGACTATTTGTATTAGGAAAACTAAAGATGTTTTGGAAAATCCCCTCATACAGATCCTTTATTATATGCTAAAGTGCCAGAAAAGTGTCATAGAATGATTATATCTGAAAAGAAGAAAGGTTTCAACTCGCTTGAAAATGTGTAATATTCGTTGAAAAAAATTAAATCTCTCTTTCTATTTAGGCTGCAGTACTGAAACTCTGAACAATTGCAGCCCTTTTCATATACAACTAGTAAAAAAAAAATATTGGTTGACATTGAACAACTTAAAAAACTAATATAATGCCTCCTAAGCTTCATAAAGCTTGCCAGGCCTCGGACACCTGCCCCTTCCCTACTCAGGAGACCCAGGACCAGACTCTGGCTGTGCCTTCGAGGCCACGGAAGTCTAGGATGAAACCAGTCACCGAAGACACTATCAGAGCAACCTGTCCTCTTAAAAAGAACGTCGCTTTTGGCCGTTTGCCCGTATGGCCGAATTTGGACGTAATTTGAAAATGAAAAAAAAATGAAAATAAATTTGGGATTTTTTTTTCAACAACAGTAAGTTAAGGGTCCTCTGATAGGTTAGGTGGGCAGGAAATTCTCATAAAGTTTCAAAACGTTATGAAAAACGTTAATTTAAATTGTCCTCTCATAACCTCTGCGCGTACGCCGGACGACTCAAATAGAAAACGGAACAGAACGTCACTTTTGTGAGTCATTTCATTTCAAATTACGTCCAAATTTGGCCATAGCGCGCATACGAGCCAAAAGTGACGTTATTTTTAAGAGGACGGGTTGATCAGAGAACAGGGGCGCCGCTAAGCAAACTACTCCTTCAAGGAAATTTATAAACTCCGAGGGTAACCAACACTAGTTTCTTTATCAGCTATCTCACCCTGTCAGAGTGAATGAGACAAATGTCTGTGAACGCATGTGTGTATATATGTATGTGTGTGTGTGTATGTATATGTATGGGTATAAAGTATATATGGAAGCTGATCAGAATTACATTTCACCTTTGTAAATGTACATTAATGACACTGTGTAGAAGACACATCGAACACTTTATGTAAGGCATACGTAAATCTGTGTATCTATATATTTACGTATATAGGTTAGCTTAGCATTTTAAAAGCACCGACTCACCTTCAGTGGTTGATTGTTCAATAAACCCTTGAAATATATGTTTAACACATCTATAACCCTGTCCATGGAGGACAGAAGAAAATGTATATATGCTGCTTAGCATTGTTAATGTGTGGCCACGTCTGTGGGAGAAAAAAAAAGCAAAGATCGTTGCCGCTGGGTAATCTTCATGGTACAGTTTTTTTTATACTAGTTCTTTATATTTTCTTCTCGTTATTCTTATTGCGTACTTCTTGTTATTCTTATTGTGTGCCAATGTCTCTCTTACTGCTCTAATTAATACACATAAGACTAACTATTGAGATGGTCCCGCTAGTACAGTTCATTCCCAGTTCGTTCTCGTCGAAAAATCGAGAATTCTGGGTTCGAATCCCGGGCGAGACAAATGGTTGGACACATTTCCTTACGCCTAATGGGCCTGTTCACCTAACAGTGAGTAGGTACTCAGGTGTTAGTCAGCTTGTTGTGGAGTTTCATCCTGGGCGGGGTCACTATAATTCGGCTTATCTCGATATAAGTCTACCGTGTATGAATACTCTCTGGCTTCCTGTCACCCGACACAATGATTTGAAAAAAAAATTAGTGCTTTGTCGATTCAACACATTTTTCAAATTATTAGCTAAATGTTACCCACTTTATGTAAAAAAATATGCTCTATGTAAATTGCTGTACACCTGTTTATTTCAGCCATTGTTGTGATGTGTACAAGTTGTCAAGAATAAAGTTTTTGTGCCTGAATATGTCAACATTGTGACGTTGATGCCCCAAAGTCTGTGGGTCGCTGGTCTGGAAGGCATCTCTCATGACCATCTATCTCTTGATGTGTCACGTCTTAATCAATCCAACCTTTTACCCCCTAACGTATGAACCTAATTGTACCCACCTAACATATCGAGTCCGAGGTACAGCAAACATGGGTATTTGAGAGCCGTTGGTAACGTTCCTTACGTTAACGGAAAAAGCGCGACCTATTACTCTCGGGGCTCAATATCCAAAAGCAACGTCCATTCAACGCCAAAGCAACGTAAATTCAACGTCGAATCAATACCAATCCTGGATATTATGGCCACAGTACTGTGCATATTATAGTATATTATAGTACTATTATAGTATATATAGTATATTATAGTACTATTATAGTATATATAGTATATTATAGTACTATCATAGTATATATAGTATATTATAGTACTGTACTATATTACGGCCACAGCACCTGGAGATGATGGCCACAGTTTGACCTGCCCGAAAGGCTGCGCGTACTAGTGGCTTTACAAGATTGTAATTACCATATTATATATCCTCACAATCCCAATGTACCTTCTTGTATATAAATAAATAAATAAATAAATAAATACTGTAAATAAAACAGTAGTGAAGACGGGTTGGCTGCGGAGCCCTTCTGCTTCCTGTCTCGCCACAGTGGCGGGGGCTACCTCTGCTCAGTGGGGCCCATGTGGGTGGGGGGGGGGGGGCGGCAGACATGTTCCATACAAGATATTAATTGTTAAGCAAGAAGTCTTGAGATACCCAATCCACAACAGAAAATGGTTCAAAGATGGACCGAAATGTCGTCTTTTCTCCGTTACAATAACCCCATTATTGAAACTTACTGACAGGAGAAAGTGTTGGAGGAGATCTCGTAAACTGGATCAGAATATTGTTATCAAACAGATGGGAAGAGAAGCAAGTGTAGCTCGCAAGAACCAGGTGTCAGAAATACGACACACAACACACTAACATACGCAAATACTAACCTTACTAGCACTCAATATAGCCAGAAAACCTGGTTATACTAATTACATTAGTTAGTGAAAGAAAAAATAATGGGAGATTCTGTGACGACACGTCGTACCAAACATTTAAGCCACATCTCGTATCTTTAGAACAACAGTTTAAGCATTAGAATTAAGAGAAAGGTGTTTTCTATGCTTTAATTTGAAAAAATATACCATAAACTAATGGATTCCCTCCTATTGTCAAATAATAGACACAAATAGAACCATAATTTTGGGAGATGCCGCTGCGGGTAAGCAACTGGCTCCAGGCAGATTGTAAACGAAACGAGAGAAGGCTCCTAGAGTTGGTTGGCAACCACGGGCCAGGTCGGACGCTTCTCAGGTCTCTCCTCGCTCCTGGCTAGTGTTTACGTTGAACGATTGCTGGTTGCCCTGCCTGGTGGTGGTTGTTTGCCACTGACAGGGTGACGTTTGGATTTGCCATGGGGACTTCTCGGCCTTCTGTGAAGAGGACATTATCGGCTGGTCTGGTATTTATGGTGCCGGTGTACCATCTGTTGGTTGGTGTTGCCCTGGTGGACTTACTCCATGTGCAGCTGTCGGAATTAGTGGGCGTCCAGCAGGGCAACCGTGTTGTGGTCAAATTTCACCACCAGGCTGCCTCTCGGGCGTTTCTCGAGCGGTGTGAGGAGCGTGTTTCTCCTCTCCCTGATACAGTTGGTTCTGTTTAAGTGGTGAATCTTAGTGTCGCCTTGACATATATGGCGGTGCATGGTGCTCCCTTCGAATTTCAGGACGATCTTTTAACCTCGTGTTTTGAACGGTCTGGGACAGTGTTAAGTGTTCGTTGGAACAAGGTCCTTGCCGAGCACTGTGCTGGTATGCTTGACGGCTCCCGCACCCTGACGATGTCGCTGAAGTGTAGTGTCCCGTCGTTGGTGTCCATGTTGGGTTACACGCTCCGCTGCCAGTATCGGGCGCAACTGCGCACCTGTTATCAGTGTGGTCACGAGGGTCATCTGGCTGCTGCGTGCGACGTGGGAGCAACTGGTAGGATGCATATTTTTTGTGCAGAATATTTTCCACCCCTGTTGCATTCGGACGGTTCTGAGGGCGGTATGGGTACTGTGCCTGAGGCGCCTGATTGCCTGTCTGCTGCTCCCCCTGTTGAAGCCGGTTCTACGGCTTGTGCGACCCGTCTGGTAATTGCCGTCACCCCTGGGGTTGTTAAGCCGGTGTGTGTGGGTGTCAGGTCATCGCCTGCACTGCGTGTAGTGGAGAATGTCCCTGTGGAGGTCCATGTCCAGCCCCCACCCATGGATGTAATCCTGGCTCCTGGGGTCGTGGGTTCTTCTGTTTTGGAGGGGGTGCTTCGGCCGGGGAAAGGTGACTGCCATGCCTGTGTGTCTCGACGACTGTAGTTCTGATGCTTCCATCCCTTTGCAGAAGCGTGCACGCCGGTGTTCCGAGGCTGTTTTCTCTAGATGACGTTGACAGTGTGAGCGATGTGGCCTCTGGATTCTTCGGACGTTGTGGGTATGGACCGTGTGGATGCGGTGATGGCTATGGCTGCGGAGGGGCCTGGTAGGAGTGGTGTGGTGCGGCCTGTCTCAAAAAGTAGCGGTGGGCTCGGAGTGTCTCCCCCTTTCGTGGTGTGCCTTGGGAGGTGGTGTGTGTGGGGGGGGGGGGATTATGATGTTCCGGGGTCCCGCACCGTCGGTGGCAAGGCTGTGAGGGGTTCCGAGTTGGGCTCTCCCTGCGCCTCTTGCTGTTGGATCCCCGCGGTGGGGGGATCCAACAGGAGGAGGCACACATCCCCCGCTGAAGGAGGATGTGCGTTAGGGGGTCTTGGCTCCTGTGCCCAGTGGCGGGGACAATGCCATGCCTGTGTCCCCCTGCAGTTGCCCCGGTCTAGGGGAGCCTAGTCCAGACTGCCTAGGTCGTGACCCGTGCGGGTCGGGTGGGGTTTTCTCGGGATGCCCGGGTGCTTCCGGTCCCGTGGCGCTCTTCCACCATCTGGGTGCCGCGGGTGAAGGAGTTTGTTTATGGGTGCCGGATAAGATGCCTCCACCGACGGCGCCGCCTGGAGGCCGGGCGTCCTCTGCCCACATACTGCTGTGGGAAGCGTACTGCTTGCGCTTTTCGATGTGGGAGTTCCCTGGTAAATACTAGTCGACGTCAAGGACACAACCTGCCGCCCTCCGGTGCAGCCCGTCTCCCTCTCCCGTCTACCTCTGTTTTTGTAGCCGCTCCTCTGTCTACGGCTCCTCACAACTCTTGACCCTTATTCTCCATATACGTGTCTCTCCTAACATCTGTCCTGGTGCAGTCATCGGGAAGATACGCCCTTCATGCAAACTGCACCTACTATCAAGTAGAAGAAGAGGGCTCCTCGTGGGGATTTTTGCGACACCCATCACGTCAAAGACTCAAAATTAAAAGTCGACCAACCGTGAAACTGCCATAGTGATCTCACTAACAACGGAAGTACCTTTATTTCCGGTTCGAATACATATATATATATATATATATATATATATATATATATATATATATATATATATATATATATATATATGTATTCAACGAATATATATATATATATATATATATATATATATATATATATTCGAACGAATATATATATATATATATATATATATATATATATATATATATATATATATATATATTGTGACGGTGTTCCCCCCTTCTAATTCTCCCACGCCTGCTGTAAGAGTCATGTCCACTATTCCCGAGCGTTCTCTACATTGCAGGCATCAATTGAACATATGTGGGAGAGAACAGTATTCTCGAAGAGCCGAGAAATTTGCGAAAATGTAGTATTTTGGCCTGTGGGATAGGCCCTTTAGGGAGCCAATATGGCGCTGGCAAGTCTGTTCTCCCGCCAAAACTGTGTGACGTCAGTGGCGCCAGATTGGTCACCGTCAGCGACATGGCACTGGGAGCCAATGAAAACCAACTTTGGGAAAAGTGACGTCACATAGGCAGGGGGTCCAGCCGTGTTGGCGCCAGGCGATATCAGTCTTTCACGACACGTCCGAGAGGTAGGACGCGCGATCGGTCATCCTGTCAGAGTGACGGATTTACCGAACTCCGGTGGATTTAAGCGTCTCCAGTTGTTGGCACGCACTCTGTGAGGTCTTCCTGCAACCCAGAAGTGGCTCAGATAAGGAATTGACAGAATATTGAGCAACAAGTGCTCAGGGACAGGTGCGTTGCAAGAAGTGGGCCGGGCATCGACGTGTGTCGTCGTTGGCAGTTCACCAGTATAAGAGACAGCTTAGTGGCCGGGCCACCCACCGTGAGTGAACCGGGTTGACAGCCTTGTCAACCAGGTTGAACGTGTGATCGACGATCCTGTCAAGTTTGACAGTAACCCCACCTTCGTGGAACCCTACGAGTCAACAGTTGGATGCAAGCACGTCGAGAAGTCTTCCCAAATACCTAGCGATATATCTAGACGACGAGGGAATTGACAGTGTTGTGAGCTTCAAGTGCTCTGAAGTCGGGTGCTGTGCGTGTGAAGCTTAAGCAGCATCGTCTGGTACGGCTGGTAACTTCACAGTGACTTCGTAGTGGTGAGAGGCAGTTCCTCTGGGAGTACAGTGACAAGGACTAATTGGGAAACGTACGACGACCGCCGAGACGTAGGCTGGCTGCCGTAGTTGGGAGGAAAGTTGACGGCCAGGAGACCGACTTCAACCCTGCGACGTACTGTAGAGGAAGGAGCACGGACCTGCTGTGTACAGAAGCGGCGAGACGCGACATCCTAAGGCGTGGGCTTGTGTTTCTGGATGAACGAGGCGAGAGCCTGGACCAGGAGCTACAACCCAACTGTCATCCTAGGATAGGTGAAGTAGGTGTTTACAGTTACCCTCCCATTTCCCCTTTAGTTAGCTATATATATTCTTGTCAGGATATTTTATATGTCGTGAGCAAGTCTCACTTGAGTTTAAGTCACAGAGAGCACAGTATGTGGTGAGGCTACCCAGAGCGCTCACAGTATCAGTTTACATATATATCTATGTGTGGGTGTGTGCAAGCACCAAGATTCATCAGAGAATTTACTGTGACTATTATTAATCAGTGAGTATTATTATTATATATATATTGGTAGTAAACCAGATATTGGTGTATTGATCTCTATAATCTATTGATATAAATGCCTGTGGATTGATCTCTATAATCTATTGATATAAATGCCTGTGGATTGATCTCTATAATCTATTGATATAAATGCCTGTGTTGATCTCTATAATCTATCGATATAAATGCCTGTGTGTTGATCTCTATGATCTATTGATATATATGCCTGAATTTGATTACTGATTTATATATGACATGACTGTGTACTGAATAATATCATATACGTGAAGTGATTGCCAGTGATATCTCTTTAAGAGAAAGTATAGATATAAAGAAAAGTTCAGTGATCAAGTGAGTGCATTCACAGTAAATATTATTAAGAATAGAGTAATCTTTTGGTACGGTGAAAAGTCACTGTGAGAGTATTGTGAATAAGATGTTGATCGTGAGGCCAGTGAAATCATAAGTAACCCTGTGAACGTTGAATAGTGTTTTGGAAAAAGTTAAATAAACGGGGATCGTGACAATTAGAAAACAAGTACTAGTCTGTTCCCACGATCGCGAGGGTCCCGGTCAGCTGAGTCTGACAGGTGACACGTGCCGATGTTACCATATCGGTGCGCTCTAGAATATTATGCTATGAATGGAGCAATTGTCATATATTAATCCTGATACATTGATGCATATATATTTCTCGTTGTCTTTTAAGTAAAATACCAAAACTCTTTGGTGTTTGATATCATCCCCTCCATTTATCTTGTGACCGTGTAATGATGTAAAGTAGAGTGACCTGCCTGATACTATATTACTGGATTTTGCTCTTGCCACAATTACACCTGACCACTGCAGTGTTACTGGACATCTAAAAAACCAGTTGGCGACCTTGAAGGCTGTATAAGAGTTCGGTGTCGGGGCGGGCCACAGATTGAGGGAACGATCTGTGCCCCACTCATCTTACAATATAAAGGCCGGTTGTGAGACCGACTGGGGTACTCTCCGAGGCCAGCAGTGGAGCCTAGAGGATTGAGGGAAGACCCGCCGAACGACGGTGAGTAAGGGTTATTGTTGGAGCAACCACCTGGAAAGGAGATCCAGTCTACTGTTGCTTAACCCTTCTCTAACGAGAACACCGTGAACCCCGACAATATATATATATATATATAATATTATATATATATATATATATATATATATATATATATATATAATATATATCG
>WNGS01135237.1:18381160-18422477 GCA_020271785.1 Procambarus virginalis
TTTAGTTAGTACCTATTGTGACTATCATCAATAGTCAGAATTCTTACGTACTTAGCCTTGTTAGAATAGTAGTATACTGACTAGTAAAGGCATTCGTTTAAAATAATGAAGCTAACAAAAAACAAACAAATATTCCGATGGGACCTGGGTGTAGCATGCATATGTACTGTATTAGGCCTCAGATACTCATGCCAATAAGCTTAGGAAGGTTGGGTTAGGGGGATAATGTTTATTCTGTACAAAGCAACACACAAGTTAAAAAAAAAATAGGTTTTTCCGCTTTTGTTCTAACCCAAGCGTTCAGATTCCTACTTTTCTATTGTGATTGTACGTCATATATATAAACTCTGACCGTCCTTCGTCGTTTACATAAAGTCACTACCCAAAACACGACGATAGGTCTGTGTAGATGGTATAACCTCATGATATGAGCAGGTTATTTTAGTTATCCCCCTTCAAATTGTCTTCTAATGCTGAGCTTTACATTGCGCTCAATATCATGTCCTTACAGCTCTTATGGTAAAACATATCATTTCTTTTCCCAATAGATATAATATATATTATATATATATATATATATATTATATAGATATATATATATAATCATATATAAGTAGTATATATATATATTATACATTTTTTTTTTTGTATGTAATTGGTTGTCGTTTAGACTTTTGTATACATGTCTAGTGTCTCCATTATTGTAATGACTTGTATAACTTGTTACGAATACAGTCGTGGGACTCTGATTTTTGTATAGGCAACATCTTGTGGATATTTGCAACACGGAGTGACATTGCGTGTGTTAGCAAGATAAAGTGTGTAACTTTTATGTATGTAACACCTGCAAACCACCACTGCGCCCGAGGCAGGCTGAGGGATCAGTAACAACGAGAAGAAAACAGACGCACTATTTATTATCTTACGAGGAAAATGTCTCCCCTACGTGACTACTAAGCAGCACAAGCAGGTTGGGGGAAGTGGGGGGAGAGAAACAAGGACATCCCGGCTGCTCCCGGGTCTCATCCCCCCCCCCTTCCTCGTATGAAATGTATCGCAAAGCCACTTTAAAACTCTGGGTCATATTTCTTGACCCAGAAAATTTTAAATTTTATACTGCACTTTTTCACATTGCCATCATCTAAATCGTAGATTCGAGGTCCGATTTTCATCTTAAATGAACGTTAGTGGGCCAGGCAGAGGCTTAGGGCTCGCGCGGGAATTTCCCTGCGAAAAAAAATCCCTCAAATAATACAATTATTGTATCCAAATTCAACTAGTTCGGTAAGTCACTTCGTCAAAAACTGAATACTTTGCCCGGGTGACTTAAACAAAACTATCCGTATATCCGCGCCCACCCACTTGGGCTGGACCGTACAGCGACGGTCTCGCTTAATGAAGGTCGGCGTTCAACTCCCCCGATCCCGTTCAAGTGATTAGTCGCAAAAGACCCCCATTCCTTTCTCCCGTTCAATCCCAAATCCTTGTCCTGCTCCCTTCCAAGTGCACTATATAGTCGTAATGGGCTTGGGATATCTTTCTTCACGGGAGACATCTCCCGTCTCCCAGGGTGACAAGTCGCACTTCCACACATCTCCAGTATCAAGAGCTGATACTGGTAATGGCTCCAAAGGGCCACCACTTACGGGCTTATTCATCCCCCGTGCACCTTTTGGTGATAATTGTGGTAATCGTTCATCAATCAATCGAATATTCACTTCTTGGTATGAGGTCTTGGTGACCTCAAAACGTGACCCTCCACTACTCTAGTGTCCACCCCCCCCCCACAAATGGTGTGATGGTTGTATTGTCATAGCCGGGGAAACAAAGTCCCGTGGGTGGCGGGGGAGGAGCGGACTCACACTCTGGGAGAAGGTTCAAGGTCTTCGCCTCCACTCCAGGGCTTCCGGAAGAAGAAGGTCACCAAGGGAAATCACATCCTTAAAAGAGGTGAGTAGAGACGGTGTGGTGTGGTAGTAGGTGTAGTTTGTAGTGTTGTGTATGCTGGTGTAGTGAACACTGTGGTGTGTGGTGAAGTAGTAAGTGTGGGTGTAATGCAGCCGCTACCTGAAGTGTGGGTAGTGACGTTTGGCGTAGTGAAGTGTTGGTTGTGTAGTTTGGTTCGTGTAGCAATAGATGTTAGTGTGTGTGGTGTGAGTGCAGTGTGCGTGAGAAATGGTGTGTTTTAACTCACCTAGTTGTACCTCCCTAGTTGTGTGCGGCGGTGGCTGAGCTCTGGCTCCTTTTGTACCTGACTCTCAGACGTCAACAAACAGGTTAACGATTCTGTACTGTTGGCGCTCTATCGACGTATTCTACACTTGAAAGTGTATGGAGTCAGCCATACACCACATTACTTCCTAATGCATTCCTATTTTTCAAACCACTTGACACTAAAAAACTTATTTATAATATCTATGTGGATACATTTGGGCCACTCCCAGTTTCCACCTTGTGTGCCTGTGCGTTTTGTGCCCTTGTGTTAAATAGTCTGTCTTTATCAACCCGGTCGATTCCTTTGAGAATTTGAAGTGGTTGTCATGTCCCCCCTAACATGTTGAGGTGTGAGTGTAGAGAGGTGTAACACTACCCCGTCTACCTTACAGTGGCAGGGATCTGTCGTCCCGGGGAGATTGCTGCCATCATGGGCGCTCAGGGGCCGCAAGACCACCCTCCGTAGGCGTCCTCACCATTCAGGAGCGACCAGGGCCCTAAGGTCACAGGTGCTTCTTCTCCTCTCTACTCTCCGGGTGATGAGAAGTCAGCCTCAACAGGGTCACGGGGCCGAGACTCGTGCCCTGGAGGTCAAAGGAAGATATCCTCGCGCTCTGGAGGTAACAGGAGAACCCTTCGCGCCTGGAGTTCACAGGTAGTGATCTCAGGTATACTTGCACATTGAGGGCTGTAGTGGACAGTACAAGGCCAACCATCATACCTCAGGCCCACTGGGATCTTAGCTGGGGAAGTGGCCCAGTACTGGTGAGGTTATCTAGGGCAGGATAGATCTACGTCGAACAGGTTAGCGCGATGATACAGGAAACAATGTTCCCTGTATCATGGTCATGTTCCCATTGTTCCCTGCACCCTGGTCATGTTCCCATTGTTCCCTGCACCCTGGTCATGTTCCCATTGTTCCCTGCACCCTGGTCATGTTCCCATTGTTCCCTGCACCCTGGTCATATTTCTACTGCAAAATGAATCTTAGGTCACCGCTGTACCCATGTACTAAGTCATGTAAACACTGTCGTGACACCATAGTGATCTGCCAGTGTACCACCATGCGCCTTTCTCCCGTGGCAGGGTCGATGTACTGTGAACGGTCAGCAGCGTTGGACCGGCGGGCTGACGAGGCGGGTCAGCCGTAAGTTGCAGCAGTTGGAAGGACCTCGTTATCGGCACAACCTTCACCGTCAGGGAGCAGCTCCTCTTCCAGGTGGGTGTTCCCCCCTCTCACCCCTTCCTCCTTTCCTCTTCACCTACCCCTCCCCTTCACCTACCCCTTCCCCTTCACCTACCCCTTCCCCTTCACCTACCCCTTCCCCTTCACCTACCCCCCTCCCCTTAACCCACGCTGTCCCCTCCACCTACCGACATCAGTATAGTTGGAGTTTTGTTTTTAAACGTCTTTTGGCTTCAGCGCGGATTAACTTGGCCACTTTGCATGTGCAACATCATGTTATCCTTGCAACGAAAGGCGTGCACGAGACCACGGTGACGCCTTCTCCTCCTCCTTCTCCCCCCAGGCACAGCTGAGGATGGACCGCTCCATTCCCCAGGCGCAGAGAGTGTTGAGAGTCGAGGAGGTCATGCAGGAGGTGAGTCAGGGCTCATGACAGGTGAGTCAAGGGGTCATGACAGGTGAGTCAGGGGTCATGACAGGTGAGTCAAGGGGTCATGACAGGTGAGTCAGGGGTCATGACAGGTGAGTCAAGGGGTCATGACAGGTGAGTCAAGGGGTCATGACAGGTGAGTCAAGGGGTCATGACAGGTGAGTCAAGGGGTCATGACAGGTGAGTCAAGGGGTCATGACAGGTGAGTCAAGGGGTCATGACAGGTGAGTCAAGGGGTCATGACAGGCGAGACAGGGGTCATGACAGGTGAGACAAGGTTATGTCATGTGTGAGGACGTCGTGAAGAATGTGTCAGAATATCACAGTAAAGATGTCCTCGACATAATAACTATATTAAGCTAAGACCCTTCTTAAGGTGACTGTGGATTCCCAAGATAACACAACGCGTCTTATCAACACATGGGCCGGTATGGTGGCCATCTTATCAAGGTTATCATAGCATGCTGTGTTGACGTGCCTGTGTCTATGTTGTGTTGACGTGCCCGTGTGTGTGTGTTGTGTTGACGTGCCTATGTGTGTGTGTTGTGTTGACGTGCCCGTGTGTGTGTGTGTTGTGTTGACGTGCCCGTGTGTGTGTGTTGTGTTGACGTGCCTGTGTGTGTGTGTTGTGTTGACGTGCCGTGTCTATGTTGTGTTGACGTGCCCGTGTGTGTGTGTTGTGTTGACGTGCCTATGTGTGTGTGTTGTGTTGACGTGCCCGTGTGTGTGTGTGTTGTGTTGACGTGCTCGTGTGTGTGTGTTGTGTTGACGTGCTCGTGTGTGTGTGTTGTGTTGACGTGCCCGTGTGTGTGTTGTGTTGACGTGCCCGTGTGTGTGTGTGTGTTGTGTTGACGTGCCTGTGTGAGTGTGTTGTGTTGACGTGCCCGTGTGTGTGTTGTGTTGACGTGCCTGTGGTGTGTGTGTGTGTTGTGTTGACGTGCCTGTGTGTGTGTGTGTGTTGTGTTGACGTGCCTGTGTGTGTGTTGTGTTGACGTGCCTGTGTGTGTGTGTTGTGTTGACGTGCCCGTGTGTGTTTGTGTTGACGTGCCTGTGTGTGTGTGTTGTGTTGACGTGCCTGTGTGTGTGTGTTGTGTTGACGTGCCTGTGTGTGTGTTGTGTTGACGTGCCTGTGTTGTGTGTTGTGTTGACGTGCCCGTGTGTGTGTGTTGTGTTGACGTGCCCGTGTGTGTGTTGTGTTGACGTGCCGTGTGTGTGTGTGTTGTGTTGACGTGCCCGTGTGTGTGTGTTGTGTTGACGTGCCCGTGTGTGTGTGTTGTGTTGACGTGCCTGTGTGTGTGTGTTGTGTTGACGTGCCTGTGTGTGTGTTGTGTTGACGTGCCTGTGTGTGTGTGTTGTGTTGACGTGCCCGTGTGTGTGTGTGTTGACGTGCCCGTGTGTGTGTTGTGTTGACGTGCCCGTGTGTGTGTGTTGTGTTGACGTGCCCGTGTGTGTGTGTGTTGTGTTGACGTGCCCGTGTGTGTGTGTTGTGTTGACGTGCCCGTGTGTGTGTGTGTTGTGTTGACGTGCCCGTGTGTGTGTGTGTGTGTGTTGACGTGCCCGTGTGTGTGTTGTGTTGACGTGCCTGTGTGTCTGTGTTGTGTTGACGTGCCTGTGTGTGTGTTGTGTTGACGTGCCTGTGCGTGTGTTGTGTTGACGTGCCTGTGTGTCTGTGTTGTGTTGACGTGCCCGTGTGTGTGTGTTGTGTTGACGTGCCCGTGTGTGTGTGTGTTGTGTTGACGTGCCCGTGTGTGTGTGTGTTGTGTTGACGTGCCCGTGTGTGTCTGTGTTGTGTTGACGTGCCCGTGTGTGTCTGTGTTGTGTTGACGTGCCCGTGTGTGTGTTGTGTTGACGTGCCCGTGTGTGTGTTGTGTTGACGTGCCTGTGTGTGTGTGTTGTGTTGACGTGCCCGTGTGTGTGTTGTGTTGACGTGCCTGTGTGTGTGTGTTGTGTTGACGTGCCCGTGTGTGTGTTGTGTTGACGTGCCTGTGTGTGTGTTGTGTTGACGTGCCTGTGTGTGTGTGTTGTGTTGACGTGCCCGTGTGTGTGTTGTGTTGACGAGCCCGTGTGTGTGTGTTGTGTTGACGTGCCTGTGTGTGTGTTGTGTTGACGTGCCTGTGTGTGTGTGTGTGTTGTGTTGACGTGCCTGTGTGTGTGTGTTGTGTTGACGTGCCCGTGTGTGTGTTGTGTTGACGTGCCCGTGTGTGTGTGTTGTGTTGACGTGCCCGTGTGTGTGTGTGTCGTGTTGACGTGCCCGTGTGTGTGTTGTGTTGACGTGCCCGTGTGTGTGTTGTGTTAACGTGCCCGTGTGTGTGTGTTGTGTTGACGTGCCCGTGTGTGTGTGTATTGTGTTGACGTGCCCGTGTGTGTGTGTGTGTTGTGTTGACGTGCCCGTGTGTGTGTGTGTGTTGTGTTGACGTGCCCGTGTGTGTGTTGTGTTGACGTGCCCGTGTGTGTGTGTGTTGTGTTGACGTGCCCGTGTGTGTGTTGTGTTGACGTGCCCGTGTGTGTGTTGTGTTGACGTGCCTGTGTGTGTGTTGTGTTGACGTGCCCGTGTGTGTGTGTGTGTTGTGTTGACGTGCCCATGTGTGTGTGTGTTGACGTGCCCGTGTGTGTGTGTGTTGTGTTGACGTGCCTGTGTGTGTGTTGTGTTGACGTGCCCGTGTGTGTTGTGTTGACGTTCCCGTGTGTGTGTGTGTTGTGTTGACGTGCCCGTGTGTGTGTGTGTTGTGTTGACGTGCCTGTGTGTGTGTTGTGTTGACGTGCCTGTGTGTGTGTGTGTGTGTTGACGTGCCCGTGTGTGTGTTGTGTTGGCGTGCCTGTGTGCGTGCTGTGACACATGTGCTTTCTATCTATAATATGGACGGGACCACGTTTGGATTCCTTGGGTATAGTTCTCTATATGCTATAGTTCTCCATGCCTACACGTCTTAGAACAAAGCTCTAATCTCCGAGCTATTGAGTAGTGGATCACTATAATTCCTCTGAGCTTCAGTAGTAGTCAGGTAAGAGTCGTAAATTCCAGCTGGGCAGCAGTAGCTGCTGCTGGAAACTTTCCTTATTAACACTACTCAATAGCTCGGTTGATTGAGCTTCGGCTTCACATGCCCGGGGGGTCCACGGTTCGAATCTTCTACAGCCTAGGGGCCAGATTCACGAAAGTACTTACGCAAGTACTTACGAACGTGTACATCTTTCCTCAATCTTTGACGGCTTTGGTTACATTTATTAAACAGTTTACGAGCATGAAAACTTCCAATTCAACTGTTGTTATTGTTATAAACAACCTCCTGGTGCTTCTGAGCTCATTAACTGTTTAATAATTGTAAACAAAGCCGCCAAAGATTGAGAAAAGATGTACAGGTTCGTAAATGCTTTCGTGAATCTGGCCCCAGGTGACTGGAACGTTTATTTTCAAGGAAGTTTGGATGAGAGTTTATATTCTCCATGATTAATGATCCCTGTGGTGTTGGCAGCTGAGTTTGGTGAAGTGCGCCAAGACGATGATCGGTGTGCCGGGGCGGCTGAAGGGCATCTCCGGAGGGGAGACCAAGAGACTCGCCTTCGCCTGCGAGGTGAGTGTCTTACACCCCCATGTTCCCCCTCCCTATCTCCCTTACCCCCCTCTCCCCACCCCAAGCCTCCTCCCTACCCTCTCAACTGAACGATTACTTAAGAAGTACACTGGGGCGTGTACTCACCTACTTGTGTTTGCGGGAGTTGAGCATCGGCTCCTTGGTCCCGCCTCTCAACCGTCCATCAACTGGTGTACAGGTTCCTGAGCCTACTGGGCTCTATCATATCTATATTTAAAACTGTGTATGGAGTCAGCCTCCACCACATCACTTTCTAATGCATTCCATTTATTAACTACTCTGACGCTAAAAAAAAATGTAATGTCTTTATGGCTCATTTGGGTACTCAGTTTCCACCTGTGTTCCTTAGTTCGTGTGCCCCTTGTGTTAAATAAACTGTCTTTGTCTATCCTTTCAATTGCTTTGAGAATCTTGTATGTGGTGATCATGTCCCCACATACATGATGTGTGTGTGTGTGTGTGTGTGTGTGTGTGTGTGTGTGTGGTGTGTGTGTGTGTGTGTGTGTGTGGTGTGTGTGTGTGTGTGTGTGTGTGTGTGTGCGTGTGAGCAGATGTAATATAGGACAATCGGGTTCTGGGGGAACCCCGGGGACCCGGAAATAGTGATAATATAATGAAAGGATATATATTTTTTAACTGTTTCCTAATTTTGCTTCATTATTTAGTATTATTAACCTTCGCCGCAGGTGTTAACGAACCCGGCGATAATGTTCCTGGACGAGCCCACCTCCGGCCTCGACTCCTTCATGGCGCAGAACGTCGTTCAGGCATTGAGAGGGCTGGCGAGCAAGGGCAAGACTGTCATTACTACCATCCACCAGCCTAGCTCGGAGGTCAGTCCTCCACCTCCTGCCCCACCTGTGTGTAGTCAGCCAGTATGCTCCACACTTGCCACCACAATCAATATAGCATGGGGAGTGCAGCTCTAGAATAAGTATGGTACGGGCCACGGGGGGGGGGATTAATTCACTGGAGAACATCCAGTAACGGTGCCATTTCGGGCTTGTCCCCTGGGAGCAGTGTCCCCTGGGGGCAGCGTCTCCTGGGGGCAGCGTCCCCTGGGAGCAGCGTCCCCTGGGAGCAGCGTCCCCTGGGAGCAGCGTCCCCTGGGAGCAGCGTCCCCTGGGAGCAGTGTCCCCTGGGAGCAGCGTCCCCTGGGAGCAGCGTCCCCTGGGAGCAGCGTCCCCTGGGAGCAGTGTCCCCTGGGAGCAGCGTCCCCTGGGAGCAGCGTCCCCTGGGAGCAGCGTCCCCTGGGAGCAGTGTCCCCTGGGAGCAGCGTCCCCTGGGAGCAGCGTCCCTCTCTATTTGTGTTTTACGTAACTGGTATTTGCAGGTGTTTGCGCTGTTTGACCGCGTGCTCCTGATGGGGGAGGGACGAGTGGCCTTCCTGGGCTCCACCTCAGAGGCACTCCACTTCTTTTCTGGGTAAGTCGAGTGACATAGGTTCCTCTCCTCTACTGTCCTCTTTCCGGTATATCTCGACTCACAATTGAGAATTCGAATCCCTGTTCGAATCCCGGGCAGGGCAGAAATAGTTGCTCGCGTTTCCTAACACCTAATGCATCTGTTCACCTAGCGGTAAATAGGTAACCAGGCGGTAGCCAACGTTCTGTGGGGCTGCATCCTGGGGAGAGTCAATAGTTCGGCTTTTGGGGAGGACCTCCATATGAGCCTAACATGTATGTATATATATATATACTGGCTGCCTGTCCCCCGACACAACTATTATTATAATTAGTCACTTCTGATTTTCACATTTCAGTCTGAAATCATTCATGACTGAGAAATTAAAGAGCGAAACGTCATCTAAAACAAAACTCTAAGGTAATAACAGAAAGTTATTGGTTTATAGTTTAGTCACTAAATCCTGGTTGCTCCACCTAGGCTAGGAAGGCACTGTCCCAAGACCTACAATCCGGCGGATTTCTTCATCTCGGTGCTGGCCATCGAGCCCGACAACGAAGCCGAGTGCCGCAAGTTCGTACAGAGCACCTGCGACGCCTTCGTCAACAGCAGCGCCGGACTCCAAGTCTCTAATCTAGTCGCCGAAAATAAGAATTCTCTCTCGAATGGCACCGCCGTTTCCTCCAACCACGTCAAGGTGAGGCAAGTCGGTGGGGGAAGGGGCTGTGTGGTGAGGGGGGGGGGTCTATCTTTGTGTAGTGAGGAGCTAGGTCAATGTGGTGAGACGCAAATTACGTGCAGTGAAGAGCGTGCTTAGTGTGGCAAAGAGTTTGCTTAGTGTAACAAAGAACTTGGTTAGAGTAGCATAAAACTTGGGACAGTGATGGCCAGTCCTGGGGTGAGTAATAATCAAGGACATATAATCAACTTGAGCAATATTAAACTTATGTTGTTAATTTTTAACAAATAAATAAGTGCAACAAACGCACAAATTCTAAAAATAAGGACGTCACCAAGTGTAGTGCGCGTACCATCCTTCTCTCAGTAAGACTGTTGCTTGCACACAGTGGACACTGATTGATCACCTTCAATCTCTTCCGGGTGGTGGCAGGTGGGCAAGTCGCTGTACAAGGCGGGGTGGGCGGAACAGTTCGCTGCCGTCCTCAAAAGGTCGGCGCTGGCCAACTACCGGGAGCCCATGGTCCTCAGGATCAAGGCCATACAGACCATTGTAAGTTTCAGTACCTCATCCTCAGCATATATCGCTACACATGATGAGCACTGTCAGTCATACCACTCAACCTGCAGTAGTGCATAATTATATATATATAAGTGCAACAATATATATATATTATATATATATATATATATATATATATATATATATATATATATATATATATATATATATATATATCAAACTTACCCATCATGAGAAATTTTGGAAAATCATTGATTCGACTGTGAATTATTAATATTGTTGCACCAAGAAATCCCATTAATGCGATGTATCAATGAGAAAATCAGTAGGAACCATGAGGAGGATTCGAACCTATGTACTGGGCTACGCTCTACACCACTACACCACGACATGGCAAAAAAAAAAAACATTGCAACCTGGGATTCAACTCAATCCTTTAGGGTTCTTGAGGCTTACACTGAAGCCTAACCAGGATTTCACACAATGCCCCCCCCCTCATGGACTCCTGGAGCCCTACAGGATTGAGTTGAATCCCAGGATGCATTGCTTTTGACCATGTCATGGTGTAGTGGTTAGAGGGTTTGTCTAGAAGTACCCCAGGACATATGAACAAATCCTACCCCAGGGCATGGGTTCGAATCCGTCTCATGTCTTCAACCGATTTTCTCATTTCTGTATTGTTATCGTTATTTTTTATGTTGTCATATTGTGAAACGTTAGGTGCTCATGGCGCCAAAATTAAACAATAAAATCTACATCTCATACTTTGGCCGTAATAGGCAAATCTGTGTGTTCTTGAGCAGTCCCGGGTACCCGGCCATGCTGTGTAAACTACCTGCTCCCACGGCAGCAACACTCACCCCACCACTCCCACACTACATGAGAGAGAGTGAGTGAGTGAGTGAGTGAGTGAGTGAGTGAGTGAGTGAGTGAGTGAGTACTCACCTAGTTGTACTCACCTAGTTGTGTGAGTGTGTGTGTGTGTGTGTGTGTGTGTGTGTGTGTGTGTGTGTGTGTGTGTGTGTGTGTGTGGTGTGTGTACTCACCTATTTGTACTCACCTATTTGTGCTTGCGGGGGTTGAGCTTTGGCTCTTTGGTCCCGCCTCTCAACTGTCAATCAACCTGTGTACAGATTCCGAGCTACTGGGCTCTATCATATCTACCCTTGAAACTGTGTATGGAGTCAGCCTCCACCACATCACTGCCTAATGCATTCCATCCGTTAACTACTCTGACACTGAAAAAGTTCCTTCTAACGTCTCTGTGGCTCATGTGGGTACTCAGTTTCCACCTGTGTCCCCTTGTTCGCGTCCCCCAGTGTTGAATAGTTTGTCCTTGTCCTTGTGTGTGTGTGTGTGTGTGTGTGTGTGTGGTGTGTGTGTGTACTCACCTATTTGTACTCGCCTATTTGTGCTTGCGGGGGGTTGAGCTTTGGCTTTTTGGTCCCGCCTCTAACTGTCAATCAACTGGTGTACAGATTCCTGAGCCTACTGGGCTCTATCATATCTATATTTAAAACTGTGTATGGAGTCAGCCTCCACCACATCACTGCCTAATGCATTCCATCCGTTAACTACTCTGACACTGAAAAAGTTCCTTTTAACGTCTCTTTGGCTCATGTGGGTACTCAGTTTCCACCTGTGTCCCCTTGTTCGCGTCCCACCAGTGTTGAATAGTTTATCCTTGTTTACCCGGTCGATTCCTCTGAGGATTTGTAGGTTGTGATCATGTCTCCCTTACTCTTCTGTCTTCCAGTGTCGTAAGTTGCATTTCCCGCAAGTTGCGTGCGTGTGTGTGTGTGTGTGTGTGTGTGGTGTGTGTGTGTGTGTGTGTGTGTGTGTGTGTGTGTTGTGTGTGTGGTGGTGTGAGAGAGAGAGAGAGAGAGAGAGAGAGAGAGAGGAGAGAGAGAGAGAGAGAGAGAGAGAGAGAGAGATAGATGCAGAGAAAGATCTGAGGTTCTCCTTACTGAACCCTTAACACAAACCTCCCTCTCTCTTGGACCATGTTCGCCACTCACTGCCCCGGGCTCCTGTGGCTGCTGATGGCTCATCTCAACCCTCCCACCGTCGTGTCCTCCGTCAGGTCCTCTCCATACTGATCGGCATCATCTACCTGGACCAAGAGGTCAGTCAAGACGGCGTCACCAACATCAACGGCGCCATCTTCCTCCTGCTGACGCAAATGAGCTTCACTAACACCTTCAACGTAGTTAACGTGAGTGCCTGGCGAATCCCTGGGACGCGAGTTCGTTCCCGTTGTATAACACTATTGTTTCATATATGCTTTGGCGTTGGGCTTGATTTAAGGCCTGTTAAACCTCTAGAGATTTATTTTGGCCTCGACACTTGTTTACTGACCAACCCGAGAGTTTACTGTAGTCCAGAACATTGTCCAGGACTAAAGTACTCTGTGTATATACACAGAGATGCAGTATACACCACTCGATGCATTTCTTGTACTATAGTAAGAACAAATTTAATGTTTTGAGGGAGTAACTGAATACAAATAACAAATGTAGATGCTGTATCTTTTTTCATTGTCTGTTTTATCCCGTGCTATGAAGCCCACAACACAAACATTCTTAGAATCAGCGAGTTTTTATGTATGAAAACCGTATTTTTCTGGCCTTTTATCTTATTTAAATGTATGTTCTCAGTACTTTCAATAGTTTTATTAGCAGAAATTCATTCTTTGGATTTGTCTCAATGCAAACACTTAAAACGTCAGTCACACTATAACCCTGTCTAATGTAGTCAATTAACATATAACACAGCCTTTACAATAATAATTAAAATAAAATGATCCATTTCAAACATCTTTTACATTAATTTAACGAACCGAGTTAACATTTATTCTAAACATTCCGAGACATGCGAAGCTGGCACATCAGCATTCATCAGTCATTATGATATACTAAAACGACAGCCAAGGGAACCAACAGTCACCTCAGACAACATTCCTTGCCATGACAACCAAATGAACTAACTTTCATGTTTCCCCTTCATCTTTTCCCCATGGAACTCCTTGCACCCCACCAGGTGTTCTGCGCAGAGCTGCCCATTTTCCTGCGCGAGCATTTCAACGGCATGTACCGCACAGACGTCTACTACCTGTGCAAGAACCTGGCCGAGCTGCCCATTGCCCTCCTCCAGCCCGCCGTCTTCACCGCCATCACCTACTACATGATCGGACTCGAGCCTCCCGCCCAAAACTTCTTCATTTGCATGGCCATCCTCATGCTGGTGGTCAACTCTGCTATTTCTTTCGGTGAGTTCTCTAGAGCGATATGGTGGTGTAGGAGGGAAAGGGGGGGGGGGTGGCTATCTTAGTGAAGGGGGAAGGTTAGTGGTGTAGGGGGGATGCTAGCAATAGTGTGGCAGACTAGCGTGGTGCTAGGAGACACTAGCCTTCTCTCGTGAAAGATTAGTGTGAAAAAAAATATAAGGGAAGACTGGCCCGGCGATCTCCCTCAGTTAACACACACCTGTCAATGACGCAGCGTCAGCTGTTCATCACGAGGCTATGGGTGTGCGTACACTGCCTTACTGTGGAAAGCAGAAATAAAAATATATTCATATAACTAGACTAAAGTATCCTGGTCGGTCGATTGACTGCTGCCTCCTTCGGAAGTTATAGTAGACATTACCCTTCGTGCTCAGGCAGTGGGAGGGGGAAGGGGGTGGGGGTCATGGTGTGGTAGAGAAGGGGTAAGACGGGATCAGCAGGCCCCATACTCTCCTCACAGTTCTCTACTCGCTGACGAGGAAGCAACTGGTCGCATGTTTAGGGTTGGTCAGTGTAGTAATGGTGTCACCTTATCCCACCTTCGTATACTGAAGTGGTTCATGCCTTTCCCCACAGACTAAGGGTATGTATATTTTGTTTGCTATAAATGCTAATGTAATAGAAACATGGATTAACAAGGTAAAAACAAAACAAAAAATAAGTATGATTCAGGTTACAAGAGCAAAGGAAACCTTATTATGTTTATATAATATGCACTGAATGGGAATAATATGAAGACTAGGGGGATCTTGGTGGTGTTGCTGGGCTCAAGCATGCCAATATTTTATTACTGGAGTAGTTCAAGTAGTTTTTAGTACCATACTCCAGTATGTTAGTGGAATGTTGACTGTTGTTTGCTCTACATCCAGTGGGAGAGATGCCCTCATAACTCACACCTCATATGGTGCAACACTGTCCTGATATTTTAGTGCTGGTTAAAGTATGAATTCAATTGAAATTCTTTCTTTATTATGCACCCTATACCCATCCCGTGGGCGGTGGTGTAAAGAGTTACTGAGGCACGTAATTGATTCAGGAACTGAACCCTCTAGTTCGTTTAGCTAAGCAAATAACTATCTTTTGACGCTAGTTACACACATATTAATGTTATATAATACAACTTAACGCTGTACTAACATTACAATTTTTTATATGAACCTTGATTTACCATAGAGATTTCCAAGACTGGTAACATTTTCTTGTAATGAGAGACCATTTACCATCTCTCGACAACGGATAACTGTCAATGTACAAGACGTTAAATATATTAGTAAAAAAAGAACTAATGTTAAGCATAACCACGAATGAATGTTTCTCTCTCTCCTGGCTCCTTGACTTGGACGGGTGGATAGAGCGCCGGCCTCCCTTCTAGCAGGGTCGGCGCTCGATCCCTGATAGTTCAAGTGGTTGCGCTCCTTGTCCTCATAGATTGATTGATGAAGATTAACCCTTCCAAGAGGGTAGCAGGGGCATGAGTAGCCTGTAAGGTTCAAGTTTAAGTATGTTTATTGAGACAAGGAAGATATACATCTCAAAGGGATAGAGTAACTTAAGCTATTTCTACCCTCCCTCCCCGCCTGTAATGTGTCCTCGTATCCCTGCCAAGTTTATGTAGTCATGCTGGCTTGCCGTGTTCTCCCGACAGTGACCTGACCTCCTCTCTTCCTGTGACAGGGTACATGGTGTCGTGTCTGGCCACGAGCGTCCCAATGGCCCTGGCCATCTCCGCGCCTCTCCTAATTCCTCTCATGCTCTTTGGGGGATTCTTCCTTAATGCTGAGTAAGTAGAGCATAACAGCAGTACAAGAGGTTTCCTGTAGCACAGTGGTCTAGATCTTGGGTTCACAACCGAGGGACTCGCGATCAAGGACAGAAACGGTTGGCCTCGTTTCCTTTCGCCTGATGACTCTATTCACCTAGCAGTAAATGTGTAACCAGGAGTTGAGTAATTATAGTTGGTTGCATCATCCTGGTCAGTAGGTGCCCTAGGGGACCGCGGGAAGCATATGTACAGGCTTCCTGTCCCCGACAACAGGGAAAAGGAGGGGGGGAGGGGAAGTAAAAGAGAAAATACTAAAAACAACCGAACAAGCGATTCAACGATGTAGAAATAGCACACTGAAAAGTAAAAAATAATTCCTAGAAGAACAGTATATTGCTCACTACAGTTAGGGGGCGCGAGGGGGGGGGGCGTTTCCAGGGATCCCTAGGGCATCTAATGAGGTCTCTAGGGCATCTAATGACCTTCTCCAGGGTACAACCCACAACAGTTACCCATCATCCAGGTATCGCCAAAATTATTATGCATAAATTCATGTTTTTTTAGGATCAAAAACTTGTGTTTTAAACAATAAATGTTATTGCATAATATTTTAATTTTAATCATACAAACGAAGACATTAGAAATTTGTAAAGCAAGAATGAACATGTCCAAACTGTGTTCTTAACATGTTAACTATTGTATAACAGTTTGTTATTTGATAAATATGCTTTTCATCTGGGACAATTACTGCTCTTCCCCAGGATGCAACCCCACAACTGTCTATTAACTCCCAGGTACCTACTTACAGATATTGTACCCTTGTACATCCTATCCTCTTCTCCACAGATCGGTACCCGTATACTTCGTATGGATCAAGTACATCTCGTGGTTCAACTATGGCAACGAGGCGTTGATGATCAATCAGTGGTCCAATATTGACTATATAGCGTGTGAGGAAGACAACACACTCTGTTATCACACAGGACTGGATGTCATCGAGAGACTTGGATACAACAAGGTAAGTTGTGCTCATTCTCACAAGCAGTCACAAGTACAAAAATGAAGCCTAGTATTTTTCTGTTTACAGGGGACGCGCTGAAAGAGTTTAGCAAATATAAGCTTTGATTGTTAGGATACTCTCAAACGCACGACGCTAGTGAAATCGTATTCAAATCTCTCTGACACATGAATGTAAAATTTATTCTCACACTTAATTAATATTTAATACGTCATCAACTGAATATTCAATCAGACCTGACACTGATTGAACTTTCTCTCATTGAATGCATATTAAATCCTCTCTCTCACTAAATGAATATTAAATCCCTCCTAACACTAAACATTCAATCCCTCACTAAACTAATTATGTCAGGGATATGATAAGGAAAAATATGGAAATATGATTATATGGAAAAAAGGTAAAGTAATACTTTATGAAATGCAAAAGCATTGGATTTTTTTGTTTTTATTAATGAATCTTAGGTGTTGTATTAGTCCAGAAGTATTTGTAAGAGGAAACATTGTATAATAAGAGGACACATTGAAAAGAGGATACATTGTATGGTAAGAGGATACAGTGTCTCGTTAGTGGGCACATTGTATCGTTAGTGGGCACATTGTGTGGTTAGTGGGCATACTGTATGGTTAGCGGACACACTGTATGGTTAGCGGACACACTGTATGGTTAGTGGACACACTGTATTGTTAGTAGACACATTATATGGCTAGTGAACACAATGTATGGTAAGAGGACACATTGTATGGTTAGTGGCCACATTGAATTGTAAGAGGACACAGTGTATGGTTAGTGGGTTTGGCATGGTGTGGGTATATTGTTTGGTAAAAGGACACACACTGTATTGTTATTTGTCACAAGGCATAGTTAGTGGACACATTGTAAGGTAAGAAGACACGTTGTATGGTTAGTGGCCATATTGTATGGTTAGTGGCTACATTGTATTTTTAGTGGGTATATTGTATAGTAACAGGGCACACTGTATGGTTAATGAAGACACTGTATGGTAAGAGGAAACATTGGTAAGAACGAAAATGTATTGTAAAACTATTTGTAAGCAGGATTTCATATGGAAATATCAGCCCCATCCTCCAATGATAATAGTACCTATAACAACTATTTGGTCAAACATATAAAATTTGTTGTTAGGTCTAAATTAAAGTTCCCGTTTCGTGCAAATTAGATTAACCCAAATACCACTTTAAAAAATGTTAAATAACTAATGAACTTAACCTAACCTGTCCAAAGCCTAGATCAATAATCTTAGATCTAATATACGCTATATTAGGCCTAGTTTAGTTAGTACATATATATCTTATTCTGCGCCTAAAAACTGTAGTTTCTCGTGCCCCCTACAAAATTAACAGTTCAGAATGTGGACTTTATTGGCTGTAACAATATCTTTGTACGGTCGAAAATATAGCTGCTGTAAATACAATAATTTTGAAGGATGGGTTGGGAAATATACAATAATATATAATGGCTTTAAGTGATGTTGGCCGGGTAGCTGATTGGGGGAGAGGCTGGATGGGTTCCCGTATACAGCCCCTTTAATATGTAGGTTAGTCCAGATTAAAGAGGCAAGCAAGGAAGAAAAGTTTATTCTCTCTGAAAAGGTATACAATCAGTATCAGTCAAATTAATTCGTAACAACAATCAATCATTTACTCTTTCATTCTATGGCCAACTATCACTGAAATATGGTAACACATTAATTTAACGCACCTTCATTAATTAAAGGAGCATGTATATGATTAGCGTTTAATAATTACGAGCCACTTTGACAGTGCTGAAGTCATTCATAGACGAGTGGGTGTTAATCTTTCCCTAAACCTTCAGGACAACTTGGGGCTGGACATTGGTCTCCTGTTCGCTCTGATCATCGGGTTCCGCTTCATAGGCTACCTCCTGCTACTGCTCAGGACCAAGCGGAAGGCGGTGAAACCATATGAATAGGAGATACCACTTCATAAGTACACCAGCATGTATAAACAAGCATAAGGCTTTATCCGCATACATAATCCCCCACGTGAGTCTTTACCCGCAAGTATAATCCTGCATGAGGCTGGCTACTCCCGCATTTATAAGCACGGCGCTTAAAGAATCACAGCATGTGTAGTCACAGTAAAGTTTCACCCGTATGAGGCTTCATCCGCATGCATAAACCTGCACGCGTTCTCGCGTATGTAGGAACCCGAATGTGGCTTTGCATGAGCGTTCATCTCCATATATAATCCCACATAAACCGTCACCAGGGAGTATAAACCAACAAGAGGATTCACCTACATGTATAACCCCGCACGAGTCATCATCCGCATGAGGTTTCACTTTGGTGTATAATCCCGACTTAAAGCTAAACTATTCTATGTTTTTTTATAATAAAATTTTAACGAACATCTTTTGCTAATGTTTATTTTAATGTAAATAAATTATTATTCGAGAGGAAGTTCACTTTGTTTTGATATCCTTCAGAGTTCATGGATACTAAGTAATTAATTTGACAATTAGTTTAGCACACAGAGGAATCACAAACGTGATATATCAAAGAACAAATCCACAGGAGCCTTAATGAGGGTTCGAACCTGTGCGCTGAGTGTTTCCCAGACGCGCTCTAGTCAAATGTGCCACGACATGGTAAAATAATTGCAACCTGGATTGCTACTGCACTCACGAGGGTCCCGAGGCTTCCAGTGAAGCCTAACCGAGTTTTCTCACAATTTCTCCCATGCACTCGGGCTCTGGGTCAGATTCACGAAGCAGTTACGCAAGTACTTACGAACTTGTACATCTTTTCTCAATCTTTGGCCGCTTTGTTTACAATAATTAAACAGTTAATGAGTTCCGAAGCACCAGGAGGCTGTTTATAACAATAACAACAGTTGATTGGGAAGTTTTCTTGCTTGTAAACTGTTTAATAAATGTAACCAAAGCCGTCAAAGATTGAGGAAAGATGTACACGCTCGTAAGTGCTTGCATAACTGCTTCGTGACTCGCCCCTGTTGACCAGTAGTACTACCTCTACATTCCTTCTTCAATACGCAGAGAAATCCAACCCGTCCTCGACTCAAGTCCATTACATCCAGCCGTCGCCCCCACAGACGCATTCATAAATTTTAACATGCTGTTCATTCAAAACAAGAATTTTCTCAAATATAAATTAATATTATAATATATTAGCATATTGTGCATATATAGGCATAGGTTAGGTTAGGTTAGGTATTTAGGTTCGGTTGGCGATTATTTGCATTTGTAGTACGTGGGTGAAGCATTCAACCCATCCTCGACTCAAGTCCATTACATTCAGCGGTCAACCCCACAGACGCATTCATAAATTTTAACATGCTGTTCATTCAAAACGGGAATTTTCTCAAGTATAAATTAATATTATAATATATTAGCATATTGTGTATAAATAGGCATAGGTTAGGTTAGGTCAGGTGTTTAGGTTCTGCTGGCGATTATTTGTATTTGTAGTACGTGGGTGAAGCATTTACAGCGTTGTGGTTCGAACAAAATTCGTCAGTGAAGCACTTGTTCCGGATATGTTCGAACGTCAGCAGTTGTGAGTCGTGTGAAAACCGCTTTTCATTCATAAACAGGGGGTTTGGCGGGTGCATGGAATCACTTTTGGATCTTTGTTTGGAGGACGGGCTGGAATGAAAAGCGGTTTACACACGACTCACAACTGATTTCGTTCGAACACTTCCGGAACAAGTGCTTCACTGACGAGTTTCGTTCGAACCACATCGCTATAAATGCTTCAGCCCGTCCTCCAAACAAAGATCCAAAAGTGATTCCATGCACCCGCCAAACCCCCTGTTTATGAATGAAAAGCGGTTTTCACACGACTCACAACTGCTGACGTTCGAACATATCCGGAACAAGTGCTTCACTGACGAATTTTGTTCGAACCACAACGCTGTAAATGCTTCACCCACGTACTACAAATACAAATAATCGCCAGCAGAACCTAAACACCTGACCTAACCTAACCTATGCCTATTTATACACAATATGCTAATATATTATAATATTAATTTATACTTGAGAAAATTCCCGTTTTGAATGAACAGCATGTTAAAATTTATGAATGCGTCTGTGGGGTTGACCGCTGAATGTAATGGACTTGAGTCGAGGATGGGTTGCAGCCCGTCCTCCAAACAAAGATCCAAAAGTGATTCCATGCACCCGCCAAACCCCCTGTTTTATGAATGAAAAGCGGTTTACACACGACTCACAACTGCTGACATTCGAACATATCCGGAACAAGTGCTTCACTGACGAATTTTGTTCGAACCACAACGCTATAAATGCTTCACCCACGTACTACAAATACAAATAATCGCCAACAGAACCTAAACACCTGACCTAACCTAACCTATGCCTATTTATACACAATATGCTAATATATTATAATATTAATTTATACTTGAGAAAATTCCCGTTTTGAATGAACAGCATGTTAAAATTTATGAATGCGTCTGTGGGGTTGACCGCTGAATGTAATGGACTTGAGTCGAGGACGGGTTGTTTCATTCATAAACAGGGGGTTTGGCGGGTGGATGGAATCACTTTTGGATCTTTGTTTGGAGGACGGGCTGGAGAAATCACATTATATCACGTTAACGCGATTTCTCTTCGTTTTGAAGGAGTGTCAGAGGTAGTACTACTGGTCGACAGAGTCCGAGTGCATGGGGGGGGGGGGAATTGTGTGAAACCTCTGTTAGGCTTCAGTGGAAGCCTCGGGACCCTCGTGGGTGCCGTAGCAATCCAGGTTGCAATTATTTTACCATGTTGTGGAACATTTGACTAGACCGCGTCTGGGAACCCTCATCAAGGCTCCTGTGTATTTGTGCCTTAATTATTTTAGTTTCGAAAATAGTTCGTTTATAAATTACTAGATGAGGGTACCCAGCGGTGCCCGGGTCGACCCCAAAAGGATGTGCTACTTACGTGTTGGGAGTCCCCCAGAATGCAAATTGCCATCTGAATATGTACCTTGCATGTCAATATCTGAATTCTGTAGTACTATGAAAATTATAAATCGCTATGATTTCGGCACCGAACTTTTCATCTCCATAGACTTAATGAAAGGTGCCATGGGGGCCAATCTCTCTTAAGGAGGAGTAAGGGGGGCCGACTCCGATCCACATATTACCAACAAATATCAATTACCCTGCAGTTTCGTGTTTTGACTATTCTTTCTGGCTTACAAAGAGTAAACTTAACAAGAATTAACAATAATATGCATAGCCTATGAGTTAATGAAAAATAAAACTAAGACTAATGCACAATGAAAGCACATTAACGTGATGTATCAATGAGAAAATCAATAGAAGCCATGAACATCCACTACGGGCTCACCATAGCCCGTGCTACTTGGAACTTCTTGTTCCAGGTAGCGAATCTTTAACAACAACAACAACAGAAGCCATGAGAAGGATTCGAACCCGCTTACTTGGTGCTCTCAAGCAACGCCCCTTACTACATCATAGTAAAAGCAATGTAATCTGGGATTCCACTGAATCCTTTAGAGTCTTTAGGCTTCGGCGTTCAATCCCCGAGCGTCCAAGTGATTGACACCATTCCTTTCCCCCCGTCCCATCCCAATTCCTTATCCTGACCCCAGTGCTATATAGTTGTGATGGCTTGGTGCTTTCTCCATATAATTCCCTTCCCTTCTACTCAAGCCCAATCAGGGTTTCACGCATCCCCCCCCCCCCCCACCATGCACTGCACTCTTGCAATGATCCAGTAGTTCTACCTTCAACGACTCTTATCAAAACGAGAGTTACTACCTAAAAGTACCAAATTTGACAACCAGTACCATCTTTACAATTTGAAACTTTATAATTGAAGAGTAAAATATAATTAGATATATATTACTTACCTCTTGCTTACAAGTATAGCCGCTTCCCCATTATCCACTTGTTTATACCAATGCTCCTGTTTGTAAATAGTTGGCCAATATTGGAATTTTATGTATTAATTAGCATTTTTAACGTGTTTTCCCGTTTTGAGTGCCTTTCTGTATGTGTAATACTCCGTTGTACTTCACATTCACAGTACTGTATTTACAAAATGCTCCATCCAATGTTTTGTTACACTTAACACTCACTATTATTTTGTTCGCAAGAGTCGCCACCGACCAGACTGAGTCGCTCTCACTATCGCAGTTTTGGCTTCGTTTCTGACTCATTATGATGGGGTTTAAAATATTAAAAAAAAACACCACCTGGCCATAAACCACCAGCTCCGAACACCGCGCGCCCGTGACTGGTGACAGCCTAGCAGGTGGCGTAGCTGCGTAACTGGTGACACCCTAGCAGGTGGCGTAGCTATATAACTGGTGACAGCGTAGTGGCTAGCGTAGCTGCGAGTGACTGCCCTCACCGGTGTCGACATCAACGCCTCACCAGTCGGACGTGGTCATTACCGACAGTCACACAATCACTGAAGTACCACTTCAATCAAACTTATGAATGATAATTTGGAAATTAATAAATCATGATTCTTTTTGTTGCATTCGAATATTTGTAATTTTATATCTCGATTTTTTATCAAAATAGATACATTAAAAAATTTATCAACGCTTTGTATGAAAAGTACCAAATAGCAAGACATGTTCCGAGTTTGGTACGAAAGTACCAAGTTCGAAAAGGCACTACGGGCTCACCATAGCCCGTGCTACTTGGAATTTTGTTCCAGGTAGCAAATCTTTAACAACAACAACCAAGTTCGACAGCCCTGTATAACCAGCCCGTCCTCTCGACCATTCCCAACGTCACTAAATTGTTCGAACCTAAACCTAATCTAACCTAACCGAGGAACCCCGAATAGAAAACGGGACTTCGTCAATTTTGTGAGCCGATATGATTTTGAGTACATCAGTTTTTTTACCTTAGGAAATGGGATTATACGTCAAAATGGGATCTAGTATTCAAGAGGACGGTTGTTTACGCTGAAATATAAGAGAGTCACACATAAGGAAGAACGCTTGCAGGAACATTGTTCGTAACGTCATCAGTTCTGCGCCAGCAGACTCAGACACAGTAAAGGGTTATCCTTGCTGACTATTTTAGTCTATCCCCTTAACCTGCTGCACACATTACTGGATTCTATTCTGAATATTTTACCGGCCACTCTTAACCTAGTAGTTTTCGTGCAAGATCTGGATCATACAAGTTCAATAAGTTAAAAATTTGCCATTATTAAATTTCGACAAACCGGAGAAAGTTTTTGTATTTATGTTGCTAATAAAACTAACCTAACCATCCTATTCCCAATACACGTTATCTGAAGCCTAATATAGTACTTATAAGTGCTATACTAGTCATAGTAATATTTAAATTTGGTCTTTAGTTGCCTTGACCGTTGTGGGGAAAGAGGGAGGATTGAGGATTGTGCTACGCTCGTATTCCCTCGTAGGGAGTAGCACCCAGCAACTGGGTAGCGGGTTTTTATGTTTTTGGTTAAAAGAAAATAAAAAGAAATGAAGTTGCCATTTTTATTGCGAAGATTGCAAAATGGAAGTAGAAATGTTTGTTTGGCTAGAATATATTTATCTAAAATTCAAGACTTTGCAATATTTTAAACATCAACATTATAAAGTGAAAAGGGATGAGACAGTAATAGATTCTTTCTGTAAGACTTACGCACATGATGATACATATTGACACGCGATGACACATACAGACACAGCTTAACATGATCTATTGATATCTAATATGATCGTGATATGATCTATTCTTGGCATTTGTTGAGCAAGACGACAGTGTGAAAGACAGTAAGATACAAGAATACTTAGAGGAACAAAGAATGGTAAAGAAGGGCCGAAAAGTAAGTAATTATTAAGGAAAGGCAGAAAAATGCATGCTATTAAACTTTAAAGCGAGATAAAACAAACACCATATTAAATCTATAAAATTACTACACTTTTCAGAATATTTGATATATATATATATTTGATATATACACACAATATATATATATATATATATAATATATATATATATATATATATATATAATATATATATATATATATATATATATATATATATCACCTAAATTTTGATATTTTACATTGTAGACAAGCCATTTAAAGTGTTCTATAAACATTTAACATAATACATAACAAAAAACACTTGAAGTATGTGAGGCACAGAGTTTACAAGTCTTAGGTTTAACACATTCAACTCTTGCATAAAAATATATACAATCTTGTTGGCTAATTATTATTGTTTTTACTTGTTACAATTAAACAAAGCGACATAATTGCATGAAGAAACGTAATTTGACAATACAATACTGTGTATGAGCAACAAAGTTAAGAAAATTAAGCAAGCAGTTGCTTGACTCGGGATTTTGTTTCATACAAATTTCTAAATCTTTTGTTATTAATGAAGTGACGTTGTCTCGTGTTAATTTGTTTTACTCCTGTTGCTCAACTCTCTGGAATTAATAAAGTGATTGTGACATTCTTGTTAATACGTTAAGTAATTTTTCATCCTAATAAAATACTGAAAAGTAACTAGTTTGGAGGAGATCATAAACAGGAGACGACTAATAATGACAATCACATTAAAATTCATATAAAGGTTGACCACCTATTATAATAATGAATAAAGACAATATAACAATTGTATAATCGAAAAAATGATAAAATACTGCAAACCTCATTTCTAAAGACCAAAACGATTTCAATGTGTAATAAATTGATGTTCATAATAATTATTGATAAAGTTTCTAGTGGTGGCATCAACGTGACCAAACTTTATAGTGGAACTGAAGCCCCGTCAAGAGGTGTAAATGGTCTATAAAACTAAAACTAAGTACTGATATTCCTAAGAATACATTAAGGTACACGGACGTTCACACATTACAAGCATATATCACAATGAATAGAATGACTTTGTAGACGGGACAAAGAGAAGAATAACATTCCCCTTTATTCAACCATGTTAGCTTAACATTGTTACCTATCTGGCCACTTACTAAAACTACACCCAACTCTTACACACACACACACACACACACACACACACACACACACACACACACACACACACTAATTTAAATTATGCCCAGAGAATTACACTATATAAATTAGATTAAAGAAATTCATGTGTTTTGCGATTTAGACAATATACATAAATTCATTAATTTTATGAATAAATCTTATCCACATGAAATATTCCTGTTGATCAGGTCGTTCACTGTAAGAAATTCAATATTCTCCCCAAGAAGAAAAAATCATTTTGAAATGTATCGCAAATACATTGCTCTTTACCGACTTTAGACTGTGCAAGGACACCATACTTTAATGGTTATATTTCAAAGGGTAAAGAAAATAAAAGACAATATTCATATACTATTGCTTCATGACGAAGGACGGGACACCATTTATAGTTCTGCCACAAGCACTACTAGTTAGGACGGGGCCCCCATTTTTTAAAGTGATACCTCTGCCTCTTACACGCAAAGAGAGAACGCCATTTTTAAAAGGATAATTCAGCCTACGATTTAGGACGGGCCGCCATTTTTTTTAACGTGATTGCTCTGCCTCTATAACTACAAGGGAGGACGGGCCGCCAGTGTTTAAGGTCATAACCTCTGCCTCTAGTACTACAAGTTAGGACGGGCTTAGAACAGTGGACAGTTTCAGAAACGGGAGGTAAGCATGCCTTTACACCACACTGCTAAGATGATGTCTTACCCGTGGAGGACGGACCAAGATAAGTGTAAGACTCACATCACAGGGAAGAATAACTTTCCAGGCAATTGGTAAAAATAAAAAAAAATAAAAAAATATGCATGATGGGTGACGGTAAAACCTGTAAAAATTAAAACAAGATGAAATTTAGTTAAGTTGTTAAATTGTCGATACTAAAAATTACGAACAATATGAAATATAAAAATATAANGAGTTACATTAGGTTTATGAGGGTACATAACATTGTGTTTACATTCTTGTAAAACCACTAGTACGCACAGCGTTACGGGCAGGTCCTTAATCTAATAGATAATATTAGTAGGTAAAATCTAACGAAATTTATAAAATGTTAACAGGTATGTAGCGAGTAATCCTTATACTCGCTCCATTATCTCATTATCTTAATGCATTACTAATCACACAAGCTACAATCCTTTCCCCAATTACAGGTAATACTCTTCTCACCTTGTTGGAGGGAGCTGAGGTGTAATCACCATATAACCCAGCGATGTGAGAACAGCAAACCCAGTACAATCTCCAGTCAAGAATGTAGTACTCGGCTTGGGCAGTTCTAGTCGACCCAAGACGCTACAGCTTCGACGCAGAGCAGACAGCATCAGCTACAACGCTCTCGCTTCCCGAGTTCAGACACTCGCAATTCCCAATCGAGCCGCCACGCTCTCCCGCATAGAGCTCCACGACTCCGGCCTCACTCAGCTCTCTGCTCTGCTCCAGGCTTCGTCTCAACGTCTACGACACTGCTGTATCCAGGACTACTAAATAAATATGAAACTCACTAAACACTGTGTATCTAATCTACCCAACAACGTAACATAATGGTACGTTACAGGTACATTGTAAGGAAAAAAAATGAGAGAGATTAGTAGGTATATTAGAGCACATTGATCGCTCTGATTGATAGCAATAACAGCTTGATTGATAATTTGACAAAGATTAATAGGCATAATAAAGCATATTGATAGCAATATATAAGATGACAGCAATGACCACAAGGGTAAAGCTGTTTGGCTTAGATACATAAATATTGGGGGATTGTGTAGCACTAGATACAGTGCGAGTTTAAAGCACTATGTAAGAAACCATGAAGATGAAATTAGGTACTTTTTGTTTGTTTTTGAATGAGGCAAAGTTGAACAGCTTTTCAATTCAATAGGGAGTGAGCTCCATAGACTTGGTCCCTTTATTTGCATAGAGTGTTTACACTGATTAAGTTTAACTCTGGGGATATCAAAGAGATTTTTATTTCTGATGTGGTGATTATGAGTCCTATTAATCTGTGCGCTTGTGCGCTAACTGGCGTTCACAGCTGTTCTCGCCTACAGGCATTTGAATGAATCAAACGAAACGTTATGTATGTATGTATATACTCACCTAATTGTGCTTGCGGGGGTTGAGCTTTGGCTCTTTGGTCCCGCCTCTCAACTGTCAATCAACTGGTGTACAGATTCCTGAGCCTATTGGGCTCTATCATATCTACACTTGAAGCTGTGTATGGAGTCAGCCTCCACCACATCACTTCCTAATGCATTCCATTTGGCAACCACTCTGACACTAAAAAAGTTCTTTCTAATAATCATATGTATGTATGTATGTATGTATGTATGTATGTATGTATGTATGTATGTATGTATGTATGTATGTATGTATGCTTTTTAATGTCGATAAATGCAAGACCTTGCATGTGGGACATAACAATCCACGTCACAACTACCAACTTAACATCACTACCTTACAACAGATAGATGAAGAAAAGGACCTTGGAGTAAGAATCCATCATTTACTAAAAGTTACACAACAGTGGGAGCAGCAGTAAAAAAAAGCAACCAAACCAAAAGCAAGAGAGAGAAAGAGAGGGCGTCAAGAAGGTCGACCCAGTCACCAGGTCGACCCAGTCACCAGGTCGACCCAGTCACCAGGTCGACCTGGGCTCCCAACACTTAGATGCGCAACGTTTTACAGTCGACCCGGACACCTCCGGATACTCCCATCAAGTACTTGATCAAGGAATGAGCGTCAAGTGATGTGAGTCCTCCACATATATATCTAATAGAACATGATGAAGTCAATGTCCTTGCCAAGCTTACAGTAAATAACGTTGAATATAAAACTTGGACTATCAAACAGAAGTCTGAAAACTCTCATCAGGAGATAAATGTTAACGAATCTAAAGGGAGAGCAGTCTAGATCACTGCTTCATGACGTAATTGATAACCTGATGCTCTTTGGCACAGGTAAATACAATTCCATAGTAGAGAGCATTACCTATACCTTTTCATGAGGTCCCGAGACCAGGGACAGAAAGCTTATGCTTATCTAGGTCCCTCCATGGTCAACGAATGACCTTTCCCAGGATACAACCCACAACAATTGCCAAACTCCGGGTGAACATAGGCATCAGGTGGAAGAAACGTGCCCAACCGTCTTTGTCCAGCCTGGGAATTTATGTTAAACCAACAGTTGTAAGGGCTGTGTAGCCGGCTAATTGAACGACAAAAATGGAATCGTGCATTACGTATATGTAACTGATGGGTTGATGAGAGCCAATTGTAGCCTAGCAGACCTGTCCCGTTTTCTGTTTTGGGGTCCTCTGACTTAGTCTGTTAGGTTAGGAGAGGACACTTAAAGAACCTATAGTAGCTCTTACGGTATAGTAATGCACGGTATGGAGTGCAAGAACCGTTTTCTCGACGTTTTGAAACCTTAGGAGGACGGGCTGGTTAGTCAGGCCAAAGTCCCTTATCTGGCAACACAGAGCAGTGTTCAGGGCGAGGCATTATCGGCTTTCTTCATAATCAACAGTGTTTCATAAGCCTCTACGTTGCATGTAAATAACGCCTTAATAACTTGTTTATAAATTTACAAAACTATTTCTCGACGCCGAAAAGCAAGAAAGTGTATTTACGATTTTGTGTTCTTACGCTTGTGAGTTCTAGAGAGAAATGTTACCAATAACTGAAGAGTTCCCCCAGTTACCCTTTTGATAAGGTCGCATTTTACAAGCGAAATGATTCGTCATGATTACTTGGCATGTGTTGCATACGCATTTTTGATCATGTTGATGAACCTAAATCTCAAATACACTCAGGGGAAAGGAGTGACTGAGTGCGAGTCCATAGATCAGGGTGGTGACGTGAACTCCCGAAAGTGCAGGAGCTGCTCGTGAAGTAGAAAAGTGTGGAAAGAGTGGCAGCGAGGGGGCCAGCGTGCGCATCTGGCACTATCTGGCCCCGTGCTCCTGTGCCAGGTATTAGCGTGCAGCTCCGCCTGCCCTTCACACACACACGCGCAGCTGAGTGCACACGAACATGCACACGCGCGCGTGGTGTGGCATTCCTTTGTGGGTCTAGTGACGGTGCTCGTGTTTATACTATAGTGACGGTGCTGTTGTTTATACTATAGTGACGGTGCTCGTATTGGTACTATTGTGACTGTTTTTGATGGTACAAAAGTAACTGGAGTTGTGACGATACTCGCCCAGAATTCGACTGTGATGACTAATAATTACATTTTTTACTAAAATATAAATTGATATTTTTACATATTTATATATTATTTCTTTAAAATGTTTATTAATTAGACATTTATAATAGTTTTTGAAAATCTTATGCGTATGCATACAACTATAAACAAGAGCGCAGATATACGGAAGTGAAGTGTGCTTGCTGGACGGTGCTTTGGTGAAAGAATAAGTCTACCCTTTAGTAAAGCGCGGGGATTGTCTCTATCGCTACCACCACCACCACCACTACAACCACTATCACCACAACCACCACCAAGAGGCTACGAGCAACACACAGGCACCACGACCCAGCAGTGATTGTAAACAGTGATCATGTCGGCCGGCCACGACAACTTTGGCTACCAGAAGGAGGTGAGTCTGTTTTCTATGTCAGACACACAGCAATGTATCAGTCGCTGATTAATACTAATTACTCGACTGAGGTACCTAATCTATCCACTAATACACATACCAGAGTGATTCAACCAGTCTGTCCATCTTCACAAAATTGCTAACTTCGTCTATCTATAAACGTGATTCGTCTACAGATAGTCGTCTGTATCCTATATATGTTAACTACCGTTGTGTAGTGATGCGAGGATTCTGTATTTGATTGAACACTATTGAATTCAGTAAACTACAAAATTTGACATTTGAATTGTTGAAGCCTGTTGCCATAACTCCACAATGTTACATTATGGAGCGTTAAATACGGTTGACCAGACCACACACTAGAAGGTGAAGGGACGACGACGTTTCGGTCCGTCCTGGACCATTCTCAACTCGATTGACTTGATTCTCAATCGACTTGAGAATGGTCCAGGACGGACCGAAACGTCGTCGTCCCTTCACCTTCTAGTGTGTGTGGTCTGGTCAACATACTTTAGCCACGTTATTGTGACTCATCGCCTGCATATGAACTATACGGTATTGAGTGAGGTTAATTGAGTTTGCTTCTTACCAAATGTGCGGCGTTGTTGTCATCTTTTTTTCCAACCCAAATTGGCGGTGAATACTGTAATCCAGTATAGATCTGATTCGCCACTGCGATATGTCCCTCAGCTGGGCATGGTCTTTGCCCATTACCCGGGGGTATGCTCGCCTCTAGAGCACGTGAGCGCCCAACACACTCGCCCCTAGGATAAGTTCCTGGGAAGACTGACTGTTCACGACAACTTGGAAGGTTCGGTTTTCTAAGCAGTTTTCAATTAAATGAACAAGATTCCTGCCTACACACCAGACGTTTGTATCACTGCTGTAATTAACTCATTCATTCCGCTCTTATTTAATGCGCTTAAATACCAATAAGTATCTATCAATGATACAATTATTTAAAGTATCAATGGTATAATTATTCAAAGTATCTATCAATGGTATAATTATTCAAAGTATCTATCAATGGTATAATTATTCAAAGTATCAATGGTATAATTATTCAAATTATCTATCAATGGTATAATTATTCAAATTCTATTAATGATAAAGTAATTTAGCCTTGTACATGTGATGCAATAATTGATAAGATGTTATCGTGATATGGATGTACCCTCTTAATTGTTGCCTCACAGTTGCTGGTTGTAATCCTCCTGTTGTCTCACAGTTGCTGGTTGTAATCCTCCTGTTGCCTCACAGTTGCTGGTTGTAATCCTCCTGTTGCCTCACAGTTGCTGGTTGTAATCCTCCTGTTGTCTCACAGTTGCTGGTTGTAATCCTCCTGTTGCCTCACAGTTGCTGGTTGTAATCCTCCTGTTGTCTCACAGTTGCTGGTTGTAATCCTCCTGTTGCCTCACAGTTGCTGGTTGTAATCCTCCTGTTGCCTCACAGTTGCTGGTTGTAATTCTCCTGTTGCCTCACAGTTGCTGGTTGTAATCCTCCTGTTGCCTCACAGTTGCTGGCTGTAATCCTCCTGTTGCCTCACAGTTGCTGGTTGTAATCCTCCTGTTGCCTCACAGTTGCTGGTTGTAATCCTCCTGTTGCCTCACAGTTGCTGGTTGTAATCCTCCTGTTGTCTCACAGTTGCTGGTTGTAATCTCTTCTGCTGTCTCACAGTAGTTGGCTGTGACTATTGTGTCGTATCGTACACCAGCTGTCACATAACGCATGTACACGACAATTTAGGACCCTGTACACGACCATCGGCGACCGTGTCCACCTCGAAGGCCCCCCAGAGCCTGGCAGGACGCAAGAGGACGCAAGAAGACGCAGAGCGGCTTGTGTCATGACGCGCCAGCGTTGCGTCATGCTACTGCGCTAACCTTGTCCCGCTGATAAGGCTGTCATATGAAAGACAGCTTGGCGAAGGCCTCGAGCTTTCATCACCTGATCTCCACTATCAGTATCCATGCTTTATTTTGGAATGTGATTACCTAAAGCAACCCGTCCTCGCAAATTCGTATAGTCAATATTGACTTATTAAATAAGTGCATAGGTGATATACTAAACATAATGTTTACCTTGAAAAGCTTCATAGAAAACACCGACCTTACCTAACCTTGTTAGTATGTTAAGATAAGCATCTTATTGCTTCGTAATTACAATTATTACTTAACCTATACCTATAATAGGTTAACAATTGTAATTACGAAGCTATAAGATGCTTATCTTAACATACTAACAAGGTCAGGTAAGGTCGGTGTTTTCTATGAAGCTTTTCAAGGTAAACTATTATGTTTAGTATATCACCTATGCACTTATTTAATCACCTGTGGTTGAGTAATTAGGAACCCTCAACACTGCATGCCAGCGGGCGTGTTATACAATAGTGGCATTGGTTTTTGACGTTGAATCAACGTTAATTCAACGTTAAATCCACTTTGATAATACGTTGAACGGAACTCTTGGATATTGCGCCCTCTAGGAAGTAGTGTAACAGACCTCTAACTTGTAGATATGCTCGTTAGCATCTGCGGTAGAACAAAATTAATTAATTAAAACATCAAATAAATTTGCTGACTGCAAAGGGAACTTAGAGTTACCTTACCTTGGGGGTTACTTTGCGATGATTTTGGGACTCAACGTCCCCGCGGCCCGGTCCTTGACCAGGCCTGGTTGCTGGACTGGTCAACCAGGCTGTTGGACGCGGCTGCTCGCAGCCTGACGTATGAATCACAGCTTGGTTGATCAGGTAGTGCTTATGACACTTTATGGATAACTGAAGTTTAACAATGCCTTTATTGCCTAGACATAGTGTCTCTCCATCAGACATAAACTAGATGGCTTAATGGTAGACATTTTGAGTCTCTTTGAAGTTCGATCTATGTTGCATGTGTTAGGTGTTAGGAGTGATTTTGATCCTGGAGAGTCTCTGCATGTCTGTTGAGGTAGAGAGCTGAGGGTGCGACAACCCATCCTCCTGTTTAGATAGTACCTATTGTGACTATCATCAATAGTCACAATTCTTACGTACTTGCCTTTTAGATAGTAGTATACTGACTAGTAANTGTCTTGCCGATATATTGAGTTCTTTGGGGCTTACAGTCCCCAAGTGGGCATTTGAGGCATAGACGACATTGGTCTCTTTCAAAGCGGTCTGCTTTGTGTCTGGAGAGTTTCTCATGAGTAGGTTGGCAGTTTTCTTGGTTTTATAGTAAATCGTCAATTGTATCTTCTGATTTTTGTCTGTAGGGATAACGTTTCTATTAACAATATCTTTCAGGACCCTTTCCTCCGTTTTATGAGCTGTGGAGAAGAAGTTCCTGTAAAATAGTCTAATAGGGGGTATAGGTGTTGTGTTAGTTGTATCTCAGAGGTTGCATGGCGTTTCACTTTCCTTCTTATGATGTCTTCAATGAAACCATTGGAGAAGCCGTTGTTGACTAGGACCTGCCTTACTCTACAGAGTTCTTCGTCGACTTGCTTCCATTCTGAGCTGTGGCTGAGAGCACGGTCGACATAAGCGTTAACAACACTCCTCTTGTACCTATCTGGGCAGTCACTGTTGGCATTTAGGCACATTCCTATGTTTGTTTCCTTAGTGTAGACTGTAGTGTGGAAACCTCCGCTCCTTTCCATGACTGTTACATCTAGAAAGGGCAGCTTCCCATCCTTCTCCATCTCGTAAGTGAAACGTAACACAGAATTCTGCTCAAACGCTTCTTTCAGCTCCTGCAGATGTCTGACATCAGGTACCTGTGTAAAAATGTCGTCAAATACCTGCAGTATATGGCCGGTTTCAAGTTCAAGTCGACTAAGACTTTTTCCTCAATAGTACCCATGTAGAAGTTTGCAAACAGGACGCCTAGGGGAGAACCCATAGCGACCCCATCTACTTGCTTATACATGTGCCCATCCGGGCTCAAGAAGGGTGCCTCCTTAGTACAAGCTTGGAGTAGTTTCCTCAGGATATTTCTGGCATGTCAAGGGGAGTACATCGGGTCTCGATACACCGGACCCGGCTTGCTTATACAAGAGTCTCGATGACACTCGAGGCACATGTATAAGCAAGTAGATGGGGTCGCTATGGGTTCTCCCCTAGGCGTCCTGTTTGCAAACTTCTACATGGGTACTATTGAGGAAAAAGTCTTAGTCGACTTGAACTTGAAACCGGCCATATACTGCAGGTATGTTGACGACATTTTTACACAGGTACCTGATGTCAGACATCTGCAGGAGCTGAAAGAAGCGTTTGAGCAGAATTCTGTGTTACGTTTCACTTACGAGATGGAGAAGGATGGGAAGCTGCCCTTTCTAGATGTAACAGTCATGGAAAGGAGCGGAGGTTTCCACACTACAGTCTACACTAAGGAAACAAACATAGGAATGTGCCTAAATGCCAACAGTGACTGCCCAGATAGGTACAAGAGGAGTGTTGTTAACGCTTATGTCGACCGTGCTCTCAGCCACAGCTCAGAATGGAAGCAAGTCGACGAAGAACTCTGTAGAGTAAGGCAGGTCCTAGTCAACAACGGCTTCTCCAATGGTTTCATTGAAGACATCATAAGAAGGAAAGTGAAACGCCATGCAACCTCTGAAGATACAACTAACACAACACCTATACCCCCTATTAGACTATTTTACAGGAACTTCTTCTCCACAGCTCATAAAACGGAGGAAAGGGTCCTGAAAGATATTGTTAATAGAAACGTTATCCCTACAGACAAAAATCAGAAGATACAATTGACGATTTACTATAAAACCAAGAAAACTGCCAACCTACTCATGAGAAACTCTCCAGACACAAAGCAGAACGCTTTGAAAGAGACCAATGTCGTCTATGCCTTCAAATGCCCACTTGGGGACTGTAAGCCCCAAAGAACTCAATATATAGGCAAGACAACAACATCTCTTTCCAGGCGATTAACGATGCATAAGCAACAGGGCTCTATCAAGGAACATATAATCTCTTCCCACAACCAAACCATCACCAGAGAAATCTTAACAAACAACACAGAAATCATTGATAGATACAGCGACAACAGGCGGCTTGACATCTGCGAGGCACTACACATCAAGAAGTCAACACCAGCAATCAACAGCCAATTAACGCACTACTATATTCTACCCACTTCAAGACTCCGCTCCAATATAGAAACATCAAGAAATACGGGCCAATAGGCCTTCTGCAGTTACAGATCTATTCTTCCCTTATACCCATTGTTTCGTGTTCTGTGTTGTTCTCACCTCACCCCAAACCATTGTAACATGTCACCTCACCCAAATGCAGGTATTTAAACTCTGTTCAGTTATAGTTGTTCTGTGTGTGTGTAACTAAAGTCTTTGAAAATGTAATAAGTTTTACGAAACGCGCTCAAGTGTCGCGTCAGACTAAGAAATAAAGAATGAATTTTGGAGAATTGATTTTTAATTTACCGTCATCAGTAAAAACAAACATAAGGAAAATTGAGAAAATTCGTGTTAGAATTATTAATCTTACTTTTCGGTCATATTTAATAATATATATATATATATATATATATATATATATATATATATAATATATATATATATATAATATATATATTATATATATATATATATAATATTGTATTATTTTTGTTTAGGGCTTCTATCCCTCTGACTAGTGTCCTAGCATCTTGGCTTAATTGGAAGAGGAGTTCTCCAAAGGTCATCTTCGTTCGAGATGAAGAAAAAGAAATAAATGACTGTAGAATGTATTACACTTATTATAAAACTTACACACGTTTTGAACATACATGGTTTATTCTCAAGTGATAAGAAAATACAAGATGTGTTAGATTTATACCAATAAGAGGTCAGGTGAAAACAAGTAGATCTATACAAATGGGACAAGAATAAAGGAAAAGGTAAGGCATAAAAGAAAAAAGGCGAAAACAGGGGGCGAAGCACATGCAAAGATTAATCAGGTGTAGTAGGCCTATTATGATGAGTAGTGTCTTCTATGTTGGCATCTTCATGTTCCGGTTTAGTTCTTACTCTCATGGTGGGTAGAGTGAATAGTTCCGTAATTTGAGTATTTATGGTAGGTTGTTCTATTTTTATATGGATTGCTTCAAGAATTTGTAATCTTCTTACATCCTGGGTTTAATCTATTATGCAAGTGTCTTTGTTCAACATTTTTCTTGTTAAGGTGATGTCATGGGCTTGTCTCGTGTGATTTTTGGGGGAACCCGATTGAAGATGACAGGTCAAACTTCTCGTCAGCTTGGTCGACATCATACCTATGTACTTAGATTGAAGGCTACATCCGCCTGCTATCGCTGTATCGATGATTTCTGTGTTGTTTGTTAACAAACAACACAGAAATCATCGACAGAATGGGATATTAATGGGGTAGTAAAGTAAGAATGTGACATGTTGGCAGTTTATGCTCTTCTGGTTGCTTCCGTTCCTGTTGCAGGATCATTTGGTCCAGCTTCTGCATTGGTCCGGGGTCTTATATAGCTTATATCTAGCTATATAGCTAAAAGCTTATAATAAGTGGGTAGAGTGTAACTGTGTATTAGCTGGTTATTGATTGCTGGTATAGATTTCTTGATATACAGCGCTTCACTGATGTCTAATCTCCTATTGTCATTGTATCTATCAATTATTTCAGTGTTGCTTGTCAAAATATCCCTGGTGATCATTGTGTGTGGCAATTATATGCTCCTTATATGTTCCACTAGTTTATATGCTTATTCCAAGTCCATAAATACCCTTATACTTTTCAATCTTTTTCACATACCTTCTTTATGAGCTATTTCTATGCAAATATTTGATTTACACACCTGTACTGCTAAAGAACCCCACCTTTGTTGTCACTGATCAATTTCTCAGTAATTCCCACCCACCACGTTTCTGCTATACATTTTACCATAAACACCTAGTAAACAAATACCCAGTTGGCACACACTGTACATGCTTCTACATTTTTATGAAGAACTGTAGGGGTGAATAAAAAATAAATTTTGGTTATAACAACCTTAGTTCATTCATAGCTAATGTATGGCAGTTTGTGTGCATACTTACACGTAGAGCAGAGATATCATTGGGAAATCCATGGACAATCAACACCATTTCCCTGAAAATAGAATGCTTTTATAATAAAGTGTTAATACATTAACACAATAATAATTGTTTATAATAACTATTTCTTATGCTGCTCCATAATGCTACAGGTGCTTTGTTATTCAAACTACTCTCATTCCAAAGTACAGTACAGGACTGTATATTGAGCCCATCCTCTGGAGTTGTCATCACAAAAAACCAGCGTTGAATGTAATGAAATGTCATTTTCTGGGCGAGTCCCGGAGGCTTCCCGGAGCTATCCAGGCTGAATGGATGTGTAACTTTCTGGCATCAGTCAATGCATGGAGCTCTTGCCTACCGGGGACCACGAGCCAGAACCTGGCCCCCTCTAGAGAGGCACGAGGAGCAATGGCCTATAGAGACCCCCAACTCAGTGTCATGGTACACTAATTAACTTTCATCATCAATTTATTGTTTTTTATAACGTATTAAGTATCTGTACGCAATTATATATATAATATTATATTTGTATCTGTATGCAAATATATATATAATATATTATATATTATATATATATTTGCATATATGCCTGGGGACCATTCAGGCTTGTTTGCAATATATATATATATATATATATTATATATATATATATATATATATATATATATATATATATATATATATATATATATATATAAAAGTATATTTTGGTAGCAGTCTTTCCTGTAAACATATATTATTAAATATGACCGAAAAAGTAAGATTAATAATTCTAACACAGCGTTCTGCTTTGTGTCTGGAGAGTTTCTCATGAGTAGGTTGGCCTTTTTTTTTTTTTCACTTACGAGATGGAGAAGGATGGGAAGCTGCTCTTTCTAGATGTAACAGTCATGGAAAGGAGCGGAGGTTTCCACACTGCAGTCTACACTAAGGAAACAAACATAGGAATGTGCCTCAATGCCAACAGTGACTGCCCAGACAGGTACATGAGGAGTGTTGTTAATGCTTATGTCGACCGTGCTCTCAGCCACAGCTCAGGATGGAAGCAAGTCGATGAAGAACTCTGTAGGGTAAGGCAGGTCCTAGTCAACAACGACTTCTCCAATGGTTTCGTTGAAGACATCATAAGAAGGAAAGTGAAACGCCATGCACCTCTGAAGAGACAACTAATACAACACCTATACCCCCTATTAGACTATTTTACAGGAACTTCTTTTCCACAGCTCATAAAATGGAGGAAAGGGTCCTGAAAGATATTGTTAATAGAAACATTATCCCTACAGACAAAAATCAGAAGATACAATCTGACGATTACTATAAAACCAAGAAAACTGCAACCTACTCATGAGAAACTCTCCGACACAGAGCAGAAACGCTTTGAAAAGAGACCAACGTCGTCTATGCCTCAAATGCCCTCTTGGGGACTGTAAGCCCCAAGAAACTCAATATATAGGCAAGACAACAACACTCTTTCCAGGCGTTTACGATGCATAAGCAACAGGGCTCTATCGAAGGAACATATAATCTCTTCCCACAACCAAACCTCACCAGAGACATCTTAAGCAAACACACAGAAATCATTGATAGATACAGGACAAGCAGGCGCTAGACATCTGCGTGGCACTACACATCAAGAAGTCAACACCAGCAATCACAGCACCATTAAGCACAAACTATATTCTCCCACTTCAAGACTCCGCTCCAATATAGAAACATCAAGACAATATGGGCCAATAGGCTTCTGCAGTTACGTCATTCTGTACCCCTTAATTCAGCATCTATACCCCTTGTTCGATGTTCTGTGTTTGTCTCACCCCCCACATTGTATACATCACCATCACCCAAATGCAGGTATAAAGAAAGCCTTTTGTTTCATAAACGCTAGTTCGTGTGTAGTAACTAAAGTCTTGAAAATGTAATAAGTTTTACGAAACGCGCTCAAGTGTCGCGTCAGACTAAGAAATAAAGAATGAATTTGGAGAATTGATTTTTCATTTACCGTCACAGTAAAAAGAACATAAGGAAAATAGAGAAAATCGTGTTAGAATTATTATTCTTACTTTTGGTCATATTTAATAATATTATATATATATATATATATATATATATATATTATATATATATATATATATATATATATATATATATATATATATATATATATTATTATATATATATATATATATATATATATATATTTAATAGATATATATATATCATTATATATATATATATATATATTATATTATTCTATATATATATATATATATACTTCTATATATATATAATATATATATTATATTTATATATATATATATATACTATATATATCGATATATATATATATATATATATATACTTATATAATATATATATTATATATATATAGGAGGGAGTACCACGATCCCGCTTTCACTGAATGTTCAAATCAGGGGGATGTTCTGGCAGCCCCAGCAACCATTATAGAGCCACAAAACAACACAAACAGTCGAGCTGGGACCACCCTCTAGTGGAAAAAGTAGCTGATGCCATGCTCAGCCGCCGCAACATCAGACAAAGAGAAAGCCCCGCCTTCAGAGCAGTGCGTGCCCCCCATGCAGGAGACTTCCTCCTGGCAATACCCATGTCAGCAATGGGCACGCGCCTAGATCCAGATCCAGAATCCCTTCGTGTAGCAGTGGCCCTCCGCCTTGGGCCCCAATTCACACTGAATACAAGTGTATTTGCAACACGGTGGTAGCAGACCAATATGGACTGCATGGGTTGCATTGCGGAAGCACAAAGGGCTGGCATGCAAGACACATCGAGGTCAATGACATCATCAAGAGAAGCCTCGTCTCAGCTAAGTACCAGCGGAGAAAGAACCTCGCATCCTAGGGGTCCAAATCCCGGATTTCCCCGCACTTCGCCCTGATGGCATCACCATATACTCATGGAAGGAGGGTAGACAGTTGGTGTGGGACTACACATGTGCATCCACCTGGCTGACACCTATGTACACTTCGGAGCTGATCAAGCAGGTGGGGCGGCCATTCGCAGGGAAACAGCAAAATCTCTCAAATACAGGCGACTGGCAGGTCAATCTCTCTTTGTTCCCATAGCGTCTGAGACGCATGGCCCCTGGGGAAATAGTGCCTTGGGATTTCTCAAGGAATTGGGTTCCAAGCTCATCGACGTCACCAGGGACCCAAGGGCTTGCAGTTTTTTGTTTCAGCGCCTCAGTGTGGCGATCCAGAGGGGAAATGCTTGCTGCGTCCTCGGTTCCTGTCCGGAAGCGGAGGAGCTTCAATAGATACATAACCTTTAGCCATTTGTCTTTCTGTTTTGTAACCTTTAATACACAATAAAGCATAAAAAAAAAAAAAGGAAGGGGGTGGTAGGAGAAAAGCACACAAACTGTATTGGAGGGGACCTACATTCCCTCCAATGTGTTATATATATAAATATTAGTATATATATATATTATATATATATATATAGATATATTATAATATATATATATATATATATATATATATATATATATGTCGTACCTAGTAGCAGAACGCACTTCTAAGCCTACTATGCACAGGCCCGATTTGCCTAATAAGCCAGTTTTCATGAATTAATATATTTTCTCTAATTTTTTTCTTATGAAATGATAAAGCTACCCATTCATTATGTATGAGGTCAAATTTTATTTATTGGAGTTAAAAGTAACGTAGTTATATGACCGAACCATCCAACCCTACCTAACCTAACCTAACCTATCTTTATAGGTTAGGTTAGGTTAGGTACCCGAAAAAGTTAGGTTAGGTTAGGTTAGGTAGTTTAGGTAGTTGAAAAACAATTAATTCATGAAAACTTGGCTTACTAGCAAATCGGGCCTTGCATAGTAGGGTAGGCTGAGAAGTGCGTTCGGCTACTAGGTACGACATATATATATATATATATATATAATTATATATCTATAATATATATATATATAGATATATCTATATATATATATATATATTATATATACAGTATATATATTATATATATATCTATCTAATATATATCATATATATATAGATATATATATATATATATATATATATATATATACATATATATATATATATATAATATATATATAATATATATACAGTATATATATTTTACTTTATTTTGTTACGGAAATCTCTTGCTTAGGCCTGTGTCAAGAGGAGACACCACCCGAGACACTCAGACAGCTGTCTAGGGCTACTTTCCACTCGCCGGTCAACCAGCTGAACCGTTTGTTTGATAGTTTGATAGTTAAATGCACATCAACGCCACCTACACTAGGCCTGGCTGCCTATATAAGCAGCTCACACCAGCCAGTCCTTAGAATACTCTTCGTGCTCCAAGCCGCAAGATCTACTCTCCCTCTCCTGGGTGTGGTAGACTCTAGCAGCTCTTGTATAAAGTATAGTTTTGCACCTCTCCTTGCTATTAACGTAGCTGTCACCTGTTCATTTTGCATTGTATTTTGTGTTCTTGCCCAGTAGAATATGGGAATTGTTTTACTGTTTTTAAAGTCATTTTTGTTATATTAAATTTT